>JAABNY020000082.1:10364105-10376175 GCA_015164015.2 Brevimyrus niger
CTCAACTCCAGACCCCGGCAGAGTGACTCACACATTGTCACCGATGATGAGGAGCTAGACCCCGCCTGATTCTTCACCGAAAGCTCATGCTGTCATTTCCTTACAGGGCGTTGAAGTCCCTCCAAAGGTCCTGGCCTGCCCAGCCCGCTGTTTTAGTCACCGGCTATTCCAGCTCCCTGTCGGATCAGGCTCCGCCCCCCCCCCCCGGCCTGAAGGTGCGAGTTGACAGTGTTAACCACTGCACTGCACCACTGCACTGCACCACCGCACTGCACCACCGCACTGCACCACTGCACTGCTCCGCCGGTATTTTCTTTATGTCACATTGCACTGTACTGTCGTCTTGTATTACATTGTTCTCTTTATTTTTGGTCATTTAGGTTCTGTTTGTTGTTTTGATCTCACACAAGGAGGGCTATGTCTTGATCAAATAATTTCCCTTAGAATGAATAAAGTTACTTTTTTTTATTTCAGTTTACGTAGTACAGAAAAAATTAAAATAATAATAATAAAAAACGACCATGAGATACATTCACACACCGTTCAGTCACACAGCATACACACCTATGGGCAATTTGGTAACTCCAGTCAACCTCAGCATGTGTTTGGACTATGGGGGGTAAACCGGCCCCTGGAGGAAACCCCACGACGACACGAGAACATGCAAACTCCACACACACGGAGACACGGAGGAGACTTCAACCCCCATGCTAGTGGCGTGAGGCAACACTGCAAACCACTGCTTCACCACCCCTCAAATACGTCAATACAACACAAAATATAAATCCAATGGGTTTATGCTAGGAAACTATCTGACGGCGCTTCCTGCGTTCTGAAGCGCAGCCTGTGAGCGGAATTAGCTAGCAGAGGCGGGGGCAGCTCGTGCGGTCAGAGGCGGGGGCAGCCCGTGCGGTCAGACCCGCTCCGAAGCCATCGCTCCATCTGGATCAGGACCGGGCCCATGGCAGCACCACCCCCCCCCAACCCCCCCCGCCCCTCCGCCCGGCCAGAGCAGACGGCACGTGTTTCGTCCATTAGCTGCGGCGGCTAGCTTGGCTGCCAGGAACGAGGGCGATTGAATGTGCTGTATAAACTATCCGCTTAAACGGCTACGGCCGATGGATCGGGGGCGGCGTTGCGTGTGGAGCTCGCATAAATGGACGTGATAGATGGACAGGGAGGAACAATGAGGCGGAGAGTCGGATGAATCCAGAATGGAAAGAGATTAGGAGAGGAAAAGAAAGTCAAAAAAAAAAGGGAGATTAAGGGCACTAAGTCCGCCCTCCACCTCCTTGCCACACTGTGTCACTTTGTGCCTATGGGGCTTCTGTCTGTGTTTATAAAGGTCACACACCAGAGCATGGAACCACAAAAAAAAAAGAAAGCCTCGACAGCAACAGAGAGACAAACACACAGCCAGAAGATGGGGGTTCAGCTCCTTAGAACGTTCCGGCAGGATGGCTTCTTCCTCCAGACTGCAGGGGTACCGCAGAGATAGGAACAGCACTTTACAGATTGCTGGGCAAAAAAAAATAATAAGAGGGAATTAAAACCCTCTCAGAAGAGCTGACACTTGTTAGTGCGTGCTCTTGTTCAGACGCCAAAAGATTCAACAGCAGGGGAATCCACAAGCTCCCTTGTACCCTTGTGTTGAATCGAACGATGGAATAAATGAAGAAGAAAAAAATACAGTTATGAGCGCCCTCTGCTGGAATAAATACGTATTTCATTAGTCCACGTTAAATTTCGGCAGTTTACCATGAAAGATAAGACTGATTTTAGGGCAACCTTGCACGGCTAAAAAGGAGATCACAGGTTACATTCAGTCTTCTCCGTTTACCATTCATTTCGCCATGTTTGCTGGTCTACGATGTGCGATAGCATTCAGATATCCACTTTTAAAAATAGATCAGAGAGGTCGCACATACCCAGGCCCGGGGTGAGACGGGAAATATGGTTCCCCTATAAATGTCAGGTACAGCGGTCCACAGTTTGAAAAGCAGCCCTGGACCTTTGTAAAAAGGACACCTGTTGGGGTGAATCGTGTCATCTGTACCTCAAGTCCGTGTCGGAAGGAGAGGCACTGGACTCTTGGTGAACTCCATACCGTACCATAAAAGAAATATAACAAGACATGGGCCGGGATGACGAGATGGAAAGCTGAGCAGCACAGTTACTCATAAGCTGGAAGATCAAGGCCCGGGTCAAGGTCACCCCATTAACCAATCCAGGAGAATCCAACTCTTACAAACCAAAGTTTATGAACACAAAGTTTGGTTGGGATATTACTTTTTCACGCGTATTATAGAGCTTGGAATTCAGTGTCAGGGTCCCTTAGCGTTATTATAAATCTCTCCAGGCCTCACGAGGTGATGTGAGCAGTGTGCGACTCTATGCCCCCGATTGGAAGGTTGCCGGTTCGAATCCCGCAGCCGATGGAGTGATGCCGTTTTTTGGGCCCTGGATCAAGGCATCTGACCCCAAATGGCCCCAGGGCTTGGGCTTCTAAATATACGTCGCCTTGGATAATGTGGGATTGTACAATGGCACACATGGCCTGCGCGCGCATTGAAGGCTCTAGGGGGCGTGCCAGTTAAACAAGACAAAGAGGCTCTTTAATGTGAAAGGTAGCATAAAAGGTGTAAGTTTGCCAAGCGGCTGAAGCTGTTGAGGACAAATAAACATGGGAGCGGATTTGGTGAGACTCTCTAGAGAAGAGAACGCCGACTGGCTCGGTCTAGACGAAGTAGCCAGCTGTTTCGAATTCACATTTGATATGAAAGTTGAAGCATTTACACAGTAACACAATTATCCCACTTTATGTATTTGTACTTTCAGAAAATGACATAAATACAGCCCCTTGAACCATGAATCCTACTCAGATTGGTGTAAATAAAATCAAAGAAGTTTATCTCGGGCTGAAAGCACCAAACAGTTTGTATGGCTTCAAATGTATTAAAAAATAATATCACAGGCCGATCTATTGTCAGTTTCTGACTTTGATGGCCTTGGTTTTTCACGGAAACATGAATTGGGTTCAAAAAAACAAGACAAAAGATCTCTGGGATTCATATTATTTATCTAATCAAAGGAACAATAATAATTTAACAATAAACAAAAACAGTAAACAATAAATAGTAACAATTTACCATTGGCAGGTTTTGAAGAAAATTACAGTGGACCATAATCCTATTGGGGATTAATAAAGGGGGGAAAAAATCAACTCAATTTCAAGACTTTTGTGAAGGATATTTGGACTTGGGGTCTCAATTTCAAAACAACACACTTCAGTAAATACAGCTCAGGAAAGCTGATATTCGGCAGAGCTGGAAAGTCAACTTTGGCCTTAATTTGAGCTCTGTTTGCTGCATTGTCTGTTCCGTTCCACTGATTTTAAATATTTGCATTCACATGAAGTTAAGCGCCATGCCCGGCATCCCTGAACCAGGTTTCCGGAATTTTCTGAGCAAGGTCACTGGGTAGCAATAGCCAGTTTACGCGGGCCGTGTGCTTTGGATGGGGATGGGATATATTATCTCTTTAAGAGAAAAATGTTGTTTTCTATTTAAAAAAAAAAAAGTACAAATCTGTCTTTTTTAATAACCCCAGGAAGCCCTGCTGGAGTGGAAAGTTCTGCTGCGGAGTCCGAGCACATTCCAGCGGCCATAATTCCCAGTGTCGCAGAGTGTTTTAATTTAGACTGCGACAAAAACGGCCGCAGCTGGAAGTCGATGAAGCGAACGCGGCGGTGGTCAGGTACCCAGCAGGCCCCCCATCATCACAGAAAAAAACCTTGGGCCGGGAGATATTTAATACCTCCATTCCTACCATGTCTCTCGAAGCTACTCTAATAGGGCTGGCCTAGGGAGACTTAAAAAGGCCACTTAAATCATTTTTAGAGTAATCAAATGCAAGGCTGCCGCTTTTTGTTCTCAGAAATATGCCCCGAAATTATTACTGATAACTTGCTTAAGCTAAATATGTCCTGGTATGGAAGTTGGGTCCGATTTAATTCTAAAAAAAAACCTTAAACCCTCATGCACAGGGGAGTAGATCAGAGTTTATATGGCTTGTTACAGACTTTTAATTCTTTATTAAAGATCAACCTGCGGGCCAGATTTTGTTTTCCACTTTCATTTAAGTGATCGGCACTGATTAGTGGGATATAGACATTACATCATTTTTTTTTTATATCTCTGTCATTTCTCTTCCGAATCGTAAAAAAAATATCTAAAGTGGTCTGTGTGGGAGAAGACCTCCAAGCCGGCAGCCCACAGGTTATTTGAGTTTGAGACGCCTGGCATTGATTCTGCGAGATGTACATCCAGGGCTGTGAATGCAGCCCCAAGCAGACGGCCTGCACTGAACAGCGCCAAGACCGGGGCTGACATCCAATGAGAGGGAGCGATGAGGTCATGTGACAGACGAAGGACCAAAATTACATACAGCAAATTAGGTGCACCTTGTGGAAGGTGGAGGGTGGTCTAGGCGGACGTCCTTGCGTGAGACGGGCGGAACCGCAACAACGTCCGGGGGACTGGGAGCAGGGGCCAGAGAGACGTGGAGATGGGAGCCTGGGGGCTGGAGAGGGAGAGTGACCCAACGCCGCAGTGCGCTGGAGAGGGAGAGTGCCCCAACACCGCAGTGCGCTGGAGAGGGAGAGTGACCCAACGTCGCAGTGCGCTGGAGAGGGAGAGTGACCCAACGCCGCAGTGCGCTGGAGAGGGAGAGTGACCCAACGCCGCATAAACCTGCTGGCAGAGGCCCACGGAAGCTGGGAGAGCACCGATACCAGGGGGGGGGGTACCTCAAATGCTCAGACGGGGGGGGGGCAGGTTCAGTGCAGTGCGTGGCTGCAGGCTGTGGAATCACTGCACCACTTTCTCATCAAAGACACTGGTCAAAACTCCCGTCTACTGCAGTGCTCCACAATCCAGTGACCAGTGACCCACAGACAGTGCCGGTTTTCGCTCTCTCCCAGCTCCCGACTCTGCTCTGCTGCGGAAAACCGTCCGTCCTCAAATGAATATCACAAACAGCGGCTTAGCGCAAGCCCACAGGGTTATGAGTTCGAATCCCGTGCCGGCAGAGTAATTTTACCACAGTTGGGCCCTTGAGAAACGCCCCCAGCCCCAGTTTCCCCAGATGCCGGCTGACCAGTGGCTGCACTTTGCTTTGGGCAAAAGAATCTGCTAAATGTATAAACGAAATAATGAAGGATCTCTGACGAGATCTTTCAGTCCACTTCACAGTAATCATCCAGTAGGAGTGCGACTTGTATTCATGTAGATTTATTCATTGAAGGCAATGGTCTTTTTAATACTTGATTTGCTTTCTTTGCAGTGCTACCCAAATTTCACAACTACGGGTCCATAAAACATCTTTAGTTTTTAAATATGCCATCTGGTTCTCCTTAGAAACATATACGTGCGCAGGTGAGAGACAGAGGGCAGAGTTACCCGTTTATCCAGCACCTGGGAATATTTCTCGAGTGGGATAAGGGCCTTACTCAAAGCCCCAACGGCAAAGAAACTATTCTGCCAAACACAGGATTCAAACCAGCAACCTTCCAGTGCCAAGCGCAAAGACCTATCCCACCAAGCCACTGGCACGATAAAAAAAAAAAAAAGGCTACGCAGTCTCAAAAACACCGCTGTAAGGTACGTTTACAGCTCCAGGGTATCAAACCTGTTACTCTCTTATTATCACACAAATCATGGCTCCAGTGAGAGACCGGCCCCTTTCAGGATCATAAAGAAATCAGCCGTCTCGATTCATCCCGGGCTCCCAAGCGAGTGGATTTTCCCTCCCCACTCATTTGGTGAATTTAGCGAAAGTTAAACACATGCTGTGTACGGCCCCATTACCCCAAAGCTTCATGCGAATCCAAAACACACTGCGGGAGAACTCCAAAGGATACAAAAAGGCAGGACCTGACCACAGGAAAATCTTTCCACAGCCTAAGCGGCAAGACCAGTTTTCCAGTTTTTAAAAGTGTTTTTCAGGTTTATTTTTCTACTCTCCGGTTTCATTTATTAGATTTTAATTTGGAAAGATTTTTTCTTCTAAAAGGCAGTATAGCACTTTAAATAGCCTTTCTCGCTACAGGCAAATTTACGGCAAAACCATTTACACCATTCCCAGGCTGACCTTCAGCTGTTCGAAATGCGAATACTTTAATTGGACAAAGTGTTGCAATCACAAATTACATCTAAGTCTGTGAGGGGAAAAATGTGAACGCGTGCAGGGAAATTGGCTTTATTTAATCAGCATATTTGATTATATGTTTGCCTTATTCTTGCGTTTTTCCAGGAACAACATCCAACAGCTTAAAGCAAAAGAACATGCTTCACGTGCTACTTATGAAAGTAAGAGGGAATCACTTAAAGATGACTCAGAGAAAGCTAATCGGATGCCCACCATTTCGCATGGCAGTTGAAGTGTTTATCCGTCCATTTATCCATCGCTTATCAAGTACCGTGTTATTAAATCGCACTTGTGTCACGTCCAGCATCATGACATCACCACCATCTGTATTACACAAACATTCCCTGCACGCAAATATATATATATATATATATATATACACACACACAGCCAAGAGCCCAGCGTCTAGTGGGAGGAGTTTATCACAATTGGTAGGAGATTATGGTTAAGGTATCAGGATGATAGCAGTTATAAAACCCTCCCACAGTTCCCCTCCTACTTGACATGGCCCCTCCCATTCGACACTCGGCTCCTGGCTGCAGGGATATACCTCTCCCCGCGTGACGCTTCGGGCACTCTTAATAGGTGACCAGCAGGGGGCAACCTATGACACCATTACAGGTGATTTTTTTTTTTTTTTCCAATATGATTTTCACCAAATTTTCCTTAATTGATTCAACAGGAGATGGTCTGGGCTTTCACTTTACGTTGTCTGTACAGATTCATGTCGTTTTTATCAAGTCAAAAACTAGTGAATATCTAATTTTCAGTAATGTTCCCTATAGTTTCCCTCAAAAACTAGGGGCCCCATGAAGACAGAATTTCCAGATGTTACATTTATGAATACAAGATAATAATGATCATTTAAATTACAGCAACTCATCTGTTATTCGCATTTTTAGTGAGAGTTTTGAGGACAGACAAAGTTGCCCCCCGTCCCGGCTGTAATGGACTGTTCCTACTTTGAAATGTAATGCTACGCAGCTTTATTCTCGCACTGGAGTCTAGCGGAAGCTGCCGGTTGTCTCTCTGCCAAATGAACCAGTACAAAGTAGCCTAACAGAAGAAGAAAATGATGTAAAGAAACGAGACTAACATGACATCACCCGTGTCTTTGATACTATCCTGTTAGAGTGGTAGACAAATTGCAAGCAGG
Organism: Brevimyrus niger; assembly: GCA_015164015.2. Lineage (NCBI taxonomy): Eukaryota > Metazoa > Chordata > Actinopteri > Osteoglossiformes > Mormyridae > Brevimyrus > Brevimyrus niger. Next base: position 10,371,469 of record JAABNY020000082.1, read on the forward strand.
CGGGTAGAGAGTAAATAAAAAGGGCGAATGCAAAAATTCAAGACTAACCTCACTAAAAGACGCACCAGTTAAACTTCTTCAATCCGCTGATGTAATTGGTGTGCAGATATATGGGTGTGTTTGTCTGCTTAATAATACAGTATCTGGAAATGCCAGCGTGTGACACTGCAAAAAACACAGCAGGCAACGCAGGAAGGGCTGCGGGAAGCAACTGCTTGAACCGTGATCCTCGTTGAGCCTCCAGGTCCAATCAGGACAGCGGGGCGACGACTCGGCGCGAGGGACCTCGCCGTACCCACGCTGTGTGCGGCTCTGCCAGCCTCGGAGATCAGACTGGAGGCTGCATCACCTCTTATATCAGCCGAACTTCCGCAGCATGAACCGCGACCCACCGCGAGCTTCCCGCCTTTGGATGTACGGCGCACCGTTGGCAGCCGGGAGAACGAGGGAGCGTGACTCTCGACGTGGGCCCAGACCTCCTACTCGGACCGTTTCCGTGTTGTGTACGAAGTGCCGGGGAGGGCGGCCACACTTCCTGTCTGCCAGCTTCCTGCTTCCTCGCATCGTGCGCCGTTGACTCACAGACGGCGTTGTTATTAATAAGAAAGCATGAATGCAGATGCACCACATGAATTGCGTTTAGCAAGACTGCGTAAAGCACAGGGGCGGGAGCTGCGCCAGTCGCTTTGCATAAATGCATCAGCTATGTGCAGAATAAAGCAGAAAATAAGATCAAGCTGGCGTGGGAACAGGAATCACGAGAGCAAGTTTTGTTATGGCTACAGAACCGGCAGAAAGAACTTAAATGAGATGAACATGCTGCCCCTGTACCTGATAACGGCACACACACACGCACGGACCATGTCCCACAGGAATGGAAAGACGCGCTCATTTATCCCGGCAAAGCTGCCCTCCTATTTGTGAGCTAACGAGGTTCGCCGTCATTTATACGGAAGCATACAAAAAAGGGAAATAGCGAAAGGGACGAGTGTTAAGTCTTTCGACGCTGAAAGGGGCGGCGCTGTTCTGAAAATGGCTGGTGTGTGGTTGGTTACAACCTCAGCGTGTGACCTTTGACCGCGGTGGTTTAGTAGCATGTAGCATGTCGCTACTGTGCTATGCAAGCTGGCAAAGGGCCACCGCAGAACTTGGATGGCCCTGTGCTTATCTGCTCCCCCCAAGTGTGAGCCTCACAGATAAATACTTTAGTGCCTTTTCCGGTATGACCACCTGCAGCCCAGAGGTTTAAATCAGTCCTCTAGTTGAACTTGCCGCTTTTCGACCACCCTCCGCCCTTTTAAAAAGAAGCCTAAATAGGACATGAAACGGACACCTCCTCTCTGCCGAGTTCTTCATGTCCGCCACATGGGACACTCTGTCGTCACTGGTTAAAGGCTGAAATAGCATTTATCAGTAAGGTGTGGGTGCAAACTGCTCTCATGTTGCTCCTTCCATCTAGTGGGCGCACAGGGTATTGCAGTCAACTTGATTTCCTCTATGGTGTTTATTGAGCAGAAATCGTTAGTAGGATTACCAATAATGCACGTACAATACGTTCGTAGAACATTTATTGCACCTTTATAATGCATTCATAAAACATTCATAAGCAGCATTTATTAATAAATAAAAATTCTGACCCCAGAGGTTTAATGATATAAAGATTAAAATCAAAATTGCGATTAAAGTAAAAACAACATTTAATAACACTGACATAATATTAAAGAATGATTAGGCACTGCATATAAAATGGGCTATTTCTACAAACTTGCCTTGTCTTTGAAGAGACTGACCAGTCTGAAAATGATGGACATTAACATCCATGTCCTCAGAATGGAGTTCAGAAAAATGATCACGGACGAAGGCCTCATCTAAGGCTCGGCTTGAACAGGCCAAAGGTCGTATCCTATCGAAACAATCGGTGGCGATTAAACTAAAAATTACCATTAACATTTAAAATAGCCCTCAGGAATACCAAGCAAATGTTAAATACAGATGGGGGACAGGAGGAGAATCGCATGAGGAAGGAGGGAGGCGTCAGGTGGTGAAGGAGAGAGTGGAGCGAGGGATGGGATGAAAAGCAAAATCCAGCTCTACACCGAGGAATCCTCACACGCCAAAGGAAATGTCCGGTAATAAAGGGGGAACTGAGTATTCAAAACGAACAAAAAAACACCAGCATCTGCATATAAAACAGGTTATTTCTAACAACTTGCCTTGTCTTAAACCAGGCTGACTGGACTGAAAATGATGAATATTTCAATAGGCGGCCCCGTTATGGTTCATGTGTGAAAATAATCTAGCCAAGGGCCTCTGCTAAGAAATGGCAGGGACAGGCCAAAGGTAACGTCCTGCGTTAAAGGGGACACTGAAATGTTTTTTTAACATCTGTGTATAAAATGGACGGCTACTATGAACTTGCCTTGTCTTAAAACTGGGAGACCAGACTGGGAAATGGGGATATTCCAATCAGCTGCCCCTGAATGGAGTAGAAGGAGATTGTGCCTTCATGTGTCCATGAAGGGCAGCCACCTGTTGGGGCGCCCAGGGAGCTGAGGGATAAGGGGCCTTGCTCAAGGAGCCACAGACATGCCGAGGCTGGGTCTGAACCGGTGACCTTCTGATTACAGGCACGCGGCGTAGCCCAGTGAGCCACACGCTGCCCCCAAACTGACCTCAGTTTACAACGCGACCCATAACACAACAACGGCTTTCCAGCGATGGTTAGCACGACAAGCCAAATATTCTTTTTTACAAATAGTTGCGGCAAAGCAGACAGGTGCGTGAAGGGACCATCGCAGAAACAGTCCTGCAGTACAAAGCAAGACTATTTGGGTGTGTATTCAGTAAAACAGTCCACAGAGAAGGCGCATCAAAATTACATGGACCAGCCCTGTATTTTCCAGTAATTTGACCTAATAAAATGTCAAAAGATTGGGGCAGAACCAGTGCAGCAGTTACACATAAGGGCAAATCGCCATGCAGCAGCCCCTGTGGTCTGCTTGGAAGAGGGACTGTCCAACACAAGCCTGTGACTGATCCAGGCACTGAGGGACGGGTCCTACATTTCTAAATTTACGCTCTCTGCGCTGCTTCCTCCGTCTACTTCCTCTCAAGCGCCACCCCTGTGCTGAGCAGCCTTCCCCCGACCTGCAGACTGGATTCAGCAGCAAGATCCTGACACCGAGTCAGTTACGGGGAGACGCGTCAAGTATATGAGTAATGATGCAGGCATTCAGCATCCATCCTTCCCAGGGGCACCACAGATGTTCTTTCAGTTAGGGCTGATTATTACTGTAAGTCTGCGAAAGCACAAGGCGTTCCAGCTGACGCTCGGCTCTGTGGCAGACCGACACACACCGAACTTCGGGTCGGCCAGACGGAGGACCGATCCAAGAGCCGCAATCCCAGAAAGGACAGATCAGAGAGAAGGATGTCAATCCCGAAATCCGCTGTTACACAAGTCTGGGGAAACTATAATATCTCGCAGATGATGCGTTTTATCCAACATATCTCACATTTTTAACCCGCGTCGGACACTTTACTGGAGAAATGCAGGTAGGCGTAAGATCTCGAACTTTCAGTGAAGCGTGTCAACAGTTCCAGCCCATGCCCCTGAGCCGGTCACTTCCAATACAGGCCTGGGGTAAGAAGTGGACGCAGAGGGACACTGTGCACGCAGACAGAAAGCACACAGGAGAAGATAACTTAAAGACATCTGCAGAAGAGGCCCAAACAAAAAGAGGGACAACATACTGTATTAGGAGACTAAGGGGGACATGATCCAGGTATATAAGATTCTAACAGGTCTGGGTGCTGTTCAGCCAAATGGCTATTTCAATATTAGTTTAAATACTAGAACTCGTGGCCATGAGTGTAAATCAAAAAAGGACAACTGGAAATTAGCCTTCAGCAGTGCCTGGTTTGCATGCTTTTTATCTCGCCCTGTGAGGGTAACACGCTACATTTATTTATGCAGCACAAGCTTTTATCCAAAGTAACATGCAATTGAGACAGTGGGGTCAGCCGGTTCCTGGGGCAACTGGGGTTAAGGGCCTTGCTCAAGGGCCTGACAATGAAATCATTTTGCAACCGTAGGATATGAACCAACAACCTTCTGATCACCAGCACAACAGCTTTACTTGCCGAGCCGCACACCACTTCCTGCCGTTACTGATCTGTGACTTCACCGGTAGGCAGTGAGCCTGAACAGCCGAACAGCCGGTATGTCCTGGTGAGTGCCGGGAATCACCCTCCGCACACCGGGAGTCACGACGGGAACGGCGCTCTTCGTGAGCACACACTGCAGAGCGCCGCGTCTCTGCGACGCCGCTGCACAGTATTCCACGGATAAGCTCCCCGCTTCTGACCACGCATCCTGCATCCCGCCTCAGTCTGTGGAGGAAGAATACCAAGCGAAACATTGCGAGGAATCAGCTCGCCCAGCTCAACACTTCTCTCAGGTCCCTTTCAGCAAGTGTGCAGCAACAAGTGACGCGGGAATTAAGAAAACAAGCGACAGACCAAAAGGTCGTGGCTCGATAATACAAACCGTTGACCCTTGACCTTGAAAGTCATTTATGTAACCCACTAAAAATAAAATATTGCGAGCCGCGTGCTTCAGTGTGGACTGTACTGTCAGCATAACTGGTGTGGTAGCTGCCTGTGTGTGTGTGTGTGTGTGTGAGGGGGGGTTATGTCTGTGTCTGG
>JAABNY020000082.1:10376508-10389200 GCA_015164015.2 Brevimyrus niger
GTGGCCTGTCCGGGGTTCCCCCGAGGACTGGGTTGGGGAAACACCGCATTGGAGAATGCGCTGTCTGAGATGCCGCACCCTTAAAGCTCATTAAACAAAAAAAAAGTGTATGTGCTTATAAATATGTTGCCATCCATCAATGCGACTTTCACCCTCTTATCCTTAGCAGAGTTTCAGGCTAAGTATATTCCTAATGTCAGTATTTTAGGCATTACCTGGTAGCGCGGCGGCTCAACGGATAGCTCTGTCGCTTCACATCTTGAGGACCGGGGCTTTGAATACTGTTTCTGCCCTGGTTGGTGGAAGTTGCATGTCCCCCCCTAGGTTACACAAGTCTCCTGAGGTACTCTGATTTCATCCTCAGTTACAGTACATGCGTTTATGCTAACCGGTATCTATGAATTGCCTGTAGTGGCATGCAATTATACGTCCTGTGATGGAATTGTACTCCCTCAAGGTGTACCCTAGTTTTGAGCCCTATACCGGGCTCCAGAAATCCTGTACCAGAGACATTGCATACACCCTGATCAAAACAAATGGCAATGCTTTACATTAACTACACCTTCATAATGCCTTTATAATGCATTCGTAGAACATTTATTGCATCTTAATAATGCATTCATGGAACATTCATAAGCAGCATGTAACTATACCTTTACATTAAAAACAAACATTATATGACAATAAAAGCCACTACATGTTATGATGCTATAAGGTATAAGCTGCTAATACATGCTCTATGGATGCATAATGAATCTGTTATGAAGATGCCATTAACGTAAAGTATTACCAGACGAAGAGTAATACAATAACACACAAACCGTAGCCTTCAGGGCCTTCACACTGCCCAAGGTCTGAGCCTGAATTGGTGCAGGGATGGCGGCCATGGTGGCGTATCGCTATCTTGCCCTAAAGGCCGAAACTGACAGTGGTCACAGTTTGCCAAGCAGCACCCAGCTGTTCAGCACTCAAACCTCACACTGTGACACCTCTCCATCCTGGGCACTCAACCAAGCGCTGGGCTAGACTGCCAAAGTTCAGCTTGGCGAAGGTCTAGCAGATGCGTGGTCTGCAGCTGGACTGAAATGCGACGTAACGCAAGCAGTGCGATCATACCCCCCCCCCTCCCCCCCCCACACAACAGCGCAGTGAAATCTACCAAAGGAAACCTCCCTGTAGACCTTGATTTTGTGTGGCCGATGAAATTATGACATTTGGACCTCGGGGAATAATAGTTGAATACCTCTGCCTTGTATTGAGAAGGGAAATTTATTTCCAGATATCCAGAAAGTGAAAAGGCTTACATGCATGAAGTTTCCTGTAAAATAATCCATATTGCACATTTCCCAGGTGATGGTCAGGTGAATCTTAGTGTAAATAGAATAAATCCCTTGACAATGGAGAAAAGGACAGCAGTATAGTCAACTCAAACAGGCAATATGCTACATGCTGAGTGATCTCCATGGTAACAGTGTCGACGGTGACAGCGAATCAGGGTGAACGCTGCAGAGTCAAATGATGTGGGACGATGTTCTCACAGGTAGTCGGGTCAGAAGGGCATGAGACCCTCATGAGACCCTAAATTAATTAAAATCCTCAAAGAATGTTTCATAGCTTTGTTACAGATTCAGATCATGTCAGTTTGAAATCGACGGAAGCTGTCCATACGTCAGAGCAATCTTTCATGGCAGAAAAAAAGCAGATTACTTTTTACTTTTATGCATCACAAAAATCAATATTCAACTTTTGAAAAATCTTTCATAGGGGAATCAGACAAGAGATGGCACATAATCAAAACACAGGAGTCCTCATCGTGTTATTTTATTACTGTTATTTGTACTTTGTTACAAATGATGACTCCCACAACCTGCTATCCAACTCACAATAGCAATCTTAGACATAAATAATTTTAAATACTAATAATACATTTTTATACAAGCAGCAATTACATAACTTACTGTCTGGAATTAATTTTGTAATTCTGGTATCCTGTTGTTGAAATACATTGATTCCACACTCTGTCTTTATTTTTTTTTCTCTTTACTTTATTTTAACGTCTTTATTTTAACGATTTTAGAGCAGATGCGTATCCATCCCCGAAGTTGCGGTGCTTAGATACTTTTCTTAGCGGCTATCTGATATTTTATAACTTTGAAACATGCAGTGTCGCCAACTAGCCACGAGGTGTCGCAGTACATCGGGTGCTTTAATTAACAATTCCGGTAATAGAGACTGACATGCCGGTCCTTGACCTTGGCGACCACCTATGCAGGTTAGTTTTTATTTCGAGCAGATAATTGGCTTCGTTTAATCTTTTTAATGCCCAGTCTCAACTACGCTAAACTGATTTCAGTTCGAAGGAACTATATATTTTTTTCCATTGTAGATAATTATGTTTTTTCCTCTAAAAATATCAAACTAAAAGCAGATTTATGTTTTCATTGACCTCTGATCGGGTTTTCCCAAACTTTCTATCCGTCAGCGAAAGGCTATGTATCCTCTGATAGTGGAAACGCACGAATAAAGGAAATTATATATGGGGTTAACGTGCCCCAAAAACTCAACTAAAGGGACGTCATACGATCTTTCAGTCTGGTGATGTTTACCCATGTAACGTCTGATGCACTGAATAACAGACAGACATATCTACATTTATAAAACTTAAGTTTTACTAACTTAAATTCCAAAATATATGTCCAAATATTTTTCTTTAATTATACTGAACATCTCGCGCAATTCTGTTAATAATTTCAAACCACTTACTGAAACAAAGATACATTATGTTACATTTGGAAAGTATTTGCAACATTTTAAAATGTGTTTCTTGGCCCACAAAAGCCCAGCGTGCAGCATCCTCCGACGCCCCGCCGGATGGGGCAGCCCGAGTTCCGTCGACGGGGGCCCCGGCGTGTCCCGGATGAGGCTCGGCTTCCGTGCGGGGCGGAGGCGGCGCAGCTCAGTGCATCGGAGCGGGAGATGGAGCGAGGGCGCTGTGCCGACTAGCCGAGGCTCACGGCATCGCAGACAGCCGCAGCCACCCAGATAACAAGTGAGGGGCGAGTCGCTGAAGACAAAAAGCGGGAGAGAGAGGAGGAAAAAGAGAGCAAACAGAGTGCAACTTTCACCTCCGGCCCGCACACACACTAACACGGCATTGATGGTGATGCATGCAAGGAAACAGCCGAGACTGAGCGATGGGTAAACTGCTCCGGCGTCGCCTCCAGCGCCCCGCTCCCTCTGCGCGAGCTCAGGGCCGCGCCGCCATCTTTGTTCAGACCAAAATAAGTGCAAACTTAACGGAGGGGGGGCACTCCGACTCGCGGAATTACTCGCTTTGCTTCTCCTTATTGACTTTAAAAAATTTTGTTTAACACCTCCCCGTCCTCTTTCTGTTTTCTTTCCGCCGTTTTTAGGTGCAGCGAGCGAAGGGACTCCCAGCCGTACCAGGTATCCGCGCTCCGCCGAAAACGGATAGGGTAGAACGGGAACTCGTAGCAGGGCAGGACGGGGATTCGGGGCCGGGCAGGCCGCGGCGCCCGAGAACGCCACTCCGACCCAGAAATCTAGCCCCAGCACAAAATATTCGTATTCGTTGCCTGGAAAGATGGTTTAATTCGCCGCTTTCGCATTGAAAGTTTAACTCCAACGGGGCGCCCGGTTCATTTTTCCGTCGCTGAGGCCTATAAGATTAACCGGGGCTAAAAGGGCGAATTATGAATAAGAACAGTGATATTGCCGTTGCCAGTGTCGGTGATTTTTAAAACCAAATGGAGTTGTCTTTTTGTTGCAAAATGACCGGTATCTCAAAAAAAAAATTGCAAAAAGAAAATGGGCGTCAGCCTGACATTTACAAGTTAGCTAGCTTGTTAGCAACGCCAAGTTTTTCGCCGTATTGATGTGTCCTCCATTTCAAAGCGGAAAACCCAAATTTCACTTAATAATCGGTGGGTGTGGAACTGTGCATCTTAATACCTCGACCCATACGAGTTTTGTTTCTGTTTATAATTATAGTGTTGCTATATTTTGACGTAGCTAGATACTGCTGTTAAGTGTTTCGAGATGCCAAGACAAATAATATATTTTTTTATAAGTGCGGCTTTCAGTTGTGTGAACCTACATTTCAGTCTGCATGCAGGCCTGCACTTTTCACGTATATTCAAGCTATCAAAAATTGAATCGTGAGTTGTGAAAGTGTGTGTGTTTGCTCTGTACCGGCCTTTAAGGCGCGAGGCTGCTTTTGCGTTGCAGAGCATTAAATACCCATCGAAGAGTCATTTGGGCGGTGATCACCGGCATGAGAAGATGCGAGATGCGTCAGACCCAGCTCCACCGTACAAGATGCTCCGGCGGTCCGATAGTCCTGAAAACAGGCAGGGTGACCCCTTGGGCCAGAGCAAGGCAAAGGCGACACATCAACACCGGCTTAGAGAGAGAGATGGAGGTAAGGACGGTGCACCCAGGTTGGTGATTGACTGCATGCATTTGTTGGATCAGCTGCACAAGTGGTGTTAAGGTCTGCTTGAATCAAATCCCTTGTTTCTCTGTGCTGTGATCCCTCATACCTGTATTTGAAGCGACGCAGGTTCATATGTGCACTTTTTCCAAGTCAGCGGAGTTGTCAACAGTGACGTTTCTTTCTGGGAACCTCTTCGTCACACAAAACGCTGCTTCAAAATAAATTATTTTCAACAGAAGCTACCATTATCCTTTCGCTAGCTTATCAACCCAGGTTAGCTATTAAAAACTGAATTAGGCTTGTTTTCATAAAGTGCACTTTATAGTAGGGGTGTAAAACTACAGTCCTGGGGGGGGCCAGAGCCCTATGTAGCTCGGTTCTTTCCCTGTTCCATCACAACTTATTCAGCTCCTAAGCAGTGTGGCAATTAGCACAAGGAGCTGCAAGGAGTTGAATCGGTGTGTTAAATGAGGGGAGACCCAAAAATGTGCAGGGCTCCGGCCCCCCAGGACAGGAGTTTGACACCCCTGCTGTACAGCATTGCCGCTTCAAATTATTTAGATAAACATAAAGATTTCAGGTTTCCTCACAACTGCGAGTCAAATCTTGCCATTTTACACCTGCATCACAGGCCAGATAAATGCACATAATCATGCAGAATTACTATAGGAAGGAGCCATCCCACAGAAAGCAACCTATGACAGGATTAGTGAGGGTCAGTGTGGTATTCAGAGGCCAGTGAGCTGCCCAGCCCAGGAGGCGGTTAACAGCTTAACCCAGGTCACAGTGGTGCAGTGGGCTTCTGTACTTCAAAGACTTATTTGATGTGACCAGTGAATACAGTTGCTTTCCTGCTGCGCGCTGATTTCTTGCGTACTTAAGCAGTACTCACACTAACCTCTTTACCTCCCATATCAGTTAACGGAAAGAAGTGCTCTATAAGCACATTTTTGCTACTAATACATTTAGAAGTGGTTGTTTCAATGTTTGCCATTTTATGTAGCCAGGTATTTGAATGCGATTGGTGTCGTTGCGTTTTCCATTTGAATTAAAATGATGAATTATGTTATGTTTATTATATTCTTGGGGACTGAATTCAATAAAACTTGCTTGTTATCTGGAATAACTGAAGAGGACTGCATGACAAGTAGACATGTCATTTTAAACTATAGATTCTCCTCGACTTAAAAATGGGGTTGGGTTCTTATGAACCCACCGTAAACAGAAAATATCGTAAGTCGGGAATATGATGGATAAATAAGTAAATAACTGCTGTCACTGAATAAGTAATTACTGTAACTATATACCAGTAAGGGAAAAGTAAGCAAATTAATACAGGTTTATTTACTTAAACAACGATGCAGTATGATCAAATTAAGCTAAATGCTGTATGAGATGTTTGTGCTTGTGATCGCTACTGAGACTGGAAGCGTGGCTGTATGAGATGTTTGTGCTTGTGATCGCTACTGAGACTGGAAGCGTGGCTGTATGATATGTTTGTGCTTGTGATCGCTACTGAGACTGGAAGCGCGGCTGTATGAGATGTTTGTGCTTGTGATCGCTACTGAGACTGGAAGCGCGGCTGTATGATATGTTTGTGCTTGTGATCGCTACTGAGACTGGAAGCGTGGCTGTATGAGATGTTTGTGCTTGTGATCGCTACTGAGACTGGAAGCGCGGCTGTGTGGATGCCGGTAAGGGCCAGTGTCAGTGAAAAGTATCAAACAGCATATTGCTACCCGGGAACAGATAAAAATTCAAAGTTGACTATGGGATGTGCATCACTATTGCACCATCATCAGGTCAAAATATGTTAAGTCAAAGCATTGTAAAGCAAGGAGCATCTATGTGAAGTTCCCTAGCCTGTAAACAATCATCAGGTGTATGGTCAAAATTGGCATTTCCTTGCAATGTATTATATAATGGTTTGCACATTGCTGATTGGTTCCTGATAACACGGAACCCTGTGGTATTGTGACGGAGGCGGCGTTGAATGCTGAAATATGTCCTCGGTGCTTCGAGAGCGAGCAGTTTGTCGTGCAGAATGTGTCCCTGCATATTCCGTAAATCCCAGCAGGAGTTCAAGAATGGAAAGCGTGGCAGGATTTTGCACGAGTGTCTTGATTCCTTTCCTGTCATGCGAATGTTTTACACCAGTCTGAGATGATCTTGTTTTGAATGGAAAGTAATTGTATGTATAAATATGGGAACGTTTTGTGTTTAATTTAATTTGTTCCTACATCATGTGTAAGTAGTTTTCCTCTCATGCAGTCGCCCAGCTTAATAAAAAATTTCCTAGTGTGTGAGCATTTAAGGAAACCTGATGTCATATTGCCTGTCTCATAGATTGGGCCGGTCTCATAGATCTAGTTTATGGTATTGATTTAAAAAAGAAATGAGCATTTATGGTAGTAGACGTGTCCTGATAATTATCTGTACTGAAGTGGAAGGGATGTTTTTTTTTTTTTGTGCCACATTAATTCCACAGATGCTCAAAGTAAGTTTGAATGTCCTTGGAGAATATCTAAGTCATGCATGTTTGCATAAGTCGGGTGTTTCAAGGCCTGAGCGGTACTTTGTCATCTTGGATTTTGCATGTTTCTGTCTTCATTCTAGAATAAAAGGCCAAACTCTCTTAATTGCCGCAAACTACCGTCAGATTTGTTTTGTGCCCTTTTCGGCATTAGATCATCAAAGCATAAATGCTAAAAGGTGACTTCTTTTTGAAATGCCTATTTGTTAGCAGGTATTTAATATTTTGCATCAAATTTTTGGTTCGCGTCGACTTTGACGTGATCTCACTTTGGATGGGGGTCCTGGATGGCGCCGTCAGCTTGGTATCGTTCAAACTGGTCCAGAGTCTTGTATCTTAACGTGTGTAATATATGATTTTCTTTTTCCTGTATACAGCCGCAAAAGGGGGTCGGGTGGTTGTGTAATTTCAATCCAGTGCAGACGCTCTGCCTGGTATTTCTCATCCCTTTGTTTAAACATCTAAGAAGTCCTTCTTCCTGAATGTTTTCATTGGTCTTTTCTTCTACAGATTAATGAAGATGTTTCATAAGGATTCGTCATGTGCATAGTTTAGTTGAGTCTATTGTTTGGAGAGATTTGTGACATGTTGACTGACTTGGTACTATGTTTAAATGTTCTCAGATCTTGTCATTTAAATGTATATGCTTTAGTTGAGCCATTTTCCTAATACTTAATACCCACAGATGAGTGTTTTTTTTTGGGGGGGGGCAGCTCTATGCAGTGCACCTCCTAGGTCTCACAGTTCACCTGGTAATTCTGATAATTTGATTAGTTATAAATTCTTCGTTTGTGACCCCCCCCCACACCACCACCATTAAAAAGAACTATTCTCTGTTTAGTGGTAGTTTTAGCTGTACTTGTAATGAAGACACATTGAGTGAATTTTTTTTGGATGCGCTGGAAGTTTTCTGACATCAAAATATTTTGGATTTTGTTCCCACCACCCTGACCTGGCCTGTTTCAGTGCTAATGATGGAGTCCGTTGCCGATTTTATTATTTTTTTTCACATTATATTTGTTATAAGGACATTTTTTTTTTTTCCCCTCTCATTAAGGGACCAGTTATTCTCCACAAGAAAATTCACACAACCACAGCACTCTTCAAAGCTCAAATTCACATTCTAATCCAAGCAAGACGTCAGAAGCAGTAAGTATTTTTTTTCCCCGTCTGCTGTGATTCTGTATTTGCATGTTTTTCCCCTGATTGGTAGCATTCATCGTGCTCCTTTTGACGCCGATAGCTGCAAGGGAGTTTCAGGCCGCGAAACAAACTTTCATAATTTTTGCGGGGTGGGGGGGTGCCGCAGACTTTTGGGTTCTTCTTTTAAATGCTAGTTTTTGAAAAGGTGGATGTTTGATTGGTCGCGATCCTGGATGCGTCATCGCTGCCCACTGTGATGCATTTATTTTGATACAGAAAAATGCTTCATCCCACCCAAAAGGGGTAATTTTGGGTCTTTGCTTTTATCAATCATGGTGCCACAGAGTCTCTTCGAATGTGAGAATGTGTTGAATCTCGGTTCCATCCCCAGTGGGTTTCCCAGGTCTTCCCCATTCAACTGCCCCTGAGCTGACGGCAGTTCTGTCTGCCACTGGATCCTCTTTTTAAATTGAGCTTCCTGCCGTTTCATTACTGTTTGTCAGTAAACTCGTGGGCCCTCATTTGTTCTCTGTCTGGGTTTGCAGACATCCTAAGAAAATCTCCTAAATATCGCAATCCAGTAAATATTAGTAGGTGCCTAATTAGCCGTCGTCTTCATATATTGTCCATATTCATAATCCTGCAAAGCCGTAATTGGAGAATAGATAATTGCCTGGTTTTGAAAAAATGATGGTTGCGTGCTAAAAGGATCGAAGTTCATTTGGTTAGTGTCTGCAAATTACGGACTTGTGCATTCTGTGTTTAATGAATAGAGCGAACCACTAGTGGGCGTAGGTTTTTGCTTGTTTTGGTTCAATCTTGAAACCATTTGTTTGCTTGTTAGATTATGGTTTAATAGAATTATTATTCCCGGATTGTATGTTATCTGGGGCCCGCAAATGATTATGCCTCCCTGGTCTCTTTCTTGTTTGCCCCCTCTGCCACTGTCCCCCCTCAAGGCCTGTATTACCCCCATAAACAAGCCCTCAGCAGCACACTACCTAAGACAGTTGAACTGCCTTGTGACACACCCCATACTCTTGAGGTATATGCTGAGGTATTATGGCGCCCAGCCGTCTGATTTCACAGCACTTTCAGATTGTAGCCATGGGGTCTCAATTGGATGTGTAGCGATAATTTACGAACGCGCGTTTCCTTGAATTATAGCCCAAGCATTCCGTAACCTCCAATTAGTGAGAATCGTGGAGAGGTTTGAAGACGGTATGATGATTGGTTGTTCTAGAGCCTATCAGCTTTGCGAAAAGCACGCTCCACGTACAAGGAATGGATTTGAATCTTGGAGGATGGTAAATGGCTAGCATTGACGCGGCAACCATTACTGGAAACTCACCCTTTTCTAAATTGAACTTTTTACTTATTGAAAATTTGCTCATTTTGTACAATAATTTGGACACAGCTACCGTCTTCGTCCACCCATAGGACGGCAGTCGCCAAGCCAAAGTATGCTGCTAGCGTCTGCCGCTGGGACGCTTCACTCTGCATTTAGTGGTCTGCATAGCTTTCTGCATGCTGTAAATCCCGTCTGTGGAAGGACGCGATAATGCTGGCCTGCCTGCTAGGGACAAGCCCTAAAACTGCGGGCTTCAGTGCAAGTCGATTTGTTTCATTGAATGGATTCCCATACTGATCTCTCGACATTCTTTAGCGTTGGGGATGGGGCGAGGATCGCAAAAAAGATGTTCCATGTGGTACTTGTGCACGTATAGGGTAGCGAGAAGATGGTATACTGGCTACAGAAGTAATCACGGAAAGTGTGACGCGGAAAGAACACGGCATTTATTCGGGAATGTGAGTGGGGAGGGGTCTTGGCAAAATGGCGGGGAGCAAAAAGAACATGACGTTGGCATCTGCTCAGGGGTATGATGTCTGGGGCGCAAGGGATAGCGGCGTCTTTATAAAGGGCGCAGGCGACGTGAATGAGTACACGATGACCCCCCCCCCCCTTTTCCATTCACCTGCGATGCCTCCTGCTAAGCAGCAAGCGAAGGCGACTCCGCCAGAAATGTCGAAATAGGCTTCCGGGGATCCCGACAGGGAGCCGCATCTGATTTAACGCTCCTTTTGCATGCCAGGTCGTTCATTTTGCGTGACGTTTGCCCCGCTCCTCTCCCATAGCCCTACGAGCCCGCAGACGATTGGTCGGAACATATTAGCTCTTCCGGGAAGAAATACTATTACAACTGCAGGACGGAGGTCTCCCAGTGGGAGAAGCCCAAGGAATGGCTGGAAAGGTATTCCAGCCTTTCGTTCTGGTGTCCTCCCACCTTATCTTCTCGTCATTTGTTTTCGCTTCCGTGTCGGCGCGTGGCGCTAATCCGTGGTCCGTGTTCGTCATCCCAGAGAGCAGAGGCAGAAGGAAACCAGCAAGCTGGCCATGGTCAACAGCTTCCCCAAAGACAGGGACTACCGACGGGAAGCCA
Source organism: Brevimyrus niger (assembly GCA_015164015.2). NCBI lineage: Eukaryota > Metazoa > Chordata > Actinopteri > Osteoglossiformes > Mormyridae > Brevimyrus > Brevimyrus niger. Next base: position 10,387,082 of record JAABNY020000082.1, read on the forward strand.
TGCAGGCGGCGGGCGGCGGCGGCGGCGGCTTCGGCAGCACAAGTAAGTCCGCCGCTATTGGCCGCTGTGTTTACGGGAGGGGCAGTCGACCAATAGCCGTTGAGTGTGTTTGGGGAATGTCATTCTGCAGTGTTCCCTGTTGCAAGGCAGCCCCATGGAAGGCTCGTGGTCATCTCCCCGCTGGCGGGTTGCCAGATCAGATCCACCCATCTGTGCGTTTTCTCCAGTCTTGTGCGGCCGTTCTCTTTGATTCTCTTACTCGACTCAGTCTAGATGTTTGGGTGAAAATATTGGACCTCGCTTCATTAATTTGGTGTGGAGCAATAAAATGAGTGTTGGGGTACCCCTGTAGTGCAGGGACCCTATTGGGTGTTTACTAAGGACAGGCATCTTAACTGGCCTTTACTTTATTTGCGGGTCAAAAGATTTTTTTTAAGTTTGATTAGCAGTAGGTAGCATTCTGGTGACGTTTAGGACATGAGAACATTAACATTATTTTTATTTTTTTACTCTGATTGCTTCAAAATATCAAGCTTGGTAAATTAACTGTTTGTTTAGGGTGGATTTTTTTTAAATGGCAGTAGGTAGAATCTGTAAGGCGTCTGTGTGACGTAGACGGTATGGGTTTGAGTGAAGCGTTTCTCATTTATCCGCAGGTTGGCATTTTACAGGGTCTACGCACGTGGCACAGACATGGGTAGCATGGCAGCTGAAAGGGTCCTTAAGGCTGCAGGAAGCTTTATAAAGGCAGACTTAGGAAATCGGACTGGTAAAGCTTGTGACGGCTAGCATCAACTGGATTGGCTTAAAGTTCATAAGGATAGACCTGCATATGTACACAGTATGTGCATACTTATCCTGGGGTAGCACAGCACGCACATTTAGACAATAATGAACGTTAACACTGCAAAGAATATTCAATTAATTATTGCAGTGAACCGTTGCACAGTGGGTTGAACAGTGAATAATAGGAATAAATTAAACAAGTCTGAAAAGATACGGAAATAATCTAGAATGTTCCATTTTGGGGGGCACATTGGAGGCATAGTGCTTGGCACTATTGCCTCACACCTCTGGGACCCGGGTTCGAGTCTTGGCCTGGGTTCCATGTGTGTGGGGTTTCCCCCAGGGGCTCCGGTTTCCCCCCACAGTCCAAAGACATGCTGAGGCTGATTGGAGTTACCAAGTTACCCATAGATGCGTGTCTGTGAGTGTGATAGGCTGGCCCCCCTCCTGGGCTGTTCCCCACCTCGTACCCGTAGCTTCCGAGATAGGCTCCGCCCCCCCCCCACGACCCAGCAGGGTAAGCGGTTTGGAAAGTGAATGAATGTCTAATTTTATTAGTTGGCAAGATCCATTTGAGTGGAGGGCCGCCAGTTGAGTTCTCGCCCACAGGTTTGAGTCGGTTCAGAACATGATGCACTGCGTGAAAGTAGCAGCCTGGGTACAGTGTCCCCTGTCGGACGGGGCTCCCTCAGTGAGGCTGGCGTTGCCAAGGGCTGATTTGCTGTATAGCTGAGGACTCCCTCTTGTGTCCACAGAGGGCACTGCGTCAGAAAAGCCTGCGGCACATTCCTGCGCGCCCCAGTCATTGCCCGCAGCAGCGACCTGCTCTGGCTCGGGCCTGAACCCGGGCAGCGCCGCGAGCGTCGGGTCGTCCTCGGCGCCGCCCGTATCCCCGGTCCCTCAGTCGCCTGCCCCCCCACTGCTCCAGGACCCTGGACTTCTGAGGCAGCTCCTTCCCGCCTTACAGGCCACCCTGCAGCTCAACAGCGCCACCGTGGACATGGCCAAGATCAACGAAGGTGAGGCCCCCCCCTCCCCGACGCGCCGACGTCCCAGCCGTGTCTTTGAGGGACACGCCTGCCAGAGCAGCCAGGACCCAGATGCCCCAAAGGGCCGGGCGGCGCCAGTGGACTCTCATGCATGAATTTGACCGCAAATGAGAACTTGGGCTTTTGAAGTGGACGCGCTGTTGTACCATAGATTTGCAACCAACTGGTTTAAAAGCTGAGGTCCTGCTATCGTGCTCATGAAAGAGCATAAATGGAACTCCCCCCCCCCCCCCCCCCCCCCCCCCCCCCCCCCCCCCCCCCCCCCCCCCCTCCCCCCGCCCCCC
>JAABNY020000082.1:10398309-10409323 GCA_015164015.2 Brevimyrus niger
CGAAATTTCATATTCTCCCAACCAGGGAAGACATGTACCCCGAAATATTTATTATGGCTTCATTCACCCCCTCGCCCGCCCCCTCCCAAAAAAAAATAGAACTTTTCCAATACCAAACTCTCTCCTACGTGCTTGCTCCCAGTAGATCGGGTAATTAAAGCCTCTCAGAACATTTTGGTAACGACGAAACCATTTACCAGGAGTTGGAATTAAGTGTGGTAAGTCTCTTAATAGCCTGTTCCGTCCACATGTATTGCTCAACCCATGACAATATCCCGTGATACAAGTGAATACTGTGCATCTTTCGCTGTAATGTTTCGCTGTTTCCTCCAAAAGCACTTTAGTAACACAAACTTTATTATTATTATTATTTAATTTGACCTTTTTAACCAGTTCTGAGTGGACAAATAAAATATTGTATTTATCCATGTTTTGATATCCATCAGACATCCACGTGTTTTTGATGTTATTGTTTTGAGTACAATAGAGCCCAAAACGCTATCTGTCATCTCTGTGGCGCCATATTTTTCCATCCCTTCCTCTTGATGTCGTTGTTTTTATCTGCTCACCCACAACCGTCCATTTAAAAAACTATAGATAATCACGATTTCCGGAAATCATCTGGCAAGGCACAGGTAAACTACGTACGAACAATTATGGTTAATTATGGTTAATGCGTGAAGTCGTCATTAAGAGGTAGTATACCATCAAAAATGCTGCATGTAGGCATAGCCGCTGGTAAATTAAAATACCGTTTTTAGCGACCAGTTCCAATCTTGAAGCTTCTCGTATCTTGAAAGCCGCATTTTAATAGTATATGGCAGTATTACATCATATTGTGCTTCCACTTTTATGAAATGGCATTTATATGTTAATAAGGCTAAACGAATCTATGTTTCCAAACTGCCATTCGCAGAAACCTGCCAGCCGCCCCACGCCGAATCACACTACGTCATTTCTATCCGCGAGTGGGCGGGGATTTAGCTGCGCGGCGCGCCAATCGTCAACCGGATGCTAATTAATATGTAAATGACGCACCAGCGGAGAGGGCTGACACGAGCTCACGGTGAGTGCCGTGCAAAGAAACCTTTCCTCTCCGGAGTCGCAGCTTTATTTTTCGAGGGGATCACCGGTGGGAAGATCAGAAAGATCATATTCGGATACTGGCTTGGTTATACCACGACGGACATAAGCTGGCTCGTCAGTGAATGTTACTAATTTGCACGTGTTTTCTCAGACCTGACGAAATATATTAAAGTTCTCTTATATCTAAAATGCAAAAGGTCCTTGTGATAAACAATGATCTCTGCATAGTTTTAAATGCAGGGCAAAGCTGTTTCTCATATTAAATGCACTTTGGTTCCGCCTGGAACAGCCGGGCGCAGTTACTGGAGTCCAGCGCATCTCCTTCGTCCATGCCGTTGTTGCGGAACGATCTTCCATAAGACTATCGGAAGAAAGAGGATTTTATTATTGTTTTTTATTCCTAAATGGATCGCCATACTAGTTTAATTTCTATTTGGCTTCAGCTGGAACTTTGCGCCATGGCTGTTCTCCTAATAAAAGGTAGCCGTCTACTTGCCCGATTGTCCCTTGGAAATTACCTTACCTGGATAGTTCCGTATTTTCTACAGTCTGTTTGATAACCTGAATGTTACAACTACTTGCGGTTTGATGCGATATGGACCTGATCACTCCGGTTTCAGGATATGCGTGAAAAGCTGATAGATCTACGCTGATCATATATGAGAACTTAATATATTGTTAGCGTGTAATATTCAATAAACATACGATGCAGGCGTGAACTTATCTGGGTAACTTTGTAATTGTTTGATGACTTTATATATGTTGTATATGTTTCATGATTTTATGTAAGTAAATGAAGTGAGATGTGCTTAGATGGCGTGAGACTTGCTCCCGCATAAACAGCTTCAGATTTACAGTATAGGAAACGAGTTCGCGGTCCGAGTGCAACTTTTAACATTTGACTCCAGTCAGAGCTAAACCCAGGTTTATGGAAAAATAAAACCTCATTCTTCAGTTCCAGTCCCAGTCGAAAGCTATTTACTGTGGCTAATAGATCGCTGGTTGTAATAATAAGTTTAAAACAATAGGGATCCTGCAGCTTCCATGCACGGTTGTCGTTTATGAAATAATTATTAAACTGTATGACCATTTCCATGTCAAAATTAATTTGGCATTCTATACGTTTTGCTTTTAAAACGTGTGCATTTGCGTGTTGAAGCGTTGCAATCTTTTAGTCACCGTCGACTAGCTGTTAATTTCAGTGCATGGGTCTAAATATTATGAGTACATCTGGATTTGTAAGACGGCCTTAGGGAAGTGGTCTGTTGAAGAAAATGTATATATAATATATTCTGCATGTTAAATAGCTTCATGCTTTGACCAACAACACTAGCGGCTAAAATGGGTTAATTTCACTTCCACATATATAGTTTTTTTTTTGTTTTGGCCGAGGTTTGGCTGACTCTACTGTCTCAGTTTTATATCGCTTTGGGTGAAAGGCTCTAATTTAAATTTTTGTAATCGTATGCAAATATCTGAAATATACGGTGTGATATTGTAACTGCGATATATTTCTTTCGCAGGGGAGATAAGATGTTACTGTGACGCCCCGCACTGTGTCGCCACCGGCTACATGTGCAAGTCACCGCTAAACGCCTGCTTCACGAGGGTCCTGGACCCCCGCAATGTGAACTCGCCCCTCGGCCACGGGTGCGTGGACTCGCTCGCCCCCCTCGACGTGTGCGCGCCTAGGGGCGTGGAAGGCGCGCCGGGGGGCTCCGGCGCGGCGCGGTGCTGTCACGACGATATGTGCAATTACAGAGGACTGCGAGACCTGGAGCCGCTTAAAGGTGATCTTTCAGTTTCAGGGCGAATCCTTACTTTATTTGCCGACTGAAATATGTCCAGGGATGCTGATTTTTTTTTTTCATTCTAATAGGGCTTGCAGAGGAGAAACGGGAGAAATAAATCAATAATATGTTTATGCGCGCTTTCCTGTGGCTAAAATAAAAAAAGGGTTCTCATTTTATAACTAGAAGCAATACGAGTCTGTTCCTTCTGCGCAGGCTTTGAGTTTCATGGCATTGTGATACCGCGATGTCAGGCCTGCTTTCTCTATAAAGCACCGCGCTCAATTCACGGGGTCTTGGCTTCTTTCGCCTTGCTTCTCACCCGTTCAGTTCTATCGAACTCGTTGGGTTTTTGATTGGGTACTGTGCACTGATACTGAAAGTAATTGGAAGGTTTGGAAACGGAGGTGATGATAGGAACACTGGGGCCCTAGGCAAAAAAGCTCAGGGCCCCGGTCCCGTCTCCGCTTGGAAATTGCATCTCATCATAGTGTAACTGCCAATCTCGTTCACATCGCAGAATACAGTAGCGTGGGGATGACCGCTGGAAGGACAGTAGATCCAGCAGAAGGATTTAAGTCGGGGTGTTATAAATCAGTGCCTGTCGTTGTTTATGAACACGGCCGACGTGACTAAACGGTTCCAATGACTAAAAAGTCCTACAAGAGCCAGGTAATAACTGGGACCTTCTCTGATGGAATATCCATCTGCGTCGTAATAGCTGAGAGGAGTCAGCTGTGAGATGGTACCTTGAGGAAATGAACGTTAGACGTTGGAGACGTTCCGTGGGGAGGACTGCGTTGAGGAAGGCGCTTAACCCGAACTCCTGTAAAGTCAAAGTTTTGTTCACGTCTCGCGGTTCTCTTTGTCGTCCGGTCCCCCCCAGAGCACGGCGGGCGGCACGAGCAAGACGGAGGCACCCGCAGCCTGATCACCAAGGTCCCGGAGCTGACCGCGGCGAGGGAGGTGTGGTTCCGCGCGGCCGTCATCGCCGTGCCCGTTGCCGGCGGCCTCATCCTGGCACTCCTGGTGATGCTGGCCCTGCGCATGCTGCGCAGCGAGAGCCGCAGCCTGCGCCTGCAGCGGCAGCAGACGCTGGCCCGGCTGCAGCACGGCTTCCGTGGACGTCGCCACAGCAACGAGAAGGCGCTCCACCCGGCTAAGTTGGACCTGGGGTACGGGAGCCCTGTAGCCGGTTTACAGGGTGAAGGCGCCTGCCCGGCCTGCGACAAGATGTACACGCCAGTCCTGGGGGGGCAGGGCATTCTCTCCCTGGTACACTGGGAGACGTACAGGGGGCCCCAGAAGCAGGAATTTGTCTGACCTGCTCTTTGGAGCCCGTCGGACCTTCCCCCTAAGCGTGTGGTCGGACTGTACCATTTACAGAAGGCGGGGGGAGAACGGAAGCAAATTTCTTTTTGTTTTTATTTTTTCGTGATTGCACTTTACCTGAAATAAAAGCTCGGTCCACATGGAGCAGTAATTTAATTTGAGGCCGTCGTAGACGGTTGTACTTGAGCCCACTGGGTCCTGGACTTCGGTCGATTGCTGAAGGATTCCAAAATATGTATTATTTGCACATCTGTATAAAAGAATAGGTCGTCTCGCTTTAAATGGAAGAAGGTCACTTTGACCTGTGTGTAGAAGGCTTTTTGCAGAGGGAGGATGTGTATATCAGTGTTATGAGTGCACCTTCCTTAGTGTCTGTTTTTTTTTGTCATTTTTGAATAGCATTATTTTGACTGGTAAACTGTCGGGTTGCTCCCCATTTCCAACCCTCGGATGGAGGGGGCTTTCAGGAGCCGAAAGAGTTCTTGCATTTCCACGGAAGCATCTGGAAGCTGAAAAGCGGAATCGATATAACGTAGTTCGTGTAATGAATATGCACAAGCTAAACTTCAAGCTGGTGTTCAAATGTTTTATTGACTGTACCTATGAATAGCTGGCTTTCTAATGGTGTCAATTGATGTGGTTCGTTTGCTTGTTTAATTTGTCCTACTGCCACTAATCCCTTGTTCTGTAGTGTTAATTTATAATATGAGTCTGAGTAAAATGACTGGTATGCATTGTTAAACGTGCACAATGCACTATTGCGTTTCAGCGTCTGTTTGGCCCGATTGGCTTTACCCTTCGGTTCATCCCGTTAGAGGATTTTCTGGGGCAGCCACGTTTCGCGAGTTCGCTTAGCAGCTGTTGATTTCACAATCGTTGCCATGGCGCTGTCAGCTTCTTCCATGCAGGAATCACTTCCCTGAATCGAAATCACCTCCCTGAATCGAATTCACCTCCCTGAATCGAAATCACCTCCCTGAATCCCTGGCTTCTCCCAGAACACTCATCCCCAAGAGAATGAGGGTTAGTCTGCACTGTACATCAGTCGGGATTTGGAGAAGCATAATGAACGCTGTATCCCGATGGTTCTGTTAAAACTCAGCGGGTTCGTTACTGTCCCTTTGGGTGGGGGGTTGGGGGAGTTAAGGTCCCTAAACGCCCGTTGTCATTAGTGTCCCTCACCGACGGCCGGTTGTTGCCCCCAGGGCCATTAGCGTGGTATTAATAACAGACCCTGAACCTCCTATGCATTAACACTCTTCACTTAGCCACCAGTGTTACTGAGACGGGAACAAGGTCGATTCAGAGCATTAACCAGGCTGTTAAATATTACAGTCCTGGGGAGGCAGTGCCCTGCCCCCATTCCCCTAAACCCCAAAGCAGTAGTTTTCCCCATTTCGAAACCAATCCCTGCACCCACTTCTTCTTCCATTTCGACCCTTGACAAATTCACAAAAAAAACAAATGTTACAAATACTGAAACCAGCAGGTAGAATTCATAGCCCCCAGTCCTGCAAAGCATCAATGTATATTCATCACTAAAACAAACGCTTTCCGTGGAATAATTGCAGTTTAGTTTGAAATGGTTACGTGTGTCCAAGGAAACTGAACTGAAAAGTTAAACAAGACATGAGTCATTCAGTAGCGGCAGAGTGTACAGGATGTCGGGGGTGTAGTGGGGGGGGGGGGGTGTCCACAGCCATATCCATGATGGACAAGCGTTAAGTGGAGGGTTGGCGTAAATATTTAGCCCCCGGGAAGCGCTGCTTCTCCAAGCGTAGGAACGTAGCGCGTTTCCCGTGTGCCTGCAGAAAATAATCATAATATCCGTCAGCTGGTGGCCTTGGAACTGAATTAGCTGGAGCTGGTCTGATTGGGCTTGTGTGTGTAGGGGGGGGGCAGAATTGTGATGATGCTGCTTGACAGAAAACTTTACCTACGCAGCTGGGGCTAATATCTAATTGTGTGACCTTGCAGAGGTATAGCACTGTTAATTTTGTTATATCACCATTAGGGAAGGAAACCAGTAAGTTGACTGGGATGAATGTCATAAGGCGTCCTCTTCAAATCAGCCTCGCTGAGGGACGTCCGGGGAGAGTCGCGAAATGAACAGACGACAAAGAGACAGGCTATTCCAAACCAGCACGGGCTCTCACAGTGTAATTATAGAGCCACTGCAGGGTCCAGTGTGGTTCCACTGAGGTAGGCCGGGAATGGCCGCAATGCATTGTGGGAAGGGGAGAAAACAGCCTGTACCTGGGCGTTCGCAAACAGGGGGCTGTGATTGTGACACCAGCCTCCCCCCCCCCCCCGCACACCACGCTGGCTGCTGCCTGCTCTGCTTCCCCCCAGTTTACAGCGCACACGACGCAGTCGGATGGCAGTTGGCAGAAGCTGTTCTGGCACCCATGAAGGGGTTGATCAAGCAGGGTGCCAGCTTTCAAAAGGAGTGTGGTTCTTACAGAAAGGCGACAGCTCTTGTGTGAAGCAATGGAGGGGTGAATATCCCCTTCACATACAACACAACTAGTGGCAGTACAGCAGATACCCGGAGCATCTGGGCTGTGCATCGGTGTAGTGGGATGTTGGGTCCTGACCTTTGACCCCATGACCCCGGAAGTGAACAGCCACACAGAGGTGAGCATTTTGCCCAAGCCAAGCGTGTCTAAAGAGCAGGCCAGACAGCTTTCCTGGCAGCGGCAAAGGTGGAGAATGCTCAGAAGAGACCCTCCTGGTAACATGAGGAGTTTCTGTCTGAACCAGGAACAGGTTTGATTAGACATACATCTGCCCTCCAGAGCTGGCCTGGACTCCCAAACGTCTGACACCATGTTAGGTTTCCAAGGTAAAGAATCCCGATTTGTCTATGAAACTGGGTAGTGAAGATGAATCGGTCTAGTAATTCGCCATCTGCGTAAAAGCTGAAAGTGACTGAACCCACTGTAGGTTATGAACTATGCCAGTTCATTCTCATGTTGCTGAAAAACAGAGTTTCTACTCTCAATGGATTAATTACCTACATCATCACTCAAGCATTTTGCCCCCTTTTTTTTCTTTTTTTGGTGGGTTAGCGGGCGGAGTGTTGGTTGGCTTTTGCGTTCGGCGTGTCTCGGGAGAAAAATACATTCAGGTCGTGTTGATCGCCACTGTCACAGGACCAGTAGGTCCTCCCGGGACGGAGAGCCAAGCGCCTGACAGTGATGTGTTCGTGTTTACGGAAGCTTGGGCTGCTGTATTTCTGCTGCGTTTCAGAACTCCTTACCGCTTTAACATACATGTGGAAACCCTGAACATTACTGACGTTTGGATACCTTCTAAGAATATGCATTTATGCAGGAGTCGTTCCAAAGTGTGCATGCCTTTTGCTTAAGAAGTACGTAGACCATTCAGTGTCTAAATGGTTACCTACTTTGATTTTCTCTGGCGAGGTCATTGTGTTACTCACCTGACATCTCGATGCACGTTGTGTGGGTGAGTATCCTGACTTTCTGGGCACAGCTATGGCCTCTCGGTTGACTTCATCCAGTTCTCAAAAGCATACTAGCAAGTAGACCTCTGTCTATCACTGAAGGGAGTAACAAAATGGCTTTCCAACAGGATGTCGACAGGATTTATTCATTTTAGAGATTTCCCAAGTCCAACTTCTTCCAAGGAGTTACCTGTGTTTTGATTGGTTCACCGTCTGGGTTTCATTGGCTATTCCGTTGCATCATTGGTGAAGGAGCTAAAGGCACCACCCACCACCACTCTCCTTTGGCCAATCAAATTATTACATCATTAAACTATTAAGTAATACAGGGACGTGTGGAGGTTTCATTTAATGCTGCCCACAGGGCTTCACTCATGCCCAGATTAAGGCCATTTCCTCAACTGTCATATTAGCTGCTGCTAAATGTAAGAATAAATGACATTTTTCATTAAGCTGACTCGCAGACCATAATTCTTTAAAGGGTCATTTTCCCCCCAAAGGATAAGTATGCTTTAAGCAGGTTAAAGATAAAAATAATTTCCTTTGTTTAACCGAGAACATTTTCCCTCCAAGAGAAATTGTGCGGCCCTGCTCCAAACCAAGGTCCTGTAATTAGAGCCAGAGTTGATTTACAGTAATCTGATTACCACTGAACTGTGACTGGGGGGGGCAAAATCATAACGAATTTCATAATCAAATGAATGGCTATTTACTGCCAAGCCTTTCTTTAATGTTTATAGAATCCTTTGAAAACATTTTTATCTACCTTCTAGGACATTTTCCTTGATCACTGAGTGATTATCCGCCAATGATTCATGGGAAATATATGTACGGGAGTTAGCACACATCAAAACCGCGAACCCGCCGTATAGGAAGTGGCGGAAAGGCCAGAGTGAGCTGACCTATTTAATCTCTGCTGTAGTGAAAGTTACTGAATAGAGAATAGATTATGAGCCGCGGGTTGGTTGCCAGCTCAGCGCTGAATGACCTCACCCCACGTTTAGCCACCGCTCGCTATCCCCGGCTGTGCCGTTGCATGCGTCCTCTGCTTTTCCTCTTTTTATTATTCCTGCTATAACTTTGCTTACTTCCCCGGGAATATTCTGCATTGCACCTGGTTAACTCTGCTTCTGTGATTACTATTTATCGACACGCTACGCATGACCTTCTCTCTTCTTTTTTTGCCGTCTGCACGCAGCTCGGAGCCACCTGGCTCTCCACAGATCATTAACCGGGCCTAGACATCCTCCTCGCAAGTGTCTGCGCAGACAGCAGCCGTGGGTTTGGCGAGGCCCAGTGCCCTGACGTAATCATCAGCACCCGCGATCTATCATTCCGTCCATCCATCCGTCCATCCGGAATTGCTCACCCGGCGCGGAGTTGCACAGGATCAGAATGATATCCCGCAATGCACCAGGAGAGCGGTAAGAACACCCTGGGCAGAATAGCATTTCGTCACTGGCCTCATCAACAAAGGCAATATTTAGACGAGAGGTACACCGCAAAGTACAGCTGTATTCCCACAAGAAAACGTCAGCTTCTTCTGGTTTTTGAAAACTATTCCGGGATCACTACGGCACGGTGAAGGCATTCCAAATGATAATATACTGCGTGAAGTTCGGGTTGCTGCCTGTTTGTGCTGAAAGAGATTGTTACATACTCTGCCCATGAGTAGTATTGTACTTTGTCAGTGTGGGATAATGATAAAGGATCCTTTTCTGATTCATCGATCATCAGCCAAGACATATTTTTATGCTGTCTCGTTTGCATTAAGGTAAAGAGGGGAAAAAACACAGCGATTTTGTCGAAACGACTGCAATGCCTACAATACCGTAATGATGTGTGTAATGTAGCAGCACATATTTGAGCCACCGGGTATTCAGTGTCCCCCAGAACCTGATCAGTCCCCTGCTTTGGGTCACTTCAGGTCTTGGCACTTGATTTAAATGTTATGTTTTGTTCCCCCATCTGTCTCCCAATCGCTTATCCTAGTCAAGGTCGGGGGTGGGGGGGAGTCTGGTGCTTATCCCAGACAGCGTGGGGCACAGGACTGGAGTACACCCCGGATGGAATGCCAGTCCATCAAAGGACAAAACATGAAAATTAAGTTCCTTACTTAATGGTCTATATTTGGGGTGCTCGATCCTTGTCCAAGCGTCATCTCGAAATTATGTGCACCCTTGGACAGATGCTTAGATGGCAAATACTTCCCAGGTTAACGTTTCTCCACCATCGAGTCCGATTTCTCACAAAGTACAGTATGGAAGCTTGAATACGACAATGGGGGACGTGTGAAGGTTTTCGCGTCACACAGATAACCGCAGGTACCCGAGCAATCCGGGGCATCCCAGAGAGGCTGTCGCTCTCCCTCAATGGGAATGTTTCTCTCTTACGGCCCGTGTTTGTAAACAAGCCCGATTAGATGTGTACACGCACCTGGGCTGCGGGCAGATGACTCGGGGGCAGCTGCTCGTTCTCTTCTTGCTCTGAAGTTCAGCTGTGTTCCTTTTATCTTCTGGGAAAGTGTTCCAACGGCCGAAGCCTCCGCCACAGATGCATTATGGGCAGGCTTCTGGCCCCGCCTCCCTGCTCATGGATGCCAGCTCCTGATTGGCCCGCCAGAAGAGCAGGTGCTCGTGGGAGACACTGCTGAGGCTTCGGTTATTTTAGACTTCAGAGGCGGTGAGATGGAGAGAGAGAACGCGCCGGAGCCTGTCGGCACACGCAGCCAAGGGCTTTGTCCTTTCGCGGAACCGGTCCGCAGTCCCCCCCAGGCCGCCATGAAGCCTAAGCTCATAGCCCTCTGAGCTGTGCACCGCGTGGGCGACCACAGCGCTCAGGGAATGGGGGAACATTGTCCCCTACAGCCTGACAAAAAATACGAAGGCGGTCTTGGGTCATTCCTGCCCATGGCTAAATATTTTCAAGGACCCAATAATCGTAATGGGAACAATGGAGAAGCAGCTCTGGACACAATTCCTGTACCCAAACTTGAGTTCTCCCCCTGCACATCCTTCTCTAGAAGTAATCTGTGGAGAACCAGATTACTTCAGATTGTCAATAACTAAAACCTTGTCCACTCTGATGTCTAGTTTTATTTTTTCCAGTGAGGGTTGGACATCCTTCTCCAAACCGCTGTCCCCTTTCTTCACCGGCACCATAGGGCTCCCCACGCAATCAGCCATTCAGGGACAAACTGGGAGAACATGCAGACTCCATACAAACTGGGAGGACATGCAGACTCCACACAAACTGGGAGGACATGCAGACTCCACACAAACTGGGAGAACATGCAAACTCTACACAAACTGGGAGAACATGCAGACTCCACACAAAC
>JAABNY020000082.1:10442262-10454170 GCA_015164015.2 Brevimyrus niger
CCACCCCAGACTTGCAGCAGCAGCAGTATCACTTAAGGGGGCTATTTATTTGCTGGAAACAAAGGGAACCGTTTTCTCCAGGAGGATGGGGTGCGGCTCCCTGCTCTGGACAGCCTGGTGCCAGGAGGAATTGCATGGGCGAGCCCCAGGCCCCAGGCAGAACCGCAAACAGGCCCGCTGCTTCTTCCTAAGGCCCCATCGCAACCCCCTCCGCTTCCTAACAATCTTCTTTTGTTGCTGCCTCATAAACTCCTTCTCCTTCAGTGTGTCTCATTCCCGTCTCCGGAATGCCAGCCTCCGGGAAGCGGCCTGTCCTGCCCTCAAGACCAGCGATTACTACAACAAAGTCGACTTTGCTCGTTTCCCGAAGGAAGGACTCCTAAGCCTTTTTCCATTTTTTTTTTTTTTATATTTTAATCAAACTTAGGAAGTTTCAACTGCCAATGTAAATTCAGTCGGGTTCATTTACACTCCAGGGAAATGCAGGTTTCTGGAAATTTCCTTATATCCAGCAAGTTGCGTGCTTCCGGAACAGCAGGTAGGGGCTGGGCCATGACTGTCCCGTGACTGGTGCTAAGTAAAGGAAACTACTGTGAACACTGGCCATGGGTTACTGGTGTGTTGGTAGCTCAGCTGGTAATCGATGCAGAATCACACCCCACGGTGGGACCCCTCCTTGGGGCGACACGCGAGGCTGGATCGGCAATCCGTAGAGCACTGACATCTACACTGCCAAACTGCTTCTGCCTGCACTTCAGTGTGACACCGGGCGGGGGATGAGCTGACCCCCGACCCTAGAAAGCAGCCTCTGACTGAGGGCTGAGGAAGGAGAACCTTTCGTTTACTAGTAACAGTCCCCATAACCCTGCAAATGTAAGGCCACACACTGCCTCTAAGGAATGCTTGAATACTGCATTCATAGAACACTGAGTGCACCTTCATAATGCATTCATAATGCATTCATAGAACACTGAGTGCACCTTCATAATGCATTCATAGAACACTGAGTGCACCTTCATAATGCATTCATAATGGATTCATAAAACACTGGGTGCGCCTTCAAAATGCATTATGAGTGATTTTCCATACAGACATAAGACCATAAGAAATTTACAAACGTGAGGAGGCCATTCAGTCCATCAAGCTCGTTTGGGGAGAACTTAACTAATAGCTCAGAGTTGTTAAAATCTTACCTAGCTCTGATTTGAAGGAATCCAGGGCTTTAGCTTCCGCTACACTAGCAGAAAGACCTGCACTTGAACCAAAATCATGTTTTTTTTATTATTTTAACTTTTTTTTTAACTGAAGTAGAGTGTCATTTATGTTGAAAGCATGTACTATAATCCATCTATTTTCGCAACATTTCATGTCAAATGATGTCTTAGTGATGTGTTTTGCAGTTCAACAGTAAACCAGTGGTCTGTGCTATAAAGCGGGGTTACTGGCTTATCGGGGTAACTTGTCAGATTTAAGGTACCGCAATTTAAACGGACTTCATATTCGTTCACTTACATTTTGCCCAGACTACCTTAAATCCAAGTTACCCCGATAAGCCAGTAACCCCGCTTCGCAGTACAGGCCACTGATCTCACATTCCTCTTCTTCTTCTTTTGGTTGTTATCTCATGCTCCTTCTTGTTGTGCTGGTTTAGTGGCTGTGAAATGGATGGATGGATGGATGGATGGAGCATTTCGGGAAATACTGAGAAGAGAGGACATTTCTTGCCTGTAAGACGATCCATTACATTTCTGAGTTAAATCCAGGCTTCTGCATTGCATCCTGGGTAATTCTGGCTGTCTGACTGTGCTGTAGAATGGCTGATGGCTGATATCCATCGTGTTGCCCAGGGGACTTTCTGCTTCTGTGTATTTTTGGGCAGGTGTTTACCTCTAGGAGAGTAAGTGGAAAGTCCCTCAAGGTTAAAAAAAAAATAACAATACAGTTTGGAGATGTCAAGCCTCCTACAAGGGAGAGAGATAATGTCACATCAAAGGAAAGAAAAGCAGCCAATGAGAGCTCAGCATTTATGAGGGACCTCCTTCAGGAGAGCTGGAAGAGCATCCCGGGAGGCCCCTTCAGGGAAACGGCATAGAGGAGACAGTGGGGTCAGCCAGTCCCTGGAGTAACTGGGGTTAAGGGCCTTGCTCAGGGGCCCAATGGTGGGATCACCCTGCCGACCCAGGGATTTGAACCAGCAACCTTCTAAATGCCAACACACAGAGCTGCCCCCCCCCCCTAACAAATTATTTACTTTTGTTTAATACTTTTTTGTCAGTGCATGATTCCATATATGTTCTTTTACAGTTTTTATGTCTATATAAATACTCTAAAATGTTGAGAATAGTACAAATAAAACTTTATGTAGGTGGGTGTGTCTAAACTTTTGACTGGTATTTTACGTACATATTTTCTTGAGCAGAAGCGGCCATGAAGACAGCATGGTGGTTCAGTACTGTATGTAACACTGCTGTCTTGAATCGTCCGGTTTGGGGGTTTTAGTCTTGTTCCGATGTCCTCCCTTAGCCCAGAGATGACCTTTAAGTCACCTTCAGAATATGCCCTGCAGTGGCTTGTCACCCCATCTGGGATGTGATTTAGTCTTGTGTCGTGTCCCAGGCTTCAGGTCTCCCCGAAAAGGTGGCTGGTTTGGAAGATGCATGAATGTCACCTGCAACTGATCCCTACCAAAGACGATCTTCCAAACCAAAAAAAAATGTTATATTCCAGAAGTGAATATTCTTAATTACGAGTCCATCTATTTTATATGCCAAAGCCAGATGGTAATCCTTGTTTTTTCCCTCATGAATCATTCTTCATGCAGTATTGAAAAATAAAATGGAAACTTTGTCATTAATCAGTTTAGGACATAATAGAGGTCTTCCCATCCCTTTGGCTGAATACTTCGCATTCATTTACTCCTTTGGGTCTTCCACATTAAATTTCAAGAGCTACGCAGAATGACTGTAGTGCTTAATATCATCTTCGAGCAAGTGGGAAATATCGGGTAGCATGTTTCACTGCACTCTTGGAAGTCTGCCGCGGTCAGGGGCACCGAGAGGCACCCAGAAAACCTGCCTGATTGGTTATCTTGGATAAACAGTGCAGGGCTCTGTGCTATTGAACATGAATATGACATCAGCAGAGAACATTGTACATGGTCCTTCGCTTCCCTGGGCTTCAGCGTCGACTTTCGATGCCAAAAACCGCCAGTTAGCGCCAGCTTCTTGCTGCCCGGCGATTCAGGTCAAGCCGCTAAATCAACCTATTGCCATCTCAAAATTCTGCAGACGTAGTGAAACTTTGAAACCAGCTCGGCAAGGAACGCGACAACGAACAAGTAACATACTGACCGAGTGGGGGCTTCGCTGCTCTGCCTTCGCTTAAGAGAGGAGAACTTCTTAGGACGTCACTTCATGACCACGTCTTTCCGACCTGCCCTTCAGCAAGTGGAGGAAACCCAGTCATGTTCTGAGCATCCGCCGTGTGTCACCACATGTTTCATCTGGGACTAGGTTTCGTATTTGATGTTGGATATAAAATTCTTCTCTCTGGGGGTTGGGGGGGGGGGAGGGGTGGAATGTGAAGTACTTGAGGGTCAGAAATTGAAAGACACTCGCTGGTTTTACTGCAGCCTGTGATTCTCTCTGGCGGGGTTTAGAACTTTTCATTTTTCTTTTTTTTTGTCACAGAAGAAAAAAAGTAGGTCTCACAAAAGTGAAGTCACCCGAAGTAAAACAAATACCAGACGACTGCTGGGGCTTCCCTCCTCACGCCGCAGCTTACATGGGGTCAGTGGTTTTCAAAATCGTGCTTAAGCATGTGAAGTACACCTAATTCCATTCCGTTCGTCCTGTTCCGAATAGCGGTGTACTGCCTGTGACTATTGTTATTTTTGCGCAGCATGTTATTTAGGACAGATTGAGGAAGCGTTTTAGCTAACAGGAGGGTCTCGGATAGTAGTTTCTATCCAGAGAAGCCTAAGTATCACTGGGAACAAGTCATCATCTTTAGCAGAGCAGGAAGCATTGAGCCAAAGCAACAGCTTCCGCGACATAATTACTTCAATCTCGTTCTCACCTACCGCTGGACGGTCAGAAAAGGCGATTAGCTAACAAGCTAGCAATTTTTTGCTCTTGGAACGTCCACTGAACGTTACTGTTAAGGTATGGAAACGTTGAAAGGGTCCAGTTTTCCTGACGGTCCTAGAATGTTACTGACGGTCCATTGCTGCTACAAGTGAGACTAATAACACAAGAACAGGCAAATGGTCCGGATGTGTGATGAGGAGACATGGATACTTTGCACCCCTGAGGTCATGGGTTCAAGGTTGGATGGTTTGTTCACATAAAACATGCATAGCACTTTCATGATTTTTTTTTTATTATAAAGCAATATTTTTTTTTACATTAATTGTGTTAAAGGGAATGTCCCTTTAACACAGTTAATGTAAAAAAAAAAATGTTATTGCACTAACATTGACATTTAGGTACATTAACATTATAATTAGAATGTTCTCCATCGTGTCTGAGAAGGCCTTTAAATAACATTAGCTAAAGTTCTGAGAACGTTCCCTCTCAGCTGGACAGTCCCTGTCATGGGCGTGGAGGACATGGAGAAATCATCTAGGAACCTCACCAGCTTGACCCTGTTCAGAATCCAGGGCCTCAACCTCATGCATGGGGGGAGGGGGGCCGAGATGGATGCTGAGTCCACAAAACGCCCCCCCAGGCAGGTGCTCTGGAAAGTTTATCTGCTGACCCCCCCTGGGGCAGCATTATCTAAAGATAAATACGGAGCCCCTGACAGGAAGCGCGAGGAATACGTTCCCCTCCTGAAACTCCCACGCTTAATAGACTGTCTTTGCTGTCGTGCTAATGACTTCTTTTGTCCTCCGTGTAGGTACGGCCTTCGTTGCAAAAAAATTCACTTCCATTTTCGCGCGAGCATGAAGAAACGTGACCCGAACAGTCACTCAAACAGAAAGCGATGCTGGATTTCCTTGCCCGACTTTTTTTTTTTTATGTCAAAGTTGTGTTGTTTTAATATGAGAAGCCTGTATAATTTGGGAAGACGTGCCTTGTGCTGAGGAGGAACCAATGCCAGGCACTGAGGGTATCAGCTTGCTCTGGGCTGCACTTCGGAATCACCGACGACTGATACGGCGTAATGAATGCCTGTCTGATGAATGAACTGTGACATTATTGCTGCAACAGAATGTCCTGGACTTTTCAGGAACAGACTACTTAGACGGCTTTTCAAAAGATTGTCCGAGTCCAGCTGAAAAAGAGAACAGAAGAACCGCGAGACGGCACGTATAACGTTCAAGATCATTATTTGCCATAAACAACACTTGCATTGCAATGGTTAGTCATTCAGGAACAATCAGTTAGTCTTAAGACAAAAACAAAAAAATACAGGACAATACAAACCAATACATAACAATGTAAAACAATATAGGGAGTGAAACAGTAAACAACAATGTAAAACAATACAAACAGTGCAAAACAAAACAACAGTATAAAACAATACAAACAGTGCAAAACAAAACAACAGTGTAAAACAATGCAAACAGTGCAAAACAAAACAACAGTGTAAAACAATGCAAACAGTGCAAAACAAAACATCAGTGTAAAACAATACAAACACTGCAAAACAATAAAAAGAGTGTAAAATAATACAGATAATGCAAAATAAAACAACAGTGCAAGATATTACAATATAGTACAAAACAATACAACCGTGCAAAACAATACAAGACAGTACAAAACAATACAAATAGTGCAAAACAACACAGAATGGTGTAAAACAATACAGATCATGAAAAACCATACAAAACTGAACAATATGCAGTTAGTGTTAAAGTGCAGCTGTAGGAAGCACATGTGCCATGAGTATGACTGTTACGTGCAGTGCAGTGCAGTGCAGAGCAGTGCAGTGCAGTGCAACCTGGAATAACTGAAGACCACAGCTCTTTAAAATCTCACACAGAGCCTGTTAAATGAACAAGTTTTTGGTCTCACTGATGCCTTCTGACCTTTGTAAAATTAATTAAACAAGCCAGTGAGCACTACATCAAACGGACAAGTTCATAACCAGTTCCCCGTCGTAATCCGATCCCTGGAGTACTAGCTGAAGTGTGTTCTGTGTGTTTTAACGGAACACAGGATGTTTACTCAAGCCCAGTAGCTGTTACCTCGAGAGACATTATTTTAAAGCAAGAAATATATACAACCACTTGTTACTATAAATGAAACCATTTTCATTATTCCCACAATAGCTAGATCAGGATTCCCACCAAATCTACACTGCTTACAATAGCATTAAACAATTTGAATTTAGAAAGAGGATCCCACTCACCCTTAGAGTCTCATTGTCATAAATATTTAGTCAGTTGTTCATTAATTTCTTTAAGCCGAAGCTCAGTGCCCAGTGAATTCTGACTGTGTTCTTTTTTTTATCTAAACAGAAACCCTGGAAGGCCTTATTCTCTGCCCATTTGAAATTTTGAAGGTACCTGACACCTTCTGACTTAAATGACAAATATAAATTCAGATGTTAAGAGATGTCCATATGGCTGGCCTTCCCCATTTCTCTGACATCACGCCCCGGCCAGGCTTGTTTTGAAGTTCAGAGCAGTTGGATAATGGTGGTAGACCAGTACTAAGCAGACAGCTTCAGATCTCAATATGGAAGCATCTGTTTATATCATGCATATCAACCTGGACCAAGCTTAGGGACAGTAGATATTATATGGTAATAGGCACTTTCCCACTGAAGTTCCAGAACCTAGTTCCTGTTTCTGAGTTCCTGGGCCGTCTCAACTAGAAACGTTTGTGTCTCCTGGCCACTTCTGTATGTTGCCTTCCCACTACACAACAGGGTTAAACTTATAACACACATAATCTCATATGAAACTACACAGCCACCCCAAAGCAATGGAAAATGAACAGGTCATTTTGTTAGTTATTTGGGGAATCGGTCCAAAAATACGGGACAATTCACATGTTATTCATATTTTATTTATACAACCTGCAACATGTTTATAATTCATTCAGCAGATCGATACTTCCTTTTCAAAAGAATAAAAACAATTATGTAATATTATTCCAATAGTAAGCGCCAGAAAGTTTCAACGTCTTCACTGGCGATATTAGACAGAGGTATGTCACATGTGAGCTGAATTTTCTGATGCAGAAGTATGGAGACACAAGCAATACAAGGTATTCTTTAATGGATTTAATGTAATTAAATATAAAAGTAATTCCATATGCTAATTTTGTGTCCCTGCACTTCAGTGGCATTTCCAAGTTAGCCCCTGTGATTCTGCTTAACCGATCAACAAATTTTCCTGCTATGCCCCACCCAGCTATTCTTAGTCAAGCAAAAGGAACCTACTCTGGAGTAGGGACTAAAAAATGGTTCAGGTACTACCTCAGTGGAATTCCAGTCTAGCTGAGCTCCTGGTTCTGATTCTTGCGGTGGGAACATGACAAAAGTTCCTGGTTCTGATGCCTGCAGTGGGAACACAACGGAAGTTCCGGGTTCTGATTCATGTGGTGGGAACATGACAAAAGTTCCTGGTTCTGACTCCTGCAGTGGGCACACAACGGAAGTTCCGGGTTCTGATTCACGTGGTGGGAAAGCATTTAGCCCGCTTTCCTGGAAAAGCAGAAATCTGGTAAACTGATGATTACGAACCAGAGTGTGAGCCACTCTCCTGCCCAACGTTATATTACATGAAATACCGAGTTGGTCCATCTTCGGTCTTAATGTTGCAATGCTTCTAATATCTGTTGCGTTGTGCTTTTTCTGTATTACTCTCTCTAATGATAATTAATACATCACAACACATCCACGGGATGACTCTGTTGTGAGTGGTGCTATATAAAAATAAATGGAATTGAAATGAATTGCTGATACAAACACATATTCATAATAACCGAATGCATTAATAAAAGCCCCACTACGGAAAAGCCTTCATTTAGTTTGAGTTCTAATCGCCATGTGTTTCACTGACCTATTTACTTACCCCACTGACACTACAGCTGTTCTTGGACACTGCAATGCAGCGAATTCACACATTTTCGAGGGGCCCCTTAACTTGGGCCACAAACATTAGGGGACAGGCTGCAAATAAACTTTTTCTGTGGGGCCCCAGGAAGAACGACGAATCCTCTCTAAATCAAAATATTACCTTATATCATGTTTACACCCCTTTCCCAGCCATGTATGGGGGTGTAACATTCAAATCCTTAACAGGATAGCATGTAATAGTTGCAACTCATTAATTAGCCTCCATTTTACCTTGGCTGCGGAGGCTTCTGTGTCAGCTCTTTATCCTGAAACTGGAGTCCGTGTTTAGATGCTAATTCATCCCATGTGTTCGTTGCAAGCGAAGGCCAGAGACTGGCGGAACCTGGCGCCCTTCGGAAGTGGCACTTATCCATAGCTGTAGCACAGAGTTTTATACAGGCTGCTACTGTGCTTCCTCACGCAGACTACAGGCGCCGCGGCCGCATGAGCACGTCGAGCCGACACCAGACACATCGCTGAACGACACTCTCGTCAAACGCGGTAGCGTCAGGCGTGCGCCTGGCTCTCATTCACAGCTGTAAAGCTGCAGAAAGGTAGTAGCTTTTGCGTGAAATTTTGCGTGGAGAAAATCGACACGTCATGTCATCGAGGTCCGCTAATGGTGTAGCGTTCTTCCGCGTTATCCCAGAGCAAAACGAAGTCGGACTTGCGTTCCGTTGACGTTACTGGGCCGACCGCTGTCGCCGTGGGCAACAAAGCCCCTTCTGTGTGTGGACACGAGGCCCCCTGCTCTCCTGTGACGTTATGGAGATCACAGTGATGCTGCAGTGAGATTCCCGATCGGTGCCTAGCGATTCAAATGCGGCCGTGTGAGTTTTAATTTGAGCAGAGGCTGAGACTTTGTTGCTGTGTTGAAGTATGTTCCCTGACATAGTGCTGACAGAGACAGACAGAGAGCGAGATAAAGAGAGATCCAGCAGTCTGTCATGGCTGCTTACTGAATTAGGGTCACAGATATATATAAAGGTATATTTTGTAGGGAATCTCCAATGGGGAAAAAGCCCCAATACCAGCAATGTCAACCATAACCCATAAATAACCGAACAAAATACAGTACAAGACCTATTTTTCATTTTCTTTTTCATTCACACATTTTTATGAAATTGAGTTTCCCCTTGTGGAAACCACAAAGAGAAATGGTCCCCACAGGCTGAAGATAGGGTTAGATAGATAGGGTTTTATCACATTGTGGTGACATTTGGTCCCCTCAATGAAATATAAAACATGACCCCCCCCCCACACACACACACACCTTAGAAACACCAGTTTTCCTAACTACATGTCTTTGGACTGCAGCTGGAAGCCAGAGAACCCAGAGTAAAGATGGGGAAAATATGCAAACTCCAGTAAACGTGGAGACTCCTTCTAACATTGTTGCCTGGCACTAAACCCTGCAGCACCGGTAACAGGGTTGCTGCCGTCAGCGAAGGGCGCCGCTTAGATGATCCCCCCTCTTTCGTTTCTTATTCCCCAGCCCTTTCTGGGGGGCGTGCTTCTTCGTCTGCCCTCTCCCCCGTCTTGTTAGCTTCTCGCGCGCTTTCCGTTCCACTTGCCATCATGCCGTCCTGACGCCCTACAGCTTAGCTTGGCACGGAGTCGGACCCGTTAGCCGCAGGAGAGGAAACGCCTCCTCACTTCCCAGCCGCCCCACGCTCACGTTCACGGCCGCAAAAGTGTTTTATCATGCTGCATTGTGTAGGTGGCCCGGGATTCCCATATCGTTTCAATTAGTCAAACTTCTGTCGTTTGTATTTTGGTAAAGCACGAGGCAGGAATCCCAGAATACCTTGCTCATAGTGTGATGCAACTATGGCAAAACTCAAATACTCAAAATTTCAAATATACTACAAAATTTCTTTGACTAGGGCCTTTGAACAGGAGCTGATTAACATAACCAAAGAGTACCTAATTTATTTTTTTTTATAAAAGTGACCAATCAATTGTACCTGGTGTTCAGGACTCATCTGGATTAATTAAACCACAAGCCTGACCTTGGATCTCTTGATCTTGATCGTTGCATGGTGACATATTTTGGTCTAACATTGTATCACTGGGGCCAAAGACGTAAACTTTGCAGGTGACCTGAAGCTCTATTCCTCATTCCGTCGCCTGCAGCAGTTGGCGACCGTGGTAATTTTCGAGCTGGTGATTGAGACCTGACAGGTGTACATGAGCAAGGGGAGGAAGGTTGTGTTGTCATCAGAAACAAATAAAGCTTCTGATCACTAAAACGGCGGAGGGATTCTTTGGTGAGGAAGGGAGAGGAGCTGCAGTGGAGGGTTAATTTCTCACAACACTAGGCTTTCCGATTTTGTCATTACTGCGAGGGTGAGGCTAACTCAACACACTGCGACGGTCGGTGTGTTGCTCTGAGTTGACAGAGCTGGTTACGGCCGAACGATGCGCAGGCCGTGCAGTTAGCTCGAACCTAGGGTCGTCATATTCGGTCAGACGAAAAACAGGCCGCGTCTGTGACTACTGACAATCGGTATATTGAAAACTGATGTCTTTTCCTTCACTTGGTGCTTCACTGTAACTTGCCACACTGGGTCATGCCGGTTGCAGAGTCAAACCTGGACAAACCACAGATTTTTTTTTTTTTTTATTAAAAGCCTGCCCAGGCGTGTCCCGGGAAACGGGAAGATACGGTGACCCTGGACAAACCGCGCAGATGGACGCCGAGACTCGGTTACGGAATCCGCGGAGCCTCCTCCGGTCCTGCTTCTGGCAACGCTTCACTCACGGCCGCGCTCGTTGTCGGTAAGATGCAAGGACGGAGAAGTTTCCGGAGCATACACAAGACGATAAGAAACGTGGCCGTTTAAGGAAGTTGATCCTCCAAAGAGAATCTCATGGAGTATTTCAGGCCTGAAGAACATTCATACTACTGTCTGGCAATCCTCAGACCACAGGTGTAAATTTCAGGTCCAGAAAGTACAAATCCAGACCGTGATTTAGTTTCAACCACCCGATTGAGCATAAAGTCACAGTTCCACTGGTTGGTTGAAACAAAATCCTGGTCTGGATTTGTACTTTCTGGACCTGAAATTTACACCTCTGCCTCAAACCTCTTGAATTACTTGCTCTCTATATATCTGCTTACTCCGTGGGGATGGGAAGGTTCTGTTCACTGTATAGAGACAGACAGACTCAGAAGGAGTTTCTATCCTCAGGTCGTTCAACTCCTCAATCTGGACACACTCCTTTCTCTCTATACGGCGTTATAGTTATATAGAGTATACTAGAGCATAGTTATATAGAGTATACTAGAGTATAGTTATATAGAGTATACTTATATAGAGTATACTAGAGTATAGTTATATAGAGTCATACTCATTGTCATCTTTCCATACAATGCACTTTAACCTTATAACTGCATATCGCACGTCTGTAAATCTGTTTCAAGTTCGTATTATATTTTGTATATATATATACATATTATATTCAAATCCTTTCAATTTCCTTTCATATCCGTTGTAACAGTTGCACTGTCAAAAACAGTGGTTCAGGACACATTTCACTGCATGTTGTACCTGTATGACTATGCATGTGACAATAAAAGAATCTTGAATCTTTATCTGTTTTTTTTATCTGAGTTTTGCTGGAATGGTTGCATCATGTGCGTTGCCACCCCCGGTTTTAAAAGACCAGCGCTTGTCTGGCTAACTCACCGTTAAAGCATCACGATAGGAGAAGGGCAAAGATGGGGGGGGTTATTTTTAAGGTTGGCCATAGTCTCCCCCCCCCCCCCCCCCCCCCCCCCCTCCCTCCCCCCCCCCCCCCCCCCCACACCCCCCCCCACGGAGCACCACCG
>JAABNY020000082.1:10475023-10485211 GCA_015164015.2 Brevimyrus niger
TATATCATGAAACTGGATGATCTGTAGACATCACATCCCAGGCAGACATTTAGACATAAAAGTCAGAATTCAAATAAAATTTTCATGGTGGCCCTAATCCTCTTCCGTACAATTAGGACTTAAATTAAGTATTTTTAAAAACACAGGTCTACTATAAGCATACCAGCAGTGCCCCCCGGTGGTCAGGTTATGCTGTTACAAACTTCTAGCCAGATATTTAGAAGAAAGAAAAGCAATGCTTTTTGTGAACCTTGAACATTATTTTTGCGATATTAATATTCCCCCAAAAAAATCTTGAATTTTATATTTATTTTGCATTATTCCATCCATCTTCCACCAAATTATCCTGGTCGGGGTTACAGGATTTAAATATATTTCTTTTCGAAAAACATGTTTATATACAGTATTATAATGGGTCATTTTTCTGTCATACAATGTTCAAGTAACAAATGTCCTTTTAAATAAATCCGTGTTTGAGCAGATTAAATCTGGTGCCATTCTAGATATTAATTCTGCCTCTTGGATGTGACACATATATAGTGTCAGTGCTGTTAGCCGGCAACTGAAGTGCATCATGGGAAGATGTGCATACCATGATAACGGGGTTCACCGACGGCCACAGATAAGCACAGATGTTAGCCCCGTGTAAAGTCAGTGTCATCTGGCAAAGTAATGATTTACATTTTCAGCACATGCTGCTTCGATTATATAATATATATTATGAAACTGGATGATCTGTAGTAGACATCACATCCCAGGCTTCATCAGACAGTTGCTTGGAGAATTATATTCTCCTCTGCAGTTGTGTTGTAATGTCAGTATATATCCACAAGGTGGCAATGAAGTGTTTAGACTTAAGTACTGGCGGGCTCTTACTAAGGAGCAAGGATTGTGTTGTCATCGGGCAAGCGTGACTCCACTAACGCAACGAAATTGACCAGGCAACAAGGTCTTCCCCCTTCGTCTGTGCTCAAGTTGTACGATAAACACATCTGCAATACGCCTGTATGGGACATCTGGGGTTTCTCCGTGATTAGCTAAAGATGTCAGAAACACCGTCAACTCATAGGAATGACAAAAATGTTGGCCAGCGAGAGACATGAATAAAACTGTTTTCTCAAAAAGCACCCCCCCCTCGCCCAAAATGTAATGTTTTTAGGACCTCGTTGGAGTGAGGCTTTAAATTACAGTGTCATTTTACATATTTAATTTGTTTAGATTATTCAGGGTGACTCGCATTAAATTTTTATGTTAGATATACATGAAGAATCTCTATGGTTGACAGGAAGCCAGAGTCAGGATGGGATATGGAGGGACTGGCTGGTTCCAGATACGCTGAAGGCATGTTATAACCATGCGTTTCCAACTTAGGCAGCATCTATAAGCAAAGCCGGACTGGGTGAAGACGACTGCGGACTATGGAGGAAGAAGCACTGACGGAGCTACACCTGGACAAAAAACAAAGTTCTGGAGGATTCTCACCTTTGAGGGCATATATATATTAAATGAAATATCTGTATAATGTTATTGCTTAGCGTTCTGTATTTACTATTCGAAGGGGTGTCTCAGTATAGTCTCTCCAGGGATATGAAAAGAAACCTTTTTGGCCATAAGTCCGGCTTGTGATGTTATCTGCTGCCGCAAGACTTTTACGGACCTCAGGCACACAGTGAGCTGCGCGCAGATTCAGACGCAAAGGCCCGTCTTCGATCTGACATCTCCTGACATACGAGAGCTGAAGGATCATCCGGCTCTGACCCTCCTGGTGCACAGAGGTTGACTGACGCATTTTTCCTTACAAAGGGAAGCCTTAACACGCAGAACCAGAAAAAAATTTAATGGTCGATCTTATTATTAGAGTTACTTATTAGAGACATGTATACTCAAATCAGTTTAAAAAGCAGTTACAAAACTATTAATAGATTATTACTTAATAAAGCAGAACATATCCTCGGTGTTCCGTTTACGTAAGTTGCTAAAATATACTACAGCAAGAAAAACATACTTAAGGAATGACCTGGGGTGGCTGTAATTCCTGATTTCTCTCAAGTGGTTCATTTAGACGGCTCTGTGTGGGTGGCTAAGCAAAGGCAATTCATGGCAAACTGACTGCCTTTTGATTATTTTTAATAACGGGGTTTTGTTGTACCGCTGCACACACAGAACCTTTCAGGACACCCTAAAGTAACTTTTAATAAAACAGGGAATCATCAAAGGCGTTACTCGGGGTCCCTCTTAAAGCTGGACTCTTGTTTTCTGTCCTCCTTTGAATATTGACTTACAGGTCGGGCCAACACTTTCACGGCTGAGAAGTGCGTTGCCAGGGGACCGCCCCTTTAAACTTTTGCCCTTTTATTTTTACTAAAACGCTTAATTCTTCGAGCAGAAGGAAAACATTTATGGGGATTTTGAGAGCATCGTCGCGTTTTGAGCTTTGAGGCCGAACCGCAGCGTGGCAGGGCAGCGTTTGCTCCCAACGGCGTTTTCAGAAATGGCTCAAACTTTCGTTAAATGGTAATTGATACAGCCTTTGGGGCTTTTGAGCTGAGACGTTTTTGGTGTCGACTCTGAACGTAAAACTGGTCCCTTTGCCCTTCTTATGTATACAGCTGTATGGGGGGGTGGGCAGAGAAGCAGGGGAAAGAATCACCAACTCACGCAAGGCGGGGAATTATGAGTGGGTCGGTCATGGGAATCACACAAAAAGAAAAAGGATCATTTAATCGCTCAGCAGAGTCGTCTATGTGAAGCAGCGGGTGCTGTCACTGTAGTGGGATGTGATCTGACCTCTTGCAGATACATTTTCATTGCAATGGACATTATCATACGTAAACTGGCAGACTGATCTATCAGATCTTTTATGATGGTTTATCCCAGATGTCTGATCACATTAAAGTTTTGATAAAATGTATATAAAAAAAAAAAAAAAAAAAACATGTTTGGTGGTTCCCGCAGCTTAAAGGAAGGGGGTCTCTCCTGAAGGAGTGAAGGAGCAAGAAGTTCTGCTTGTCATTAAGAGGGATTTTTCCCTGGGTGCACCGGACGGCCCTCTGTTTGCGCGGGAAGACCGGACGCTCTTCGGAGTTTCGCGATGGCGCAGCATTAAGTCCATCCATCTCATTTGTTTATTTCGCCACTGTCTGCTCCCTGTGTGGAGTCTCCATGTTTTTCTCAGATTTCCTGGGTTTCTTCTGCATGCGCCGGTTTCCTTCCAAACTTCTAAGGGCGTGCAGGGTAATACTTTACTTGAGGGGACACAAATACGTGTACAAATCATCAACAAATATAGTAGCTGCAGTACTCGATAAAAGAAGCATCATCATTCATTAATGATGAACAAAGTGGTGTTCATCATAAATCAATCATTCATTAATGATGAACAAACACGGAATCACTAGTGTTATTCATTATTGTATCGCTGCTGGCCCTTCAATAGATCCTTAGTAGTTCCTCACACAGAATTAACAGACATAGCAATCGATGAAGTCCGAGATAGGGGATGCTTCACGACTCATTAATGAATGCCATTAACTCATGTCATGAATAAACATGAGATCGGCACGTAACTAAAGACTTAGTTTGTGGTTAATTCATACATACGTAACATTATTTGTGCCCCCTCAAGTAAAGTGTTGTCGACATGCATGTAGGCTGATCTGTGCCTCGAAAAATCCCCCAGTTTGTTATTCCGTGTGAGTGTGGGTTTGCCCGGAGATGGCCTGGCGCCCAGGGTGCGGCAATGCCTTGTGACCTATTCCGCCCGGGATGGACTTCAAATGCTTCCTGGATCCTGCATCTGATTAGCAGTTGGAAGATCAATGCATGGATAGATGGAGGGAACATTTTGTTGTGCTGACATTTGCGAACCCACATTTTTTTTTCTTCATCTACAAAACAAATCCAGTGTCTTTTCCAAAGCACTTGTTACTCTTTGGCTAACAAAGCTGTCTTTAATTCCCACCAAAATGGACACAAAGAAATTGTCCATTTACGGCCAACGTTTACTTGAATCAGTCAAAATCAAAAAGTAGTCATCAGAGTTGACCTTCCTCTGGTCGCCTTGGTATTTTGTATATTGGGTTGATATTTTAAACTTCAGAGGACTATGTAATGGGTTGATATCCATCCAGAAGTATTGAAGAAACTGGATGTTGTTGGCTTGGAGTGGCTGGGTGGCATCCGCAATGCAGCATGGAAGGAGAGCAAACAGAGGTGATGGAGGACTGGACGTTACATGTATAGGGGAATCCGACTCCTCAGCTTCCCTTATAAACCCTGAGCCAGGGTGAGGAGACTCCACCTAGTGGTTGAACCTAGAATTCAGGAAAAGCGTGGCAAATTCCGTCTTATCTGCGCAACAATGGGCCAACTCTTCTCCTCTGCGCAGTGGTTTGTGGTGATATGGTAATGCAGCCGCCATGCGCCTTGTGTACTTGGAAGAGGCGTATGACCGCATGCCCCCGCATACGCCGGGGCAGATACTGCAAGATACTGCACGGCACTTTGGCCACTCGTGCGTGCTATTGAAATCCTCTATGAATGTCGCAATTTGTATACTTGGCACTAAGTTTTTTAGAGTGGGCGTCGTCCTCTGGCAAGGGTCTGCACTCCCTTTTTGTGATTTTCAGGGCCGGAATATCAAGACGCAGCTGCTGCTGGAAGGGGGTTCGCCTTTGGAGGGTTAGGAGCAACACTCCCGCGAGTTACATAATGGTTTCTTGTTTTCCGCCTCATCCAACGTGGAACTCCAACACCCAGTTGGCGAGGAAACAGGATCGGATACTCCAGATCTGAGGGGATCGATACTCGAGTCTGTGAAGAGCAGTTGTCTGCTCTGAGGTGAGGAGGGCGAGGTCACATTCAGTGCCGGGATTGAAGTAACCTGGGACCTCCTTCACGGGCGTTGGTGAAAGGGAACTTGAGATTGGCCAATGAGGTGGCTGCAGATTTGGGGAAGTGGACCTCAGCCCAGTATGTGTGTAGGTCTCCCTGTAATTGTTTCCTGGGTTCTCTAGATTCCCCCCCCCCTGCCTTGGCTGGTGCCCTGTGCTTCTCCGGACCGGCTCATGTCACCCTGCAAAGCATAAGCAGTTGAGCTCATTGCCACCCCCAGCCTAATTATAAATTTTCCTCAACTGCTCTGAGCAGTTGCCTCCCCCACTGCCCCGGCCCAACTCTGTCACTGATCCGGTTTGAGAAGGTTCCCCCTCTTGCCAGTTGTCCAGTTCCCCAATAAATCTAAACTTATTTTACCTTGCACCCAACTCAGGGGTGCTGCCAGCGAGGGGCTGGGGGGTGCTGTAGGTATCCCTATGGTAGTCATAGCACCCCTTGGCACCCCCAGGAAACATCTGTGGTTTATTTAGAATTTTAAAAATTTTTGATGTGTTATGCTTTCAAAATAAATGCATTAATCGAACTCGTGCATCTGCAAACTGCGGCAACGAGCACATTAAGCGGAACCCCTACATTTCAGAGCGCCTTCCCTAAAATGCCGAACGGGCCATTAACCCCTGAGCCCAGCCTTCAGCCGCTTTAGCGTATTATCTGCTCTCGCTCACCTGGGTCTGGACCAGCCTTCACCCAGTGTGGCCATCGCTGACCCCAGGCCAGTAACACGCCTGTTTTCATGCCTTTATACCCCAGGGCTCCTTCACCAGCCCTTCCCTGTCACCCCCAGGACTCCCGGATGCTGCTCTGTCCTTCTGCAAATCATCTCCAAGCTTAATCCTCGGCTCCACGGCTGCTGCCACCAGTCGCTGCCCTTCGCTGACAAGCTTGGTCTCACCTGCATAGTCTGAGTGTCATGGAGGACAAGATGGGGTAGGCAAAGAGAGAATTTCCCCTCCAGAATATTAGTGTCATTATTATTATTATTATTATTGCAGAATGAAATTAGCTTCCCCGCGACCCAGATGGATAAAGCGGTATAGATAATGGATGGATGGATGGATGGATGGATGAAAAACACAAATATGTTGTAAACTTTCATACCGTGGAACCCCAGCTGAGACTTACAAAACCAGCTGTGTTACATAACTGTGCTGTGGAAAAACCACAATTAATGTTGTGTTACCTAACTGTGTTATGGAAAGACCACTGTTTTGGTTGTTACCTAACCGTGTTCCGGAACAGTACCATTCTTTCTGCTTGTTTTATTTTTCCATTCTGTTTTTTGTTCTTGTACTCCAAACCATAACTTTAGCCAAGAGTATGTGAAGGAAATGCTTAGAGACATATTACGCCTTGATTCTATCCGTATGAGAGTATGTGTGTGTGTGTGTGTGTGTGTGTGCGTGTGTGTGTGTGTGTTTTTGTGTTAATATATTGTATTGGATTTGTAATCATATGCTTTTTCTAACTTTTTACACAGGAACATGGGGTTGAAGACATACACATATCACACCAGTACACCAGTAACAGCGTGATAATCTCGACTGTAATTGTTTTACATTGTAACCCTGTACTGGATAAAGTAAAGATGTAGAAGATTGATGTCATCGCCTTTTTTCCACAGAGATGCCTTTCAGCCTGCTCTGTCCCATCACCAAACTTATATCACCATGGACCAAAAGTAGATACAACGTAAATGCAAAAGCATTCACTGTTTCCTGACAATTCCACGTTGTAACAGTTCTAACTTCCCTTAAAAGCTGCAGTATGCATAGCGGTGTTTATGCACTGCATGTGGCCTGGAGCCAATCAGAAGCAGCACAGACAGGGAAGAACCATCCAAAGTTACTTTTTTTTTTGGGGGGGAGGGGTTGCTAAGTTGGCTCCCCCTCAGAAGATGGCACCATTCGTGGATCCAGCTCAGAAGATGGCACCATTCGTGGCTGCCTCTCAGAAGATGGCACCCCTAGTGGCTGCCTCTCAGAAGATGGCACCCTTAGTGGCTCCCCCTCAGAAGATGGCACCCTTAGTGGCTGCCTCTCAGAAGATGGCACCCTTAGTGGCTCCCCCTCAGAAGATGGCACCCTTAGTGGCTGCCTCTCAGAAGATGGCACCCTTAGTGGCTGCCTCTCAGAAGATGGCACCCTTAGTGGCTGCCTCTCGGAAGATGGCACCATTCGTGGATCCAGCTCAGAAGATGGTACCCTTGGTGGCTGCCCCTGTCACCTAATGTACTGACCAGCACTGGAAACATGCATAATTCTCCACTGTGGACAATTTAAAGACCTAATCCACCTATTCCCATGTTTCTGTGCCACCAACTGGAACATGTGCAAGTAAATATGGAAACTGAGAGCCAGCTGAGTGTGTAATGCTCATTAAGTTAGATCACATCATGTTTGAGTCAGTCTTCTGTAGCAGAGGCAAGCAAAGAGTTAGGGTTAGGGTTACGGTTAGAGTTAGGGTTACGGTTAGAGTTAGCCAAGCCGTGGGTCCTGAGGCATCTCATATTCTTTTTATTGACACATAACCAGGTTAGTTGAATTTGGATAAGACACTTTATCATATAAGGGCAACATCTGTTTTAGAATTCTTTTACCATAATCCAGTTCAATGTTCCTACAACAATGCAAGTTACAAGCTGACATTGGGATGATCCATTCAGGTTAGTTGCAGGGAGGTGGGGTTGGGCCAGTTGTTAAACATTCCCAGAGGAAAACGCCTCCCCCGCCCCCCTCTGAGCTGTCAGCTGCCCCGGTGTTTTATGCCTCACCCCGAAACAGGTGGCATTACAACTTCGCCTACAGTCAGCACAAGCACAAATAAACCCAGAGAAAGTGTAAAACCAAAACCCCCCACACCCACAGGTCTGTTTGGTACAGCTCTTCAGCCTATAAAACACTTAGTGGGCTTCATTCCTGCCTGACTGCTCACCCATCCAGCCTTTTTTGTCATTCCCATAATTATTATTCCTCATTTTTTTCCATCTGTTTTAAGCAGGAAGAAAATGCAGCCACCTAAACCTACAAAAGGAGTTTTATGTTGGTTTTACAGCCTGACATAAATTAATAGACCAATCCCCGATGTTGCTGCTCCTCTTTGGTAAAAAGTTCTGCAATTTAATTGTCTTTTAAATCCTGCCTGATGCAACCAATTAGACAGCAAATTGCCCTACACATTATCTTATGGTGATATCAATATGGCCTCCTAACCCTAACCCCCTGGGACCTGCGCCTCCTTACCCTAATCCCCTGGGACCTGGGCCTCCTATCCCTAACCCCTTGGGACCTGGGCCTCCTAACCCTAACCCCCTGGGACCTGGGCCTCCTAACCCTAACCCCCTGGGACCTGCGCCTCCTCACCCTAACCCCCTGGGACCTGCGCCTCCTAGCCCTAATCCCCTGGGACCTGGGCCTCCTATCCCTAACCCCCTGGGACCTGGGCCTCCTTACCCTAACCCCCTGGGACCTGCGCCTCCTAACCCCAACCCCCTGGGACCTGCGCCTCCTTACCCTAACCCCCTGGGACCTGGGCTTCTCATTCCACATTTACAGGCAGCAGACTTCTCCAGAATCAGCAGGACTATAATACTGGACGTGTGTGTGTGTGTGTGTGGGCTGGGGGAGCACATGTGCTTAGGCAGCCTCCCTTCCCACTCCCCATCTGCATCTGGCACAAGGTTTGCACACATGCCTTTGATTTGAGGGGAGGGGAGCCCGGCGGAAGGTTAGCTTACCGCTCCGGAATGTTCCGCCTCCACACAAAAGTGTTTGCTCAGACGCACTCACCGCCAGTCAGGGTTTGGCGACACGAGAAACCGGAGAATGCTCACAGAAGTCTTTGCGGTCACTGTAAGGGGGGCAGGGAGGGTGGGGGGTCAGCAGCTACAGCAGGTCCTAAGTGAACAATTAACAAGGTCACCTCAGCTGGTCCTAAGTAGACATTCAGTTGGTGGACATTTTGCAAGTGGATCACCTTTTCTGATCCTAAGTGGACATTTAGCAGGTGGATCACCTCAGCTGGTCCTCAGTGACCAATTGGTAGGTGGATCACCTCAGCATGTCTTAAGGGAACATTTAGTGAGTAGATGACTTAGCAGGTCCTAAGGGGACATTTAGCAGTTGGAACAATACAGCAAGTCCTAAGGGGACATTTAGCGGGTAGATCATCTCAGCAGGTCCTAAGGGAGACAATTAGTGGGTAGATGACTTCAATTGGTCCCAAGGGGACATTTAGTGGGTAGATGACTTCAGTGGGTCCTAAGGGGACATTTAGTGGGTGGATCATCTCAGCAGGTCCTAAGGGGACATTTAGTGGGTAGATGACTTGAGCAGGTCCTAAGGGGGACATTTAGTGAGTAGATCACTTCAGCATGTCCTAAGGGGACATTTAGTGGGTAGATGACTTTAGCAGGTCCTAAGGGGACATTTAGTGTGTAGATGACTTTAGCAGGTCCTAAGGGGACATTTAGCGGGTAGATGAATTGAGCAGGTCCTTAGGGGAAATTTAGTGAGTAGATGACTTCAGCAGGTCCTAAGGGGACATTTAGCTGGAAGTTAGTATATTTATTAGCATATAGGGGCAGCAAGGAGGCAGACTTGAAGGATGTCTATTGCACAAATAGTATGCTTCTTTATTAATAAACTGTTTGAAAAGAGAAATACTGTATTACATCCAGATTAAAGCACTTTTGATTCGAAACAACATAACCATAAATAATTCCATCTTCTACGCTAAAGAAACAATTGTATTTTTTTACCCGATTGATTTTTAAAAGCTTTGAAACTGAAGATCTAGAGCTGAAACTCTGAATACTAAGAAGGTAACACACTTTTGGGGATTCTCGAAGACCTTGCTACTTGCTGTATTTCTCTGGGTCCTTGATAATCAAGTCAGTGATGACAGCCCTCACTGTCTCCCTGTTGTGTGCTGGAGGCCCGTTTTAAAGGAGCATCTTCATGTGCTGGATGGGGCAAGACATGCCCCCCCCATCCCCCCCATTCCCCACCACCCCCGG
Organism: Brevimyrus niger; assembly: GCA_015164015.2. Taxonomy (NCBI): domain Eukaryota; kingdom Metazoa; phylum Chordata; class Actinopteri; order Osteoglossiformes; family Mormyridae; genus Brevimyrus; species Brevimyrus niger. The sequence goes on from JAABNY020000082.1 coordinate 10,484,934, forward strand.
CCCCCGTCTCCTCCTATTAATGAAGCTGCTGTATTTGCAGGACTCGAGGAGTTACTATCCTAGATCCTTGGGAAACACTCAAAAAAGAGCAGCACTATTAATTATTGAAGCTGGGGATTATTTATAATACTTCTTCATCCTCTCGCCTTGTGCTATAATAACAGACGTGCCTCCCCCCCCTTTAAACCTCATGGACCCCCATATGTGGATGTTGCAGACACTGCCGTTGGAGACCAGAGAACGAGCGAGCCGTGGCCCACGAGTGGCGCGCTCTTGGT
>JAABNY020000082.1:10578219-10589826 GCA_015164015.2 Brevimyrus niger
GCGGTGGGAAGGAGGGATAGGAAGGCCTACGACTGCATGCTGCAAGGTAACCTGGGCGCTGTGGCGTGTGGCTTTCCAGGGGTCAAACATCCATCACAACTCAAACACATCAGTAAATTGATAACACTGAATTTACTGTTCCCAAAATTAAGTGAGCAGTTCTTTCATCTGGTAACTCCATACTAGTGTAGATAGGCCAGGTAATGTTTGATTATCATTATATTATGATTAGTCCCACACTTATGTAATTCTGATGAATGTGTGTACTCATGGTCACAATCCATTAAATGTGTGACGAAATGCGATCACTGCCATCTAGTGGTCACTATAAATTAGCAGGTAGCGTTCACGTCTCTGCCGCACATTCCACGCGTGCAAGCAGTGAGACGGCATAAGCGTTAGTGACCGGCTGCACTTCCTGCCCCAGATCCTGGGAAGTTCAACTTCACTCCACGGCTCTTCCAGCTGACCAGCTCCTCGGGCGAGTTTGTGGCTGAGGAGCTCTTCTTCCCTTCCAGGGTGGCCGAGCTGGTCAGCTCGCTGCCCTTCCTGCAGGAGGACCTGTACGCCGCCTCCCAGCCAGGTACCCCACCTCCCCCTGCTCCCGTCTGCGCCAGACGCCCGGTGTGACGTCACTTCCTGTTTCCCGTCTCTGTGCCGCAGCCCTCTTCCTGGTGGACAACTTCCACGAGGTGTACCTGTGGCAGGGCTGGTGGCCGCAGGACTGCGAGAACACGGGCTCCGCCCGCATCCGGTGGGACGCGGACAGGAAGTGCGCCATGGAAACGGCACTGCGCTACTGCAAAGGTCTGCCGCGTAGGGTTTAGATTGTATCAATGGGGCGGCTCCCCGGTTTGGTCTGTGAGTGCGGGATTCCCTTTATCCCCCTCGACAGGGAAGAATGAGAAGAAACCGCAGAAGTCGTACCTGATCCACGCTGGCCTGGAGCCCCTCACCTTCACCAACGTCTTCCCCAGCTGGGAGCATCGGGAGGACATTGCTGAGATCACAGAGCGGGTGAGCCCTCTCTGGCGCCCCCTGGCGGCCACTGGCCCTCTCGCTTTATCGGGGACCCAGCACTGCACACGCTCCACAGTCCATGTGTTCCTGTGCGATGTTTAATTTGCCGTTTCCACGAGTAGAGTACTGGTGCATTGGGATTCTTTAGTTCAAACCCAGCCTCAGCGTGTCTGCGGGTCCTTGAGCAAGACCCTTAACCCCCAGCTCCCTGGGCGCCGCTACAGGTGGCCGCCCCTTCGCGGACAGCATGCTCTAAAAAAAAGAAAGAGCAAGTTGAGGGAGGTGTCAAAAGGAATTTCCCCATGAGGGACAATAAAGAAATGATTATTATGCCGTCATGCTCTCCTTTGAGACACAAAGATACGCGGCATCTGAAATCATGCGGTACGCACCGTCCACTTAAATGAGGAGGAACTCACTACCAAATGCCACTCGGTGCGATTCCTTAGTGCATGAGTACGAACCTGTGTGCACACTGCGTTAGCTTTGAGCTTCACCGATGGACGTCCAGCGTGACACGTACCGAACAGACCTCAGAAGTCGCGCCTAGGATTGTGGGATTCGAAACGTAAACAGTGTCTGCAGATTTTTGCATTTGACCGCATGATGGGAGCCATCCGGGACCCTTTCGTTCACTAAGCAGAGCCCACTATGGTTTCAGACACACTGTAATATCTTGGTGTGCTATTTAGTGTGGACGTGTACGACCTCAGATACAGTCGAACATACAGTCGAGAAGAAAGCTTGGGGTCGAAGCACTGGGTCAGCAATTTATTTGGCTTTTTTTTTTTTGGGGGGGGGGGGGGTAAAGGGCCTTGCTCAAGGGTCCCAGAGATGGAACTCAAACTTATGACCTTCCGATCACCGGCAGAGAGGCTTAAACCCCTGCACCCCCCCCCATGAAAGCTTCATCTTCATCAGTTGGCTTTCTGGGGATCGATGCTGAGAGATGTACACATGCGTATGCCTCACCCACCAACCTCCTGTTCACCACCTAATACCCTCCCCCTGCTCCAGGAAGCTGAGGTCTGCAACCAGATCATCCTAGTGGAGGAGGTGCTGGCACGGCTGTCCAAGAGCTGCTACCCGCTGGACGACCTCCTGGCACGGCCCCTTCCGGAGGGGGTGGACCCGCTGCGCCTGGAGATCTACCTGTCGGACGAGGACTTCGAGGTGAGGACGCACCCCCTCCCTCTGTGTGGGAGGGGGGGGGGAAGGTGCTTCTCCTTAGATTAAAGGCTCAAGGTGGAAATGAGGTCTGACTTCCCCACTGCGATGCAACGGTCTGTAGCTGAGTTAGTGAGCGTCAGCCTCGCTGTACCTGAATTCTACGAGAAGCTCTGAAATCTATCTAACCTATCTAAAATTCCCTTCCGAGATTGCATCTCATCCAAGAATGAGAAAGGGCGAGCGTTAAACAACCCATTCCCACCCCCTCCCCACAAAAAAAAAAAAAATTAACGAAGAAGAAGACTTCAAGGGTATTAGTCAATAGCTATTGAAGATTTCAGGCTCATTTTACTGTAGCAAGCAGGGGTGTTCAGTCCTCCCTAAATACGTGTCCTCCAGCCTAATCACGCCTCTGACTGGAGCAGATATTCAGAGCTGCCCAGGGCAGTAGTGACTTTAGAGGCTAGTCAGAGCGGAGTGTGGTCGAGCCCGTTACCATGTTCCAGACGACTCCTAGTGTTTACTGGGTCACCACTTCCCGTTGACACCCCGCTCCTCCGTGTCTCGATTTTCCCCAAAGTCACCAAAGGGGGAGGGGAGAGAAATCTGCTGTGAAATCCACCCTCCGTGTGACTGAGAGAGGGGGCTTGGGAGGGGGGGGCTGACTTTACCAAGGGCTCTTAATGACATCGCTCTCCTTCAGTCACAAAAAAAAAAACGCTGTTTTGTGTTCTGAGCGCTGAGGCCTGGTTTAACTCTAAGCTCCGCCTTCCAGGATATAGGGGCTCCTGAACGGGTGAGTCTCATTTCAGCATTGCCAGGCCCCCCTGCCTCTCTGTCACCCCCCACCCCCCTCCCCCAGACACCCCCTGCTTAAGTCCCCACCCTAACGCACAGGCTTCCCTAACGCACACAGTCCTCTGATGCTCAGCGTGCAGCTTTGACTCACTCCTCTCACTACATGACTCTCCTCAGAGTCACAAGGGGTCTTGACACCAATGTGGTATTTAGTTTTTATTTTTTAGTTTATGTTTAATTCACATTTATTCTTTCACTATCAGCACAAGCATGTTAATGTTTGTTTGTTTTTTTTCTTTCATTTGACTTAAAATGCATAATACGACAAAGTATTTGTTCTGCTTATTTAATCACATTTGTTGTTCATCCATCTTCCAAGTTACTTACGCATTACAGAGTGATGGTGAGTTTGGACGTTATCCCAGGAAGAACGGGACACAAGGCAGGGTACACCCTGGAAGGAATGCCAGCCTATTACAGGGCACACACACACACACACACACATACACAATTGTAATTATATATTTGTGGGGACTCTCCATTCATTTCTATGGGGAGAACTCTAATCCCAACAAGGCGACCTTAACCCCTACCCAGCCCAAACCGTCCCCATAAGTAACCAGACAAAATACTTTTGGCATTTTACCTTTTTTGATTGTATTCACAGATCTTTGTGGGGACGTGGAAAATGGTTTCCACGACATCAAAAGATGAGGTCTTTATTACGTTGTTGGAGACATTTGGTCCCCAAAATGTAATATAAGCATAATCCACACACACAATGGACAGTTTAGAGTCACCTGTTCACCTCATAACGTTTCTTGGTCTGCAGGAAAAACCCCATGAACCTCCACGCAGGCTGCTGTGGTGTGGGGTTAGGGTGCTACCCATCGTGTCGCTTAATATATTGTTGCTTTTTCTATATATGCCTGTATGTCTGTATTTATCTGCCTCATATGTATAAGATGCTCTGCAGGATCTATCTGCCCTTATACTGGTGATTCAAGTCTCCATGTCAGCAGCTAAGTTAACAGCAGACTCTCGCTTGACATTGGAATCCTGATAACCACCCAAGTACATCTGTGTTTTTAAACGTGGCATCCCAGTACGGGCATTTCTGTGTATTTATGGCCCCCCCAGGTGAATCACTTGAATATACATGAGTTAGGCGCCCATTTAGTGGAAAATGCAGATTCAGGTGACTCTAGGGTTGGCACCTAATCCATGTCAGGGGGAAACTATGAGCTACTTCAGCTTTTACAAGGTACTTTATAACCGAATGGCTCCTGTGCTCAACCAAATTGTTGAATTGTTCTTGTGATTTTTATTGGTTAGTTTCCTTGATTGAAAATCTCATCCAGCTCTTTCACATCAACATCAGTGAGACACACATGATTATAGGAGACTGACCAATCAGAATACAGCAAGAACTCGGTGACACGCGCACGATTATAGGAGACCGACCAATCAGCACACAGCAAGAACTCGGCGCTAGAGTGAAATCCAGGTCCTTTTAATTGAAATGGTAGTTTGTAAACTGTAACCTAGCTGACATGGATTATCCGGTCGCCCCCTCTGATGACTCCCCTGTCAGCTCCTCTGGACTCGTTCTGCTAACGTCGTGATAAAATTAATTGGTGACTAGAGCTCCTATTTTGGCAGAGTGCTCTGGGGATGAGCCGGGACGAATTTGAAGGACTGCCTGGATGGAAGCAAGTGAACGTGAAGAAAGGCAAGGGTCTGTTTTAGAGGGAGTGCGGTCGCCGGTGGTCAGGGTGCGGTCGGAGGGGGGGCGGGGCTCATCAAGCAGCCAATGGCGTCGCTCCGACCCCACCCCACCCCCCCCCGCCAGAAGCCATGAAGGGAATCGCAAGTGCTGATTGGGCGAGGAGCAGGATGGGTCAAGCCTCCATGAAGCAGTCGGAGACACTGTCTTCCGGGGGGGGCTCTTTAAGGTGTTCTCTCCTTTTTCGATTTTATGTCTTCGTAGGACGGTTCCTGGTGCTCTGGAGATGCTTTTTCTAGGGGCCGCCGAGAAGTTGCTTTTAAAATATGCACATGTCCTTTTCACTGACCAGTGCCATCTACTGTTCACCCCTCCCGAGTAACACCAAACTGGGCACGTGCTACTTATCCAAAGCATTTTTTTGTGTGTTTGTGCAATATATAAATAATTTGTATTTATGTAAGCACCTAATAATGAAGGAAAAAACAGATGCGTTCATACTGAGGGGTTTGTGTCATATGTTGATAGGAATGTTCATTTTCCGTTGCCTCTTAAATGGAAGCAAAATGGAGAGAAAAAAAATATTAATGCCAAGGATTTACGTTTTTGTTTCGCATTCTGAAGTGTCTGTGACCCTCTGCTTACAGGTGCTAAGATCCGATTTGTAACTTAAAGGCATGGAATTAAAATTTCCTTGTGAGTTTAAACTATGTATAGTGCCTTGCTTTTGTGTACAGTTTATATACAGAAGGATTTTAGTCTGCGTTTCAGAAGAACCTCTTTGTGATATAAAGGAAATGAGACAAAATAAAATATTTAAATCCCCGTTAGAGTTACTGTTTGCACTTTTGTTTAGTTAAATCGCATTGTGCATCTAAATTAAACTAATGGCACAGTCACTTCGAGACTGACAACTGAAGAGTAAATCGCCGCTTTCTGGAAGAGAGTACTTTTAAAAAAAAAACACCTGCCTGTTTCCAGGTGACAAGGCACTCGTTTGACATTTAATTACACGTTGGCCTGTTCCACACGACCAGTCTGTCACGCCTACAGTCGGCTCCACTTTCAACCCTGCAGTGCAATCAAGGTCCAGCAGGGGGCAATATGCATCCCATAATAGCTTTACTAAGTCCCTGTGTGAAGGAGCTTAACAGCTTTGATTGCTTACGATCAGGCGGCAATGTAACCCCCGATGACTGGGTTTCACGTTTGTGATTCTGGAGAAATTTCCCTCAGTGTTTATGCATATGCTTGTGTGGCCGGCCAGCTACATGGTCACATGACCGGACCAAACACAAGAAATTGTAGAACAGAAATGCTGCTGACCTCTATGACAAGATATCGCGACTGGCAGGGCTTCGGGGTTTTTGAGTGCAAGGCTCCTGCCAGTCCACAGATTCAGTGTCCCACCTAACAAAGCCCAGAAGGGGGGTAAGATCACACGGTTATATTTGTTTGAAAGGCTGCACATCCTTTTAATGTCTAATACTTTAATGTTAAAAGCATCACTTTAGTTCAGTGGGAAATGCTACAACATTACAAGAAAGCTTGCCTAGGTTTGCATTTAAAGTGAATCATTGTTATTCCATAGCAGATACAACCATCTCTGTATAATTCTTTACTTTTTAAAATGTCAACAAAGTAAGATGACTCACAGGGCAGATGTATCAGGGGGGCATAATAATAAAAAAAAAACCTAACCAAGAAATATTTATCAAACTGTTAAATTTACGACTTCCATGCAGAATCAGGTACATTCGAAGTAATATTTTCATCATTTGGTGTAGAATTTAATTTCCCTCATTCATAACATCCGAGGCTGACCTAAGCACCTTAAACCTCCTCCTGATGTCCATCACTGAAGCTGCATCCCTCAGGGTCTGTCCCTCAAGTCATTCCTTTTCAGTGTCCAGCTTTGTGAAACATCAATATAATATTTTGTAATGATATATTAATTTAAAAAACTGCATTAGAAATGCATATATCACTAAGGCTTGTGGGAGGTACGGGTGTGAATATTTCCATGATGAACTACGGTAAAATGCGAGAAATCTCGCAACCCTCATGCATACGTAAATGTTACACAACGCTCTCTAAGGTTCCATAGATTATCTTATCATTCTGTGTATATCTTTTTTTCCTGCCGTTCTTTATGCTTCCTGGCACTGAATCTGAAGGGGACCTTCACTTACATAGGGAAAAAAAGCACAGCAGGTGACAATATATACACAACAGAATGCTGCAGAAGACAAGCGCTAAATCTGATCCCAGACCAGCATGGTACTTCATCAGCTGAAGGGGGCGCAGCCCCAGGACCACACCGAGGGGTCCTACGTTCTGCCTGATTAATGGCGTTTCATGTTAGGGAACTGCTGCTTCCGAGTAAAGTCACCGGCGGGAATTAAGCAACTGAGATTTTGTCGCTGTGGTTGACACCTGTTCACAACTGTCTAACGCGAAAAAAAAAAAAAAGAGAAATAAATAAATAATCGCCAGCCGCTCTGTTTAGCTGCTCAAAGGCTTGGATTTTTTTTTGCCCAGTCCAGGAGTGAACATGCTCCATGTTACTAAGGTCAAGGAAGACAGAGGGATGCGAGGCTTCTTCTGAGTACCTGAAATTAACACAGCAGCGTTACATTACCCTTCATACATATGTAAAGCAACATACTATAAAACAGTTTATTATTATTGGGAATTGTAGACATGGACTCCTGATGACCAGTTTTGTTTTTTTTTAACTCCGTAACCTTGTCGCCGGTTGTTGCTGCTCCTCTTCCTCTTAGGTTTGCGGGCAGAGATAGATAGTTCAGGCCAAATATCCAGAGATTTTGTTTCAACCAACCAATAGAGTATAAAGAGTCACAGTCACAGAGGACACAGCTGTATGGGTGAAGCAAAATCTTGGTCTGGATTTTTACTTTCTTGGCCTGAACTAGCTACCTCTGTTTGTGGAATATACCAAATATGGGAATTACATGGATTAATCTGCCCCTGTAACAGCCATCCATCTTCTATCAGCTTAATCAGAACAGAGTCCTGGGGCGACCTGGAAGAGAACCTTGGGCAGAAGGCCAGCTCATCACAGGATGCTCGCAAACTCTTGGAAATTTAGCACGAGCCTAAATGCATGTCGGTGGATTATATGAGGATAGACGAATGTCCAGAGAACGTACCGGCTCCATCTGCTTCTCTCCTGGTCTTCACGGAAGAGGGAGGGTCTCCGTGTTGTCAGATTTTTTAACAGCAGCAAGCTCTCTGGTGTGATACAAGACCCTTTCGGCCTTGTCAAGGTCTGAACAGCGTCCTCTCTGAGTAATGGTTTTATGACATCAGCCAGAATTTTAGATATTGCCGCATTACAGTATCCAGAAACGAGAAGCAAACTCAAGGAGCTTCTGAGTTTGAAAAGTCTTCTGTTACACATAACCTAACACTGAAAAATTTCCACCTCGGTTTTCCAGAGACTGAAAGCACACAAGAACTCCTTATGTAAGTATTTTTATTTAATAACAAATGATCAGCCTGTTGAATCCAATTAAAATCTTATTGAGTATTGCAGAGGAACCGTCCAGATCTCAGTGTGGGACCCGGGGAAACTTTCCATGTAGACGACATGGTACAGTGAAGCGTTTTGTCCCAGCCCTGCAGCCCACACCATGAACTGGATTTCGTCACTTGCTCTGCTATTCTAAACCAGTGCAGTGCTGAAAAGACTCAACTGCGGCCTCAGCTTCCGAATAAAAATCACATTCTGAAACCAACGAAAGCATTCGGCAGCAATCTAAAGAAACGGTCCTTCTTTCAAAGGCCACAATAATGCGCAGAAGACCCTCGATCTGACTATGACCCTTTCACGCGTGATCGTCGGTTAATCCAGCGCGCCCAGCCAGAGAAGCAAGCAGTCTGTCGCCAAACAATCACAGGATTATAATTCTCGGGGAAAGGACAAGAGCTTGTCACCATGGTGTAATCATCTCCACAGGGCTCTGGAGAACCCTCCTGACAATACATCTCATTTGCCACGTTAAAGTGTGTCTTTAAATATTTAAGCGGTGCAGTACTCTTACTGGTATCAGGTGTGACGCCTCCCTGTACTTTCAGCACGGAAGTTCAGTCCGTCTTCAGCATCACTATGTGTTTCACGCCATTAGTACTGATTTAAGACCTCCTGGCCAGTTCTGCTTACCTGCCCAAAATGATGTCACCGGCGCACCCCGGTCTACCCTAACCGTAAGCCTCTACGCTTTCCGTCCCGTCTCCCCTAGGCCAGCACGCCCACTACACTGGCAGCTTGAATTTCCAGTGCTCCCAGTGGCCAGTGGACAGAGCTCAGGGTGGCTAAGAAGTGGTGGGAGACGAGGAGACCTCGTGGATCTTGCTGAGCATCGATCACTTTTACGCAATTTTCATACGAACCTCACTGCTGCTAAAGCCACCTGCTGACATGCTAAGATCAGCTCCTCCCACAGACACACAGACACACGGACTATCGTTCACCTTCAAGACGCTCTCAAACCCCCCAGCTGGCGCCCTCACTGCTGATCACTTTGTCACGCTCCTCTAAGCGAGTTCTCAGACGCTCCGCACACACACCGTCCATTCGTGCGCCTCCTCCTTCCGTCCTTCTCACTGAGACCGACGTCGTCCCTCTTACACTATCAACTCTCGACTTGCGCTCATTCCAGCTCCCCCTCCAAGGTCTCCGAGAAGGATGGATACTCTGAACTGCTGTTCATCAGCACTGCCTCTGTCTAGGACCCCAGTGGTCTGAGGTACATTTACTTTGAATAACATCTGGAAAATCAAACAGTACCTGATTAGCAAATGTCACATAATGCACAGAGAACCCTACAGAGATGATTACGTAGGTAAATTCGTATAAGTAGCCTGTTGCTCTTCACACTGGTGTTTGTGTAAAAAAAAAAAAGTACAACAAACCATGACATGACATTGTTTACTCTAGTGTCAAATTCTGAATTAAATATTTACCATTTACGAGTAGTTCTGACACGTCAGATGATGTTTCAGTGTTAGAGAAGCTGCCCCAGTGTCAGGCACCTTGTTTTACGTGAGGAATCGTGTCAATATCGGTAACCGATGTTTTCACATGACACCAGAGATGGATAGTTCAGGTACAAAACTAAGAATCCTGACCAAGATTTTGTTTCTACCAACCAGATGAGTACAAGGAGTCATGGTCACAGAGGACCAGAGGTGGAAATTTCAACCAACCAGTTGAGTATAAGGAGTCACAGTCACAAAGTACTCCACTGATTGATTGAAACAAAATCCTGCTCTGGATTTGTACTTTCTGGACCTGAAATTTCTACCTCTGCAGAGGACTCAACTGGGCGGTTGAAACAAAACCTTGGTCTGGATTTTGACTTTCAGGACCTGAACTATCCACCTCTGCATAATACCGATTAAACAAGTCAGGCAACGCAGTGGCAGGCGAGTCTAGAATGCGTTTCTAAATGTCCTCTGTAACGTTGGCCACTGGATCCATAAACTGTCATGGTAATTTTAATTCCCCTCTTCATCAAAGGTCATACAGTGAGAGAAAGACGGACATATTTGGTTTTTCACTTCTATTCCTGCCAAGATAGTCATCAGTCAGTGTTCATTAGGCCCGGGTTAAACAGCTTGGTTGTTCTAAGCATCCAGAGGACACTGTCACTTTAAAGTCATGCTGCCTACACACGTATAGATATGATGCTATTTTCATTCAACAGCAAAGGTTAAACCCTCACTAATAATTAAGAAAAAGACATTTCCCCTTGTATTGCAGAAAACAAAAAAATAATAATCTGGTTTTATAAGGTGTTTAGACGGAGATAATGAACTGATGAACAGATCCTGTAAATAAACCGACTGAAGCAATGCATTCAGGAGAGTCCTTGAGTACTTTCAACTCACTGCGTTTTTCAGACTTCAAGAGTCCAGACGCTCCAGAACGGCCATGACTCAGTGCCAGACATTAATGGATGGTCCAGTCATGACAGGACACATGCACTGACAAGGAGGAAGAGTCAGCTGGATTATTGAGCGTTTACGCGCATATTCAAAAACGGCGCCTTGAGTCATTAGGCTTGTCCTGGCACTTTTTACATCGGCGCCGTCTTTGACTTTTCTACAGGACTTTTTATACGCAACAAACGTAGAGCACGCCTCAGGTCTTATTTTCTGGTCTGCTGTGCAGGAAAATGATCATTAGATAAGATTCTTGCGGACACAGACGCATATATTTCTATCCACGTACGCTTATCGTCCGCGGAATCAGCAGGAGAGTGTAATGGGAGTGAAGAGAAGGGGACCAAAGCAGAGAGATTGACAGCGGTGATGGCTGATTTCCTTTAAAAAAGTGTTAATTGCACAGAGAAATAATGACTCCGTTTACAGCAGTAAAATCACTGTAACAATGCATGCCAAGACGCCAAGTTCTGTTACCAGTAATACATTGTTTCAAGCTGTTTAGTAAGCTGAATGGGTGTCAACGATGGTGATGGAGGCCTAATGTGGGGGGGCCATTGTTCTCTGTGGTACATTGTTTTGCACTGTAGGGGACATGTGTCCGTCCGTCCGTCCATCCATCCATCCATCCATCCATCCTCCAGATCAGGGTTGCTATGGAGGCCTGAACCTTGTCCCAAGCAGCATAACACACAAGTTTGAGTTACTGAATCTGAACCCATCACAGACCACACCCACACACACCCACACACACACCCACACACACCCACACACACACCCACACACACCCACACACACACCCACACACACATACACACACACCCACACACACATACACACCCACACACACACACATACACACCCACACATACACACACCACAGGCAATTTTGAGTCACCAGTTCAGTCAACTTTGGACTGTGG
>JAABNY020000082.1:10597252-10611731 GCA_015164015.2 Brevimyrus niger
CCCCAGGAGACAGTGTACTGTGATACCAATTGCTTATTCTCATCAAGTTATATATAGTACCCAGTAATGGCTTAAAACAGGGATAGCCAATCTTATCCGCAAATGGCAAAGGGTGTATGCGTGTTTACACTGCAACTCCCTAATTAGGTTACTAATTAGAGGACTGATTGGTTGAAGAGGCCACACACCTGGACTTGAAAAGCTTACCTAAAGGTTATCCCACAAACCTGCATGCACACTGACTCTTGGAGGATATGACAGGCTACCCCTGACTAAAATGAACAAAAACTAGTTTTGGTAGAACAAAGTCATCTATATGTATCAACAACCAGACGCTGGTGTTCCTCATCTGAAGATGAGCTGTGGGACCTTATTGCCAGTGAAGGTCTGCGGCAGTAATATATTGAGGCTGAGGTTCAGAACGCTCTGAGAATGGCGTTTTCACGATGAAGAAGGAACCTGCGAGGATGGGTAAGTCCGCCATTTACATAGCTACTTTCCCTTTTCCTTGTTCTACCCTTTCAGCGTGTATTTTGGAACCCTTTTAAGCTGCATCTTTACAGGCTGCTCCTGTTATGCAGCTAAGGTTACGAGAAACGTGCCTAAGCCTTCAGACAGCCATCTCAACAGGTCAGCCAGGACTTTCCGCTACTCAATTCATAACTAGCAGTACCTCATGCTTGGGTTAATGGCCCAAGAGACCCTTGTGTAAGAAGCAAAGTTGTGGTCAGATACAGCTCCCTTTACATGACTTTAAGACTGTAATGACCCCTGACTTTGAGACTTCTGGATGGTAGTACATTAAAACATTGAAAACTCCCTATAAGAGTCTCTCGAGTCATTGTAAGCATCGGTGTCAGTCAAACCATGTGCCACCCTACAGAAACTTCACGACTGGCAACCCCTCCCCATCCCTGGCAAACTTCACTGCCCAATTTCACTTGCCAAGTCGGCGCCCCCTTAGAGGAAGGCGCCCCAGGCGGCCTCGCCTATAGGACTGACTGGCCCTGGTGACCATGTACGCTCTACCTGTGACATACGGAACACTGACACCAGTGTGTATATAAACTTCTGCTAATGCCATGCCCCCATTTCCCTCTCAGGGACCGTCTCTCAATTCCTGAGGGGAGGAACGCAAGCTAAGCTCCCCCAGTCTCTGGCGGCATCTCTTACTTTGCACTTGTGATTTCAAGGTGTTCTGATTCATCTTCTGCTCGTGGCTTTTCATGGCTGGGCCGCGTCCCCCTCCCCCTGTCACAGCAGGTTCCCTGTAAAGAACAAGGAGAACAGGCATGTGAGAAAGTTATTTCCATCTGCTCCATGTTCGAGGCCTAGTTCAAGGCCTAACTGCTACCCAAGCAGTGATCCTACGATTTTAATTTAACACTAAAAGGGCTGTTCTTTAGCACTGCAGGCTAGTGGGACATGTGCGGTATTCTCCCCTTATAAATATTTCTTTTTTCTTTTTTTTTTGGGGGGGGTGGGGATAATAAAATATAAAAATTTATAATAAAAAAGTCCTCTATAAATTAAATTAAAAAGTAAATATTATTCGCTATGGTGATCAGATAATCCAGGGAGGACACTTTGAGCGACTTAAGATGTCGCAAGCTACTTTAAACCTGAAGGGATCCTGTGCTTGGCTAAATAGTCCAGGTCTGCTAGTGCTCTGACTCACTTCCTTGATCGAGAGACTCATCCTGCGGTTTCACAATAACATTAGTGACACACGCACGATTGTAGGAGACCGGCCAATCAGCACACAGCAAGTGCTAAAGTGAAATCGGGGACCTTTTTATTGAAATGGTCGTTTATAAATCCTATCCTGGCTCAGAAACTGTCCTCCCTGACAAGGATGATCCGATCAACCCGAGTTTTTACATTTCGATGGTGTTTGTCAGGAAGACAAAGTCACAAAATGGAAAAAGGTCTATACCTAATTTTTTCCAATGAACCAACAGAAACATGATTAGAAAGAAAACATGTCATGTTCCCCAGGGCAAATCTGCATGTGGAACCAGCGCTCCAGAAAAGCTGCTCTGGGGTCAACACCACCCCCTACCCCCCCCCCTTTGCTACTGTAGATTTACTTTAATTCTAGTTCCACCTACACCACAAATACCCAACAGGCATCCCATCTGTGTACAGCCTGATCAGCAGGACAGATGGCTCTGAGCAAGCACAGTCATCACAGCTCGTTTGGACTCCAAATTCACCCCCAACTTCTAATCAAATCATCAGGGGAGATCATTCCCCGTTGGAGCCTTGCGCACGCATCAACTTAATTTCAGATAAAAATTAAAAAAAAAAAAAAAAAAAAAGGTGCGGTTATTCATCATCTCCGTCATTCCAGCAGAGAGGAAAAAAAACAGATGAAGAGCAGCCCACTCCAGCGAAAACGGGATTCTGTTTCGGATTAATTCCCGAAGCCCAGGACGGGTCTCAGCCAGGAGGAGACTCTGCAGGATGAAGTTTTGGGTGTGCTTGGGTGTGTTCTGGAACAGGGCGGTAACGTCCCACATTAAAAAGGGAATGCATGGTCTGGGAACTGGGAGCTGGGGATGACGTGCTGGGGGCGGGTAATACTTGTTGTTGGAGATGCGGGTCTAAATTATTACTAGTCCTAAGGCCAGCTAAACTGACGCTAAAAGCCAGCAGCGGTTACAGTACATTAAGCTAAAATGGCATCCTTAGCGAAGTAGCTTAGCCTCATCGCTAACGCCGATGGTCTCTGACTCAATGCGACTGTCACGAGGCCACGCAGGACCGAGCTATGGGTTAGGGTTAGGGTTAGGGTTAGAGGCCACGCAGGACCGAGCCATGGGCCATCGGGATGAGCAGGAGTGGGACGGGAGGAGAAACAAGTGATAGGGTTAGGGTTAGGTTTAAGGTTAGGTTTAGGGTTAGAGGCCACGCAGGACCGAGCTATGGGCCATCAGGATGAGCAGGAGTGGGACGGGAGGAGGAACAAGTGATACACGCAGCAACTGTGTCACTTGAATGTCCTCATTAAGATGCATTTTAAACATTTAAAGACACAGGCACAGGCAGTATGGATTTTTCCGAAATGAGAAAAAGGGATTGCGATTGAGTCATGAGGTATTCTGTCCTCTAATATGGCCCCTCCCCCAACGTACCTCTTCTACATATTTGGGTTGGGGGGGGGGGGGGGTGTGGGTTGACTGCAGCTGTTTCTTTATAGCTGCCCAGGTTAACCAATTGAAACAGAGCTTTGGAGCCTGGAGGATGAAAAGACTCTTTACCTGAGAAACGCTGAAGAGCACAACTGTACAGCAAGTAACCAAAGAGACAGAACCTGCTGCCTGTAAGAGGAGGAGCTGGGGAGCCTCTGGAGGCTGGCTGAGACACGAGGAACGCACTGGCTGAGGCACGAGGAACGCACTGGCTGAGGCACGAGGAACACAGTGGCTGAGGCACGAGGAACGCACTGGCTGAGGCACGAGGAACGCACTGGCTGAGGCACGAGGAACACAGTGGCTGAGGCACGAGAGACGCACTGGCTGAGGCACGAGGGACGCACTGGCTGAGGCACGAGGAACGCACTGGCTGAGGCACGAGGAACGCACTGGCTGAGGCACGAGGAACGCACTGGCTGAAACAGGAGGAACGCCCTGGCTGAAACAGGAGGAACGCACTGGCTGAAACAGGAGGAACGCACTGGCTGAGACACGAGGAACGCACTGGCCTTGTGCTGGAGAATGTAACTTACATCTTATAAGTGACATTTATGAAATTCAAAAATCATGCCAGAGAAAACCCAAAACACCCCCCGTACCTTTCGGGAGAAATTTATCTCTACAAGATGAAGCGTTATTAATGTTGGCTTTATTAATTATTTTTTAAAAAAAAAAAAAAAAAAAACTTTGGACAGTCTACAGAATCCTCACCGCATGGAATCGCCTCAGCCGCCGACCACTGAACAGGAAGCATGCCAGAGCCGCTTTTTTGCCTAATCACCACCCCCTTTGTGTTCTTTGACTCCACTTGCTGCTCACACACTAGCATCCCAGCCTCAGCCAGGGTCCCAAGCAGAGACTCGGGGCTTAAAGCTGGAGCCGCCAGTGAAGTAACTGCGCCGACTGCGATCTGTTGCCCGGAGGGCGTCCTGTCAGCCCAGCCTTCACCCGAAACAGACTCACGCAGAACAACTGCTTCCTAGTGATCTAACAAGGGAAAATATTGCACCACGGCTATTTATTCATCAACCCAATAACATAGATCCATTTTGAGTAATGCAACATAATGGTCATGGATGGTATTCAGGAAGATGTTTAAGCAAGAGTCCAACTTTAATATTATTCTCCGAGTAGGGAGGTAAGTGAAATGAGAGAATATTGCATCGTATCTCCTAACTACTTATCCAGTTGAGGGTCTTGGAAGGAAGTCTTGGAACCTTTCCCGGGCAGCGCCGGACAGGGGAACACCACGAATTGGATTGCAGTCCATCATAGCCCACACACACACACACACACACACACACACACACACACACACACAACAGAGCAACAATCACGCGCTACGGGCCTATTCTCCTTCTTGGAGGTAGGGTGCAGCTCAGTGGGTTAGGCTGCTGCGCCAGTAACCAGAAGGTTGCCAATTCAAATCCCAGGGTTTGCGGAATAATTTCAACATCGGGCCATTGAGTGAGGCCCTTAATCCACTCCTGCCCCCACCCCGCCCCCAACTGCTCCAGGGATTCTGCTTTCTCAAAAATGTCGGTCACGTTGCATAAAAGCATCTGCTAGACAAACAAGTACGCAGCGGAACATGCTAACAGTACACACAGCAGGTGAGGGCCCCAACCCTGGGAGCAGAGAAGCTGCAAAGCCTTGGTGGAGTATAAGACATTCAGAACCGGCCCCTTGGTAGGCTTTAAGCTGCCAGCCCTGAGCCCTGAGCCCTGACTCGTATGACCAAGGGGTTTTCTGGGAATAACTGACATACATTTGACATTGTTCCCTGAAGCGAAGGGTTTGCTAACCACGAGGCATTTATTTTCATCTGTGGTTTTCCTCCTCAAAAAGGCTTCGAGTGGGGTGGGTATGGACTGGCACAGCTAGTGGGTTTGGGGTTTCATCGCGTGGGCAACAAGCACAGGTAGCAGAAACCACCTCACCCTACATAACAAACTTCCTCTTCAAGTCCTGCTTCATTCAGCAACAGAACAAAGCATCTGTATACTATTCCTTTCATCGACGGTACTTTTTAAAGTGCCGGTGTTAGCTGCGATAGTAAAAATATCACTCTTTTCCCTCACATTGCGGCAGGAGCTCCAGCAGAAAGGAGAGCGAAGGGGGACATTTTGGAAATGGGTTATTTGGCAACTTCTCCTCATTCTCAACTCCTCACACCTCCCACCTGACGGAGGCGCCGCCATTCAGACGTGCGCGGCACAGTTCCTACGGAGCAGACACTCCGAAGGCATTAATTATCTGCGCGGCCGCCTATCCTTTTATGTAACGCGCCTTCCTGAGACCACGCTGTGATACGGCGAGAGACTCGCAAACAGGCCGCCGGCGTAAAATGAGCCTGTAATCGGAGTGTCTCCATGCCGGGCGGCAGCTGCCCTCTCCCAACTTCAGGAAGTGGCCCAGCATTGTTTATATATCACATACAGTTCAAATGCCTTCATTTATCTAGCTGTTCTTATATGATTGTTTTGGGCTGCTTACATTTTGCTCTGGCATTTTCACGCCCTCCCTGATTTTGCGGGGACCCTCTCCACGTACCCCAGTGTCCTCTGACAGTCCAAAAAACGCATCTTAGGCCAGAGTTTCCCAACCCTGTCCTCCAGGACCCCCCGGGCCAGTTCACATTTTCGCTCCCTCCCAGCTCCCGGTGGGAGCAAAATCGTGGACTGTCTGGGGGGGGGGGTCACCGAGGACCGGATTGGGAAACACTGCTTCGGGGGGAACCGGCATCCTGCCAAGGGTGTCCCCTGCCTTCCTGGGATTGGCTCCAGGTTCACTGTGTCCCTGTACTGGATAAGCAATCATGCAAGATGGATGGATAGACAGATGGATGGGCAGACATTCCAAAGAGGACAACGGCGATTCCCCCAGAAGGGATTTAAACCTTTGGCCTCGACGTTTTAGCATCATGATGCTTTAGCCTCGATGTTTTCATCAATGACAGGAACTGCAACACTGAATTAACTAAACGGCAGTAACCGAGTGACATGCTTAGTCTTTTTGAATTATCTGAGCTCACACCACTGGGGAATTCTCTAAGAAGCGGGAAAAAAAAGAAACACAGAAATCTAGCGGGCAACCGCATTAAATATTCTGTTACTGCGACTGGCAGAGAATGTCACTCAGAAACATGGGGGGAGTTTTTCACAGCTTGGTTCAGCTATGTTTTTCTTATTATGAAATAGGTCAACTTGGCCTTCCAAGCCTTCGCATTAATATCCTCTGAAATTTAATACTTCATATGCATTTTTAGTTCCTGCTCCTTCCCAGGCTTTCAGACGCTTTGCGTTTAAGACTTTAGTGTCTGGTTATAGTTGCCAGGAGTTGAGTGACATTTCCCTTTCTTTGCTTTAATCACGAGTCGAGTGTATTTGAGGCCCAGCCATGCCTATCTTTTCACACTCCCACAATTCCCTTCCCCCGAGCTCCCATTGGGTGAGCCATGGCCCGGACATGAGTCCCCATTGGCTTGTGCTGTGCCGGATTTGCATAGAGAGAGTGACAGATCAGCAAATCCCATCTGCTCACTGATAAATAAGGAACAGACTGGCTGCATTACTTGCCGAAGGGGTCTTCATGGGGCAAAAATGTGCAAAGGATTAAGAAAATCCTCAAGTTTTTGGGACTATCCATACAGCCGAATCACGCATCAAGTTCTAGTTCAACGGAATAGGTCCCACAACCGTTACTTTCATTTAAATAAACAAAGAGGCCACCTCTACTCCGATCCCTCCTGCGTCTCTTCACCCAGCCCTGGCTATGCCTGTCAATACTCCGCCATGCCCTTGAAATCCACCCGGGTTCCGCCCAATTGGGTGACGAAACCGATTTTTAATTAGCAAGCTGCTGATTGGCTGTTTGAAAGGGGGTGGGAGAGGCATTAGCTGATTTAGGAGAAGAAAAAGATATATGCTGCCGAGCTGTCATCACCGCGGCCTTAAGGAGTACGAGATCCCCAAGTTTAAATCTGAGGCTCTGTACCTAATAATAACAAATATGACTCAATGAAAATCCATGAGGCCTTAGTTAAAGTCAAGCCAAATGCAATAAACAAAATACAACTCCTATTTGAACGCATTTGTATGGACAAAATAATAAGAATGCCGCACGATAAAGTACTCTACCCATAGAGCGACCGAATCAGAAGCACATTGAGGTACAAACATGCGCCATGATAATCTGAACGGTAATTAGCAGTTATGAAAGAGGTCTGATAATCCACATTTTTATTTGTATGTTTTCAAAAAAAAATTAATAAATAAAACTGAGGCAAGCCCAGAAGAGGTCAAATAGGGTGAACAACAATCGCCAAAGATGGTAAGTTATTTACTGTCGATGGAAACCGTCTCAGAAAGCATAACGGCATACAGTGTATCAAACGTGCAGGGTGATAAAGAGGGCTAAAGTCAAAGGATAGATGGACAACTGACCCTTATGGTGAGGCTGCCAATCAGAAACTACTTGCCTCCCAGACCAATGTAAGAAGACTTAAAACTTGGTGTAACAAGCACAAAACCTGGACTTCTGGCCAATGAAAATGTTATATGATCCTTTTAGTCATCTTTCACCTTCCTGCTCACAGTTTACGTGTAGAGATGCCTTTAACATTCAGTTTTGACCAGTATGGGCAGCCAGCGACAGATCCAATGACTACCCTGCCTGATCGAATAGGAGCCAAGGAATATGATGTCATTTTAAAGGGCCAGATGCACTCTATGGTGCAGAAACTGTTCCGCTTCCTATATTGGAAAACTGTAACTCCCAACACGCACTTCCAAGCAAATCGATTTCGTGAAGTCAGACGCCTCCCGCAGCCTCCCAGATCACTAGATCTAAACATTAGTCCACCTTCATGGGACGTTGTGGGGTACAGAGTGAAAAACAGATCTCCACTGTTACAGATTGGAAGGCCAATATCGCGGCACACACACATATGGTAACATTCCAAGAGGAATCAAAGCTTCTTATCAGATCCTTGGTATCCATATATTGTTTGGCATTTCTGCTATTTTGTCGTGCATAAAAAATACTTCTTCCCTTAACATGATATCTTGATATGTACATTTGAACTTCTACAAGGTTTTCCTTCTCTTTCTCTGGAAGACCCGGTGGCACAACAAGAATACAGGAAGTTCAAGGAACCTTTATACCTTTCTGGCAAGTAGAATGTTTGCTACTTTGACGGTGTAAGGACTCCTCAGGGAACATCATGTTAAAATAAAAACCTTGTCTCTACAATGCAAGGGCCAACGGGGCTGTGGACAGCTCATGTCTCAGTGCAAGTGCTGGTATAACCATAGATGAGAGATCTAAAGATCTAAAATAAAAATCAAAACATCTCAAATGCTCATTTAAAGCTTGGAATGCTATTGAACAAACCAAGGTATAACCTTTGGAACTGGGGTGACAGCGGGTCTTAAGACTAACAAGAACTAAACCACAAACACTACATAAGTAAAAGGAAGACATTGCATGAAGTGTAAATGAACTCCAGCAAAGTAATACCACACCAACTCAAGAGCTTAGCACCTAGTAAAGAAGCTCAGTTCCATATACCGACTGCAGGACACGAATGGAGACATTACACTGCTGACACATAAAAAGGGAAAACCTTCTTATAATAACAATGCAATTGCCTCTCTTTTTGTATTGCCTCCTGAAAGAAAATAAAGCCCATTTACCTAGAAGCCAGATAACTCTGTTACAAATGTTTAGTACAGTAAAGGATACTATTCAGGAAAGGCCTTAAATATTAATTTCACCCCTGCTTTAGGGTTCTTGATTAGCAGCTGAGTGTTAGGACAGCATAGATTAGCACGGAAAACACAGAGGTAAAAAGAACGATAGACGGTTCGATAACTGCTTTGCGGTGTACACCTGCTGTCTGTTCCTGTAAATATCACACATACGTTTTGCTTGCCAAGAATGCAAAATAAACACATTTTCTTTTTTGGGGTGTTTCAATATAGTGGAGGCATAACCTGTAACAGACTAGTTACACTGAATATTAATAATTCACAGATGGAATGCAGCTCCGCAAGAAGATTTAGAAAGCGGCTCATTTCTTTTTAAGAATCCACATCGTCAAATCCTGGGGTACTGGTTCGGCTGGCAGAAGGCTGCACACTGTAAGGCAGGCTGCTTCCGGGCATAATCTTTCTAAGGTAGCAGTACACAAGAACAATGTGAATCCGGGGACAATGGGAAAGACCAAAAGCTAGCCGGGAAGAGGGCAGAAGCGACTTTCTAGTGCCAGAGGTGACCTTCAAGTTATCCAGCAGTCCCTCATGAGCCGGAGGATGGCATCAAAGTGACCTTCGAAAAGAACGGGAAACATTAAGTGGTGTGAAGTGCACTGATAGGACGGTTCATATCAGGCTGCTAGAAGCAGGAGTGAAGTCCCATAAAGAAAGGAAGAAGCCCTTCATTAAAGAGAAGCAGGGAAGAGGCAGGTTAGTGTTTGTAAAAAAAAAAAAAGGGGGGGGCATTTCACACAGAGGCACACGCATAAATTGAAAAACGAATTAAACTAAAAATGTTGCTATGGTAGAATTTCACCCAGAGCTGTATATTATAATCACATCCAAGCCTCTCTTTTCCCTCCCCTGTCACCCTCTGTGGGATCAGCGTTTTGTACTCATCTCCTGCTTAACTTCCTACATAATGCTCTTCACCACATCCAGCACTCCTTGGCCTCCTTGAAACTTCTCAATGGATCAGGAAGGAGCCCCACATAGCGATCCGGCTAAACTAATAACCGAAATATCCCGGCTTCGAGTCGAGTCAGTGAGAGTCCTACCCTTACGACCCACTACCGAGCTTCCTAGCCTAAACCCACCCAGTAAAACTTTCGGACCGGGCGTGAGCAAGACGGTCAAACGCTGCAAAGCGCCCACTTAGCAGGTAAATAACACAGCTGGTGTCGACCATGTGGCTGGTGAGCAGCTAGCGAAGCCCATTATCACATTACAAAGAGCAAGTGAGGCTGTGGGATCCCATCCCTGGAAGGCAGCAGGAGAAACTCTGGAGTACGGCCCCGTTGGCTTGTGCCAGGTCAGTAACAGAGGGACGCCATGCCCAGTCTACACAACTTGGCTCATTGACGGAACACGTGTCCGACCTGGATACCAGGTTTTATTAAAGGGTAATAAAGACTCAAAGGGTCATTTTTTCCGGCTCCCTCCGCCTCACCTGCTCTCTATCCCGATTTGATGTTACACAAATATACCGGTAGGTATTTTTCACCATAAAGGGAGATCTGGCCCGGGGGCCGGGGATCCGCCGCACCGCGGCCGCATACCAGCCGCCACTCTCATGCGCGCCAGCAGGCGGACACTCTCGGCTGGTGATTTCTGACAGCTCGGTCTAGCCAATGACAGGCTGGCGAGCTGACGGCAGCTATCGGCGGCGTGATCTCATTTTACATGCAAATCCACATTGGCGCTCCGAACCCAAACGAATCCCGCTGAATGAGTCGGGGGGGGGGGGGGGCCACGCCAAGACCGAGGGGTCGGCTGCCGCCGGGCACGAGTTCACATGTAGCGGACGGCACGCGAGGGCCAGCCCGAGACGCAGCCGGTCCCGAATTGGCCGGCGTCCTCTTAAAACTGGATTTGGTTTCCCTTGTCTGTGGTAGATAAGATTAGGAGTCATGTGCCGGGGGGCCTGAAAATAGCCACGGGGTTCAGAGCATATGTGGAGAGGTCTGCTGAATGTAGGGTCTGCTCTGCAACGCTATGGCGCATGGGAAGCAGCCGAGGGCGTCATGACTGCGGAGTCGGGCTTGATCCCGGCAGACTCTACCGGGAGCACTTATCTCCTCAGCTTCAGCTCTACACAGCTTCTTTATCTCGGGCTCCACTGAACCCCGGAGTCCTTATCCTCTCGGACGCACTCGAACCCCAACACGTGGCCGCTTCTTTAGGCCGTTCCCCCGACACACAAGCCCTAGTATCACCGCTCCCATCAGCAATCCGAGTGCGGCCTCCGCTGCGAGAAATGCAACAAAAAAAGGCGCATTACAGCTTTTTGTGCCAAAGCTGTACCAAGAGTTCCCTGGGCAGAACTAAGGGGGGGGGGAGGGGGGGGGGAATCTTCTGGCAGGGAAATACAAACAAAGGTGGGTGATAATATCTTGCAGCTGTTCCTGATACCAAATTAACTTTAGCCAAATGAAAAGCTGTCAGCTCTATTTTAGATGGTAAGAAAATTACTCCTCTCTCCACTTGTGTCTAGTATTAAACTACAATTAGTGTGCCAGTGCAATGGAGCGAACTGAAAGCGGCAGACTCCCGCCTGCGAATATTACCTACCTGCTTTGTCCACTTGCGCACGACTCGCATCACCCATTTACACATCAACAGCACTTTGGGTGGAATTACTGCAGCCGTGCTACATAAAGTAGGACAATATTTACACCGGCACAAATATATTTATAAAATAATTGCACCAGATAAGCACCTGAACAGACTGTGAACCTTTAGGAAAGCTTTGAAGGTTCAAAAAGCGAACATTGGTCATAAAAATAAACAGAACCGACGCCCGATTCCTAACTGACGCTTTTCAAGCGCTGGCAGAGTTTCGCAACTCTGATTAATGCGGCGTATCAGATAAACACCAGCGGTGATTCACAGCCAGAAAGGCCAAGTGACTTTGACTGGCTCCCTTTGCGAGGCCAGCAGTACGGACCGCACAGCGCCGCCGGTGCCAGGGCACCATCGGCCACCCATATGGCACCGAGACGATGGCCGCTCGCCAACCTCGGGCTCAAACTTTTGTCTCCCGATTATGAGGCCTGCGCGCACCACGGTGAACAAAGCACAAACTTCAGCAGGGCCTCTGACAACCGCTCTTACGCGTTTAAAAAGAAAAGCAAGGACATCACCGAGGAAAAACAGATAAGCCCGGTTGACTTCGAGTGTGGGCAAACAAATAGTGAGGGGAATAAAGAGGAAATATTTACTTCAAGGTGTTTACGTGGACTGTGGGGCATTATTGGGAGAAAGTCCACTCATGGACCCAAGTGGAGTAGCCTGAAGGTGTCTCCGACTGGCCAATAATCCACATTGAAGGGACAGAGATCAAAGATCAAGCGTTAATGGCAAATATCTCAAATCGGCCAGAGTCTGCAGGTGATTCCAGGGATATCTTTGAGGACTCGGGGCAAACATGACACATGGCATGAAATTGGGTCCCCGGGGATCTTGGAACGGGAGGTGAAGCTTGCCGCTTTTCATCTGTGATGAGCCATGCTGAAGATGTAGTCTCCCATCAGCCATGACTGAGGGTCAGCTTCTGATTGGTGTGATCCACAAAAGGATCACAGTAATAAGAGGACTTCAAGGTAGTCCACTGTGTCTTTAGCTTGGAAGAGTAGGGCTCTAGTAGGCATGCTTGCGGGGAACGAGTGATGCTCAGAATCATAGCACGTTGACGTCCGTGTACCAGCTAGTTCATCCGCATTCCAATTTAAGCGCTCTCAGCACCTACCCTTGAGTTGAAGTACTTAACATGCATCCAGGTACATACTGGAACCAGCAGGCTTCCAAGTCCAGGGACTGGGCAATAAAGACATCCTATAAGACCTGCCTTCGAGGTTAATGACCCTACTTGACTTGACAGTTTGGAAAGAATCCTCCTAATTACTATGTTTATCTCGGCGTATACTGCGGCGGCCACTTTCCTGAAGCTCTGAAGCCCCTCTGATGTTTAGAGTAAAAGATCACACATTCTATAAATACAAACCCAACTAACCTAGCTAGCTGTCATAAGTCAACGGCGCCGGTTTTCTCCCGGCCAATTTCCAGCCGTGCCTATAATTAAACGAACGCCCAAATCATGTACCGTGAAGGACTAGCAGTGCTGAAGAACACATAAGGTGGCATTTTGTTGATCGGGAATAAAACTGCAGGGCTGTGGTAGTTGTTTAATTATCAGCCATTAGCATCCACAGCTGTCCAGCAGCACAGCTGCACATGAGAAGACGGAGCATGCGGGTCTGAAGTCAAAGCTCCCCAACAAAAATGGGAAAAGCTCAGCTAATCGCAAAGATGTCAAGGATGAGGGCATTGGTCCCAGAGCAGAACTTCTGGCAGAGATGCTTTCACAGGGGATGGATGTTTTATACTCCTGTCACTGCACATAAATACATAAAAATCATACAGGTCAATGAACGTTATGACATCCTGCCCTCTTGATTTATCGGTCTTCCAGATGTTGTTTGATTACACGGACGAATGCAAAGAAATGGCGGGGTGGAATCTTAAACCTCAGAGAAACGGGCGATTAGGACCGACCCTTTTGGAGAAGCTCACTGGGACTGACTGACTAGTACAAGAACAGGGGTTCTCATTTAAGGCCTGTACCAGGCACAAGAAGCCTATTTATAACAATGAGGGCTAAAGCGGAGATCCATCACTCATTAACGTCAGTCCAGGGAGTCGAAACAATCTGTTCCAAAAGTCTATGCCTTCGCTAAGTACCTCTGGCAGCTTGAGTAAGGTCATGTGAAAAAGGACAATCTGCCAGGGAAGAACATGGCTCGTTTCACTTTGCGCGATTGAGTCTGCTCTTGAAGATCATTTCACAATTTAACCAAGTTTAGGAAAACACGTGTTGGTCTGCAACATCAACTGCGACAAAGAGGGGGAGTCTCATATTTCCATGATCTGCTACAGAGGCTGTCGGTGATTAAGGCTTGGGGAGTAATTAGTTCAAGCACCATGTGCCTAAATTTAGAATCAAGAGTTTGGCCAGTCTGTCTGTGCATCAGGCCCGAGGCCTATTGTCATATTTGTCTGGATTCTACTTGAAACACAGATCACAGGCAGTGGAACTATAGCAAAGGAGGGCAACTAAAAAGACTTTTGGGGAGGGATTTACTCTGCTGAGCAGATGCCACTGTTGTAATTGTTGACTTTCAAATCAAGAGAAATATAAATTGTTTCTCTTTCAGCTTTTGTGAATTCCTGCCAATTACTGCTGCAATGATGCGTCCAGCTCTTATCTTTATGAAAACGCTACAACTATAGAGCTTTCCTACTTCGGTTAATCTGTATATAACAAACACAGGCAGATCAGAATTATTTGCAGACAGCTAAAGTCTGTACTGTAGCAAACCAGAGTGGAGGTAGAACGATGTACGGTCATTTACTAGAGTATGCCGCACAAGGCCCAGCTTGACACGAACAGGGGTCCCAGAACGAACACATTACGAAAGTATGCGTTACCCTGAAAGCACTAAAGGAAACTGAGGGAGGGAGAAAGAG
>JAABNY020000082.1:10633201-10649847 GCA_015164015.2 Brevimyrus niger
CTACGGACGGGAGGTTGTTTTGTTTTATGGGGGGGGGGGGGGGACGACGGTGGAGCCAAAAGGGGGGAAGGGGGGGGGAGGGTATGGGGGGGGGGGGGGGGGGGGGGGAACGCTGCAGACACAAACACCTCCCTGCGTGGTCATTTAGGTCCAACACAGGGAAAGGCTTTAGTCCTGGGTTACTGTTACGTAATGACACCAGGAATGAGGAACAGGTGGAATGACAGTCATCTGACTTAGCCTCCTGAGATTATTGTCGACCCTATCTACCCCACAAGGGCTATATCTGCCTACCCCATTGTTAACATGGGAACTATGCCCTTAGGCCCTTACAGGGTGGATTCCATTGTCCGCAAGGTTTCAAACAGGTAAGGGACACACAAAGTATGCAGTCAACAATCAGTTATATTCCCAAGGTTTATTACAAACACTGTCATGTCCTTCGTTGTGAGACAAGTGTGTCCTCGGAGCAAGCATATAATCAGAGGCAATCTGGTCCAACATCTAAACCATTATCACTGACACCTTTTTGACACTTCTGTGAAAATCTGACTGATAATTAAGGGTGAAACAAATGACTGCTGGTTTCACATAAAGACACCAAGTCATTCTGTCCTAGAAAAGGAGAAGGTGCCCTGTTTTGTTATGATGCAGATAACAGTGTACTGGCCAGTCTCTTTACCTTTCAACATATGCATGGTATGATCATGAATTACAGGATATTGCATGAAGTGAGGTACAGACTCTCTACACAGTCCACAGAACATTTCAGTTCTGAAATCTCTACTAGTAGTGGGCAATATGTACTTTGTTCCTCAGTCTAGTCAACACAGGCAAAGTTGATGGGATGTATTTTATTTTTTTGGGGTTCCATTTTGGACATTTCGTTTATTAACTATGCACATTTGGCTGGCATTTGTGCTCATCCCGATTTACCAGGCCAAAATTATGTAACGAAATGAAGGCATCTATTTCTGGAGGGTCTCAGTCTCAGTGCGAGGCCCATACTAAGATTCCACAAGATTTTCAAACATAACCAAGACATTTCCTCTATGTAACAAAATGTATCCAGTATTATGCTGCGTTCGTTCTATTGCTAAGCCAGCACCTTCGCGCTAAGTGACTTTGCATAGAACCCCCTAAACAGATCGGTATATTTATCAGAGTTACTCAAAACAAGTACGTTAAACAGGAATACTACACTACAAACCCTACAGAAGCTCTGTTCCACTACACCACATCAGGTTAGGCACATTATTACACGCGCCCTTCACCACTATAACACCCGAACACTGTTTATTATTCATCGTATGATGCCAAAAAGCAAAACGGAAACTGGTGTAATCGATCAGTCGTTTAAAAGAAAAGGAAAAATCTGTCCCCACGAAACCAGTACAATTAATCTCTTCCCTTCTCTTCTGTTTTTTTTTATAATGTTTTTTTATTGATCTTTGAGATGACTCGGGATATCAAAACATATACACGCGGAGCGAGATACGACTGTGTTTTTTAGGGTTCGCAGGAAGAGGGTGGAGACGGTAGTTCACCTATCTGTGACGTCACTCAGGAAGCTCGACAGCTGTCAGGTACGAGAATATCTCTGCTGTGCGATTTCTGCTCCTGTGACCTGCGAACGACTGTCAACCGACCTGAGCCCTCAAGGCTGTGGGGGGAGCCTTGTTCTCATGTCATGTGAGTGCTCTGTCCCCTCATTTCTGGACTCGGATGAGCCCTGTGATTATGTCCTGCTCAAAAGCAAAATCAAGAGCGTCTAATTGAAAGCAAACCTGCCGGAGCACTGAAGCTCCCCCGGAGCGCGCGCGCATGCACACACACACACACACACACACACACACACACAAGCACATGCATTGCGATAAACACATCCCTCTTATTTGAGAACAGCCAGTGCTTTCTTCTGGCGAAGAAGTCTCTAGTCACCGGTGAATGTCCCATGACTGTCCACGCCTGTAACAATCCCGCCATTCATCTTCCCTGGAATACGAAGTCAAGTCATGTAAAAGTTATACAAATATAATACGAGTGAAAGTTCGCTATTTGTGCACCTGATTAGATATCAACTCCCCCATTAATCTTGACAGAGCGCGTGCTTATACGAACTAAGAAAAACATCCGCTAACAGTAATTTGTAAATAATTTGACTAAGATATGATTGATTAATCTTCTGCAATGTCCGGGTATAAGAACCGTAAACCAAGACGTACAGGCTGACCTTCCATTCCTCGCCGCGCCCCCCAGAACCAAAGGTATGACTATAACTGTTGCAGTTAGGCTGCTGCAGTCTGTCCCGGGTCTATGACTGGGAAAACAAGAGGGTGCTGTGTGAATCTGGCTCACACGCATGTAAATAAGCTCGATCTAAACGATATGTACGATTCTCCTTTGCGCATTTTTAAGATTCAATCAGGACGAAGTTATGCAATCTGGACTATTTTAAAACGTTCTTTTTAATCTTGAAATGCTGTCTTTATTAATAGACTGTAAAAATAGAAGGCTGAACGACGTGTGCATGTCTGTTGCCGGCTGTGTAAAAACATATGCCCCACCCAGCAGCGAAAACACGCAGTGACCAGTTTCTATAGCAGAGAACCGTAACATTGCAAAGAGAATTTGTGACCAATGGTTAGCGTTGTCAGCAGAACTGTGTTAGTTAAAACTGATAAATAACTGAATATATATTATATATGCTACAATATAAATATAGTGTTCTATATATACTCATACACTATATTCGTATTTATAAGTATGTGTATTTACACATATATGCATGTAGGCTATTTCTACAAAAATTCTAACACAGTTAATCATTCATTTTTAATCTTGATCTGCATTCGTAGACTTTTGATGGTTTTTAAGTCCTGACTTTGCATCTCGAAATGCAGTGGCATGTTAAAATCTTTCTTTCTGACATTTTATTAATGTAAATCTTAGGCAGAGGGAGGAGCAACCGCTATGAATTATCTTGAATTATAATTGTTCTTGGTGCTTCTAAAAAAAAAAGTACTTTCACAAACACGAATGACAGCCCAGCGCCTAACGGGTTAAAAGGCTTGGTCAGCACTTACGAGTTTTTTTCATTTTTTCTGTGGTAGGGGGAGTTGTTTTTCTTTTATTACATATAAAACGCACAAAACTTGTTTTTAAAATAGCAAATTGGCCACCTGTGGACGAGTCGCCTGGCGCACACGGTCGCAGCCCCGTCGCACGGAGGCTCCTGTCGGCGGGGCGGATGGAGACAGCCGGCCCGCCGGGCAGGCGTCCCAGGCCGGGGAAGGAGGCAGCAGAGGGGGGCAGAGAACCGGGAGGTGTTACCAGCTAGTAGGTAATGTCGTAAAGTAAGTGTCGTAAACCAGGTGCAGGGAGGGGAGGTGGAGGGGAGGTGGAGTGCAGGGAGGGGGGGCGCGAGAGAGGAGGTGACTCTCCGGCAACATTTAGACACAGCGAAAGGATCATGGCGGATGGCCCCAGGTGTAAGCGCAGAAAGCAGGCGAACCCGAGGAGGAATAGCGGTGAGTAAAAGTGTCGAGCTCCCAAGGGTCCTCTCCCGGGGACGCGGGCGACGGCTCGGCTTTGTCGTCCCGGGCTGCGCAGCCACTTTGCTGCTTGTTTAGTGCCTTTTTTCTGGAGTTGAAGTGGTTTAAAGTAGCGGCGGGCGAGCGCGTCCCGGCGCCGCGCACCGTTATACCTGGCGCCCCCTCCGCCTAGCGGTCCGCTGCACCCTGCCTGCATGCACCGTTATACGCACCTCATCGGCTCGCCCGGGCGCCTGCCTTTCCTAACCCCCCCACCCTGCCCGTCCCACTCCAAATCACCCCGTCCGGACTTTTGCGGACCTCTGGGCGACGCCAGCAACTCTGCCCGTGAAATGTGGCGCTCCTCTCCCTCATTTTGTTCATCTTCTGGTGCATTTTTTTTTTGGCGAAGTGAAACTTAACCAGCTCGGCACTTTGTAAACTAACCTGGTTTTCTGGCGCACGCCGCGCTCCAACAAGTCGCTTTACAATAAGCTGCTTTTTCCGAAAGGGCTCAGATATTCCATAATCCTCTCTCGATTTCAGACCGTTGAAATGCTTGTGTTTTGAAAAGAAAAGAAAAGAAAAAAAACAATAAAGAATAATAAACTAAAAAGGATGGTACAACTAGCTAAGCCACCCCTCCCTGGCAGTAACATCAGGTATGACGGATACTGTTGCTGTATTGAATGTTAAACTCTGGCTTTTGATATTATTTTAATATCATTTTTATCAGGTAGACAGTGCGATGCTCCAGTGTAGCAATTAAAAGACAATCTTCTTCCACACTTACGTTTTCTCCTTTTTTGGTAATGGTTTGCTTGTTTATATCTAGATGGGTAATAAATTACTTTTCGCCGCGAATAAAGCAATCTAGGTTATTGCAATATGCTTTTGGGTAAATTAAAAGGGCTGCGAAGTGGAAGATAGTGTGATCGCGGTGGCTTTTTTTAGAGATGCCCTACCTGTTTAGCACAGCGCCGGGCGTTAGCTGGATAACGTTTATGGAAGGAAAGGGGCGTCGCTGTCCTCTCGTATGTGTGCGGCGGCCGCGGTCTATATAAGGGATATATTTACATCCACACGCGGGCTTAGACAAACCCGATTCAGGAGCCCCAATGCATTTAGCTTATCTCTTTCTCTCTGTCTATTTTAATTGGGCATCTATACAACCACGTTTTTTTTTTTTTTTATTCACATTTTTTCCCAAGATTTCTTTCTTAGTGTCGGTTTCGGATTTGAGTAAAGTAGACTTGAAAGTCGCGGTAGCCACTTTTTCTAGTCAAGTAAAACTTGAGTTGGTGGAGTGGGTGTGAAAGTTTTTGTTTTTTTAAACTGAGATATTGCATTGTGGATTATTCTCAGAAGACCATACGCGTTACTGCCAAATAAGCTTGACGCTTAATTTATTATTGACTTAATTTATTTATATTTTGATTTGTGTGTTACATTCTTGATTCTGTTGGTTAAATGGAATTTCGCCCACGTTGTAATTTGTACCGGGGCGGATTTGCCTGTTGAATTATTTAGCTAATAAGATCAGAGTGCTAGTTTTTTTTTTTAATTTATTATTTTTTTTTACACTCACTTTATAAAGCAATTGAAGAGATTTTCGTAAAAGCTCCGGGGTCGTTCAATGAATGTACTGAAGCAACGGAGAATGGGTTTTTCCTGCTGACGCTGACGACATGTGTGTGACATGCAGTCAAGTATTGAGCCTCGGTGTGACTGTACAGGAGCCATAAATGTGTTTACCTGCACGGGGAAAAACGGTACTTTCAAATGCCCTCCCTCAAAGCAAAACTCGCAAATCTGACACCGAGGGAACTCAATTCGCAGGCTGCTAAAGGATATCTTTTGGCGAAAGCGATCGGTTTGTGAAAGCAGAAGGGAAAGAGGCTTCCAAATCGCTGCAGCAAATGGCAACTTGCGCAGGTAGAATAAAAAAGATGGTGTTTAGTTTTTTCTCCTGCATGCTGTCCGCTTCATTATCACACCGATCCGGGTTTTGTGGGAAAAGTGTAATGTGTCTTTGCCGATATATATGTGTTTAATGCCTATGTGCTTTAAGGGAGAGAATGATTTTTTTTGTACATTTATTATATTTGACTAACGGAGTTTTTTGTCTGTACTTATCTGTGCCGCCTTGTGTCTGCGCTGTAGCTCGGGGGATGGAGGAGGGGGGGGGGTTGACGAAAAATGAAAGTGGTGCGTTAAGGTGTTGCGAATGACATGTTGTTTCCGTCTCTAATGGACGTGTCGTTGGGGTTGTGCAACGCCCTGGATGTTTCCCTTGACTATTTTCCGTTTGCTGCGCCTGCCGTGCGCGCGATCGGGGGGGAATGGCGGTCCCTTAACCGCTACTGCAGTGCAGGCGGGGCTCGTGCTTTTTAATGTAGGCGTCGGGCCAGGTAAGCAAGGTGATACAACACCTATGAAGGTGCTTATAATGCTAGGTGTTTCTTTTTCGATGTACGATTTGTTGTATTCCAAAACGTCGTATTATGTGCAGGTTTATTTAAAACGAGACAACGTGCCTTGAAATAGTAAATGCACGGTTATAGCTGTCTGTCGACAGCGAACACGTAATGCATATGGTATTTATTACAGCCAGCGAATCAATGGCGTTATTTCCCCTTTTGTAAAATTGCGTTATTATATTTTTTGCAATTATGCCGAGTTTTTTTTTTTTTTTTACAGTTTTGCATAGCCCATTCAATCAACGGTAATTTCTCCAGAGCTCCACCTTTTATTTTCTCTGTTCTTTCCAGCGAAAGGCATTGATTTCATAGCGTTTAAGTTGATGATGGGGGGTGAGATCACCTGCATGTTACGTACGGCTCCGGATCCGCGGCGTTCGCGCTGAAGGGTCACGTGGTGCTCGGCTCGCATTCTGCGCAGGGTTTTTTTTTTACGCTTTTCAGAGCGATGCTCTGTGAATGACGGCCGTCCCCATTGTTTAGGGATGCGCTTCGGGCTCAGGACCGTCGCACAGTTTTGCACGGAGTGAGGATCATTGGAGCGACGTGCATTAAGGAAGATTCAGTGCGTGCGCCGCTAGCCACTGTGCCGTTGCGGGTAAATGACCTGGCAGGTGACCAGGACTCTATTTATAGTAAATAAAAATTAAGTGGAAGTAAATTATTTAGTCTATAACATCGGGCTGTGTAGGTTTGATGGCACTGCAGGAGAAGGATCACAGTGTCGTTGCACTTCAGTAGTTAGCAGAGACAGTGTACACTTTGATGCGGTGCTTTTGATCACGTGTTTGTCGAACGTTTCACTTGCAGCAACGGCAATATTTTGGTTGCGTGTAATTTAAATACAGCATCTTGGGAAATTAATAGCTTCTTTAACTCGGGTTGCTCCCCTCCTTTTGGCCCAGGTTTTGTTCTTTTCCTGTTTGTTTTGTTTTTAATCGGACACTGGGGAATTAAGTCTAGATGTAAAAATGAATACGAAAACTGCAAAGCATCCAGGGAATGTAGAGGGGGCCTCGTCGTCAGACCCCCAATTCTGCAGGCCCTGGAACAAGGGCTGTTAAAAGCCATCCGATTCCCTCCCCATTGGCACGGAGGTAGCTTTGTCTCGGCACAGCCGTATACGTCAAGGTGTTAACAGCTGCCCGGGGTAGCAGGTGTTCGCGAGGCCGCCATACTGCATGCGGAATCCCAGATATTATGGCGGTAACGTAACACCACGTTTTGGGAATAGCGGAATGTGGCCACTTTAACGTACCGTGCAAAATAAACAGAGCACCTCCCAGTCCAGCGTAGCCGCTGTCCGCAACGGGGCCGGCCAGAGTCTCATTCTGCGATGTGACTTCGGCTTGGATCGTATCACGAGTCGTTTCAGCTACCGTGTTGAAATATTTATCCGCAATAAATAGGTGTCAACTTGGGTGTCTATTTGAGGGGTCAGAGCGAATCAGAAATGCAGGAAAACGCCCTCCCAGGCCAATCGGGGGGGACATTTGTTTAGTGACGCTTTTGATCATTTTTTTTTCTTAGGGTATTTCTGTATGAAGGGAAGCTGCTACTCTGACAATTGAGGTGTAAAAATGTTGCCTGCCCGTGGAGCAAAAAGAGGAAGCCCTGTTTTTATCAGCTTGCTGTACAGATAGGCCTACTTCCTCTGTGGGGGGGTGGGGGGGGGCAGACCCTCCCTCCAGCCCTCTGCCCCGTTCATCCCCCGTGAGAGGTGCTGTAGTCATCACCGCTCGGGCTTCTCACCTTTGACCCCGAGAGCCTCGCGCTCCTGCCCCCCTTTAAAGGCTAATTTTATACCCCCCCCCTTTCTTTGTCATCCTGATGCCTCGCTGTCATTGTGGGGGCACAGTTTGATAAAAAAAAAAAAAAAAAATCTCGTGACAAAAGGCACTAACTGCTCAAACAAAATAATGATAATAATACTGATAGAGTAAAATCAACAAAAGTTTGGATGTCTCCGTGAAAAGAGCTTTAGAAAACTAGGTGAACACAAACTTTTTTTCAGTTGCCCAACTTTTTTTTCATCTTTTGCTGGGATTGAGAGCGTGGTCAGGGGGTTAGGCACTGCGAGCAAGGCAGTGTGACCAGACATGCAAGAGTGTTTGTAGCTATCATTGTGTCATATTTCTACATGCAATGCTTAGGTAGCTTTACAAAAAAAAAAAAAAAAATGCACCCTGACGAGTAGCAAAGCGAAGCGGGTGGGGGTGCAGGCCGAACCCCGCCTTCAGACTGCCGTATAGCTGGGGGAGGGGCTGGGGGTGGAGGGGAGGGGAGGGGCTGTGTGACAGGGTGGCTGCCCAGCTCCGTCAGACTCTGCATGGTAACACAGTTACTCTTGAGATTTGCATTAATTAATGGGCAACTGGGTGGCCGCGACTTGTAGCTTCCAGTGACGTGCGAAGGTGCTTTTATCAAACCAAAAAAAAAAACAACTTCCTACTTGTCAAGGCAGAACCATTGTAGGTAATGTTAAAACATAGTCAAAATAAAAGTACTGAGTGTGTCAAAATAAAAGTACTTGGGCTAAATTGGGCCATACTAGCGGCATTTGAATGGAAATAAGAATTTCCGTCACTGGTGTTAAGAAGGAATTTTTTTCTCTTCAGCCGAGCTGCAGTCGTAACGTCTGGTTTTGTCAAACTGTTGTCAGAAAGATGTTATTCACTCCCTGCCGCAGATATTAGCAGTATCCGTGCGGCCCCCTTCTTTCAGAGCAGAGAAGCTTGGGAGATTTATTCCGGACGCAGACGTCACGCCGAAACGGCCTGGGAAGTAGAATCTTAAGGGAAGCCGTTTGGCGGATTCAAAAAGGAAAAAAAAAAAAAGAGGTGTTTTGAGTCTTCTGGCCGGTTCCACACGGTGGCTGAGCTGCTCCTGGGTCCTGCTTTAATGGGCCCCGTCGCACTGAATACTTAAATAAGCTATTGTTTGTTAAGGCTTAGGGGGGAGTGAACCCGCAGAGAATGGACCTGGTTACCTTCGTGGTTTTGCCCCTTCTACCTCAGACAGTGTGTGGCTCTGAAGAAAAGCCCCATTGAACAGGCGGAGTGGGGGGGGGCAGCTCTTTCACACGCCGCTCGTGGGAGACCTTCTCTCATACTATGTGCGCTATTTGCATACTGGCCCTCTCTTGTAAAGGTCTCAGGAAGCTGGCTGAGACGTTCCATCTCGTGTTCACGCCCCTCTTTCCGCACTCACGTATGTTTTTTTTTTTTTTTGTGTACGGTAATCCCCCCGCCCCCCCCCGCTGCATCCCTGGGTCGTCTCCGGCTAGGATGCTCGGCGGCTCCTGCCTTCACGATGCCCATCCCCGCTTGTGGCCCCCACCGGTCCCCGTGAAAAGCGCCCTGCGTCAGTCGCCGCGAGTAGCGGGCCGCCGCGATTGGCCGCGGGCCGACGAGCCCCCCTTTTGTGATGGGACGGGGGTGGGGGGGCAGATTAGCGGATGCTGGTCCTGAGCTCCCCGGCAGCTGCGCCGAGGATCAACAATGAGTTTATTCTGCTCTGGCTGTAGCGGGCAGAGTCGCCGGGGCGAAAAACCCCCCCGATTCCGTGGCGACAAACTCAGCGACTCCATCGTCGGTGATGCAGAATCACATCCCTGTCATGCGTGGATATTCCAGTGTCTCTGTCACACGAAACCGCAACTCCCAGTCTGGCCCCGACAAACCATTCATGTGTTAAGTGAAAAGAGAAAACGGTACCGATTTTATTTTTATTTTCTTTTAAACCGCACGTCACGTTTATGTCGCCCTATCGAGCGATTCGCAGCGAACTGGACCCCTGTGGCGACGTCGGTTACAGCGGCTACAGCTGACCGGCGCGTCTTCATCATCTGTCGTGCGTTTGCCGGCTCGGGGGGACGGCGACTGACCTTTCGGGTCTCAAGAATAACCTGTCGTGTGTCCGTCCATCTGGGATCCGGGAGATCAGCCTGCCCTGTCGCTCTCTCTCTCTCCATCAAGCGGACGCACAGCTGGGCCGAGCTCGTATTTATATCATATTGCGCTCAGAGGTGTTATGGACGGAAATATCTAGGTGGCCCTGGGCGGAGAGCCTGCATGCAGGAGAGGGGGAGGGGGTGGGCGTGACGGAGGTGAAGGCCCGCCGAGGTCCACAGCCCCCACCGCCTCCGAGCCGGAGTGTAACTCATCCCAAAATAAACCCCTGGCCTGCTCAGAGTCTCCTTCCTGTGTGACAGCTCTGCGTCCAGCAGAGTTTACTGCCCCAGTCGGCAGGCGCTCTGTGATGTTAGACCAGCGTTTACCTGTGTCTCTGTGACTTCCATCTGATCTTAGGTGCTTCCTCCTGTCGCTCTGTCCTGCCACTCTGACTTACGTTCTTGTTTTTTTGCTTTTATCCCGCTTAAGAGGTGAACTCCCACTTGTAAGTCTGGGCCGTCTTGTTGCTCGATTGTTCAACACGTGGCGTGTGCAGTGTAATTCACAGCCCATTATGTGTCTCTGTGGGTTAA
Organism: Brevimyrus niger; assembly: GCA_015164015.2. Lineage (NCBI taxonomy): Eukaryota > Metazoa > Chordata > Actinopteri > Osteoglossiformes > Mormyridae > Brevimyrus > Brevimyrus niger. Next base: position 10,643,701 of record JAABNY020000082.1, read on the forward strand.
GACGATTCAAATTACGTGCCTGGCCGAGTGATTTTCCTTCGGGCCCCTAAACAAGGCCAATAAACAAAAGAAATAAACGAACAAATAGATGTGAACAGTGGTTGTGGGTTTCTGCTTTCGGCAGGAAAAAGACGTCACTTTTATAGAGCGCCAATGAACAAATAAATATTTGATAATTTGAATTTGAATTTCTTGGTCTGTCAGTTTTATGCTGCAGTCGTGGAATTGGACGAAAACCGAAGAGGGGTCTTTCACTGCCCCGCCCCCACCTAAGCAGGTGCTGTGATTGGAAGAGGGCTATTTCACTGCCCGGCCCCCACCTAAGCAGGTGCTGCGATTGGAAGAGGGCTCTTTCACTGCCCCGCCCCCACCTAAGCAGGTGCTGTGATTGGAAAAGGGCTCTTTCACTGCCCCGCCCCCACCTAAGCAGGTGCTGTGATTGGAAGAGGGCTCTTTCACTGCCCTACTTGTATGCCAGAAGACGTGTACGTGTGAGTGGGAGGGTGGGTGAAAACAAAGCTCTGCTCTGAGTGGCCCACATCAAACCATACCCCCCCATGCAGTCCTTGAAAACTTCCTCTCCCTCACGGCGATAAGGACCTTCCCCTATCACACATTTCGGACGGGCTTGCGGTTCTAACCCGAAGCGTGGCCTGACGGCTGTGTTCATGTTCCACATTAAAGCCTGCCTTTATTCCCGAGGTGTCTCCCTGCGTGATGTTTACCTCCCTTCCGACGCAAGGCCGCCCGCCCACCCCCCAGTGCCGCTGTCTTCGTGTCCCCCTGTGATATGCATGGCTGCCGTCCTCCTCTTCATTGTTCGGATATAGATATGAAGCAGACAGCTTTTTTAAGGGGGTTGGTCAGTCCAGCAGCACTGTCTCCTTCTTGCCCCCCCCCCCCCCACACACACACACTCCCCATTGACTCATTTGCTGATCCTCTTCTGCTCGGATGAACCACACCAGCTTGTGGGAAAAGCTGCTTCGGGGCTGCAGTCCACCATGAAAGGCTGACAGCTGAAGGAGAACCCATGACACGTCTATCGAGCCGCACGGCGACCCCACGCAGCCACATGCAGAACACGTCTATCGAGCCGCACGGCGACCCCACGCAGCCACATGCAGGACACGTCTATCGAGCCGCACGGCGACCCCACGCAGCCACATGCAGGACACGTCTATCGAGCCGCATGGCGACCCCACGCAGCCACATGCAGGACGTAGTGCTGCTAGATGCCGGTTAGGGTTAGGGCTCCTCTGCCCTCTATCCAGATCCAGAGAACTTCAGCTCCTCAGCCGTCTTCACCTCTACCTCCTCCTTCCTGTACCTTCCGCTCTGCCTCCTCCTTCCTGTACCTTCCTCTCTACCACCTCCTTCCCGTACCTTCCTCTCTACCACCTCCTTCCCGTACCTTCCGCTCTGCCACCTCCTTCCCATACCTTCCTCTCTACGACCTCCTTCCCGTACCTTCCGCTCTGCCACCTCCTTCCTGTACCTTCCTCTCTACGACCTCCTTCCCGTACCTTCCTCTCTACGACCTCCTTCCCGTACCTTCTGCTCTGTCACCTCTTTCCTGTACCTTCCTCTCTGCCACCTCCTTCCTGTACCTTCCTCTCTGCCACCGCCCGCCCAGCTCAGCTCCTGTGGCCTCGCCTGCACTGATGGGTCACGCCTTCTAAGGTTATCCAGTGTGTGTCAGCGGTCCCCGCCCCACCCCCCAGTGTTCCGTCCCCCCCCGCCGAGGGATTCTGCAGGCTGGGGGGTAGACGGCTCTCTGCTTTCAGTCCCAAAATGCACAGGTGTTTAAAGGCCGGTGACCTAACGAAGCCATCTCGTCCCCCCCCCATAGTTTTTCCTCATTACGACAGCGTCAACTGGATCTGCATTGGCTGTCGAGTGAGCACAGCTGGGCCGGCCAGGAGATGCCGGGTTCAAATACTGTCAGTCCAGACAGACACCAGACGGACGAGTCTGTCATCGAGACAGGAAGTAGAGTTCATGGGGAGGCTGAGGGATGGTGCTGATTGGCTGGGCACCTCAGGAACGCTGTGCCTGTGTGAGGTGGCACTGATACCCATGAAGATGCCAACCATCAAAATGCCACATGTAACCCTGGGTTCTGTGCGTGTCTCTGTGTGTGCGTGCTCATAAATAGAACGCGAGGAATCACAGTGGGTGGGATTACCGTCTACTGTCAATCACTGCCCACTTCCTGTCAGCTCAGCCCACTTCCTGTCGGCCGGCCCCGAGGAGACGGTACGTGTTTGAAAACACGGATCCGCGCATTGGTACTTGTTTACACGCATTAGAGGCTGAGGGAGGTCCAAGTGGGCGGAGTCGGACCGGAGTGCGGTTTGGGCGGAAGCAGCCGGACCCTGAGTGTGATCGGGCGTGAGCGTGCACGTGTCCGCGGTACGTGAGCGCGCACGTGTCCGCGAGCGTGAGAGTGCCCGCGTGATGGCGGCATGCACCCCGCAGGTTAGCGGGCCCTGGAGGGGCCTTGGCCCTCGCCCAGTGCGTGTCTTGCATCCCCCATGTAAACAGTGAGGAGGCTGTTATGCGGGACTGTAGATCCTGAGATGACTATCTGAGTGGGCAGGTTGCCTCCGACTGCCAGGCTGACTGGCCATAATGGAATGGTTACCGAGCGTTGTTTGCTCGCTCCCTGACACATATGAAAGTATTTTGTATCCAGAACCTGACTGTGTTAGTTAAATATGTCACACTTTAAAATATATATATGGCCGTACGGAGTTCCTCAGCTATATATGGCCATGGGTCCCGTTGCTGTGTGTGATCCCCAGCGTGGATGTAGGTGACGCCCTCTACCTACAGGTAGAGTGAATGAAGTTCTTAAGAGGTATTTTTATGCAACTATTTTTATGCCGATTAATGTTGATGTCTTCACGTGCGGCTGTGTTGTAGCTGTGTCACGACGCTGTCACTTGGATGTCGATTTGTGTATATGTGCGGCTTTGCTGTTGCTGTGTCACACAGCTGTCACTTGGACGTCGATTTGTGTATATGTGTGGCTGTGCTGTAGCCGTGTCGCGCAGCTGTCACGTGGATGTCGATTTGTGTATATGTGCGGCTTTGCTGTTGCTGTGTCGCGCAGCTGTCACGTGGATGTCGATTTGTGTATATGTGCGGCTTTGCTGTTGCTGTGTCACGCAGCTGTCACTTGGACGTCGATTTGTGTATATGTGCGGCTGTGCTGTAGCTGTGCCGCGCAGCTGTCACTTGGACGTCGATTTGTTGGAGAGAGGGAGGCATTAAATCCCGCGGCGGCCACATGAAACACAACCCTGGGTTTGTCTGTAGAGCGCTGTATGACATCGCCGGTGTCGCTGCAGTTTAAAGGTCGCGCTGTGAACCGGGCCCCTGAGGGTGAAGCCTGCGGTGTTTCCCCGAGCTGCCGTGATGTCATCTTACTCGATTGGCTCATTTTATCCCTCGGGGAGGAGCCACTGAGGGACATGGGTGTCGCCCCCTCCTAGCGAGTCAGAACCAGAGGCACAGTTATCCGAGTGCTGGACAGGTGGGCCTGGACGTCAGCTGCCTCCAGGCATGACATTCTCACTGGCAGCCTCTTGTGATGTCACCGCCTAAATTTGGGCTCTGTTAGAGCTCTGAGTTCTCAGCCTTCCTGTCTTCAGTGTTTCTCTCTTTTTTATTCCCGTTCATTTTAATGGAAGGTCACACACCCAAGCTGTCACAGAGTTCTTCCCGCTTTTATCGTCCTCGGGAATCGCTGTGACCCTAAAACCATGCCTGTCCCATGGATGAATATTATCAGTTCCTGGTCAGAATTGATTTGGCTCTTTTTATTTTTTCTCTTCCTCCTCCAGCAAGAAGAAAAAATGGCAGCTCTATGGAAATATCTGTCTCGTAGCCTCTAAATCCCGGTCTGGGTCACAGAGGGGCTAAAGCCTATCACAGACTACACCTCTGTCTGTCGCAGGGCACATACAGTCATACAGTCATACGATACGGGTGAACTGAACTGAGTAGGGTGGCAGTTTCCTGCTATAGATGAAGTGAAGCTAAGTAGCATCTTCCAGAGTGTGTGTGTGTGTGTGTGTGTGTGTGTTCGTCCTGCAGTGAGCTGGCATCCCATGCAGGGTGCCGTCTTGCCTTAGCCGTCTCCGTTCGTGCGGCTCTCCGCCGGTTTTCCCCCCAGCAGGTTTTAGTTTATTCCTGTTACGCGGCTGAGCTTTTAGCAAATAGCAATGTGCAGTAGCAATACGCTGCTGTCCAGTGTTTCATCAAATTGAATTATGTGAGTCGCGCCGTTACCCTGAATGTGCGGGCGCGATGGGCAGCGTTGAACGACGGCCGCCCCCCATTTTGGCCGTGCGGCATTTACTTGTCCTTCCTGTGTCACGCAGGTTTCCTCCAAAGTCAAAGATTGGTGCCTCTAAATTGCCTGTTGTGTGTCTGTGGCTGCCCCCCCCCCTCCCGATTGTAAGTCTGCCTGGGGCCTGGGCCTTTGGAACATGGGTGCATAGTGACAGTTTATGGGCTCTGGGTACCCATACCAAAGACCCGCTCGGGATTTGAACCTTCGGTGGAGGCAGCTAGAATTCTGGGAGGGGCTTTCTGTGATGCGGCGGATGTCTCTGGAATTTACGGGACGATTCCTCCCGTTCTGGTGTAATGCAAAAATAAATAAAAAATTAAACCCTGAGCCGCCACCCCCCCCCGGGTGACATCGCCGGACAAAATCCACAGCTCCCTGCGCTCGCACGGCCGAAGCGCGAGAGACCGCAACCGCCGGGGCTGGAGCGAGAGCGAGGAAACACGCAAACTCAAAATATACCGGGCCGGGTCTGGGTTTGAGCGCTCAGCCTTTCATGGGATACAATTACAGGTACCGTGACAGCAGCGGGGGTCTGTCGTATTTACGGCGGCTGAGGGGGGGCTGCTCCGCTAACTGAAGCGTACCAGCTCAGAGGAGCCTGAAGATCCAGGCGGGTCAGCAGGAATGCTATCTGCAGTCAAGCCATTTTACTGTCATTTCACACGTATGAAACGAAATCGCATTGCAGTGTAGCAGCATTAGGAGCAGCCGAGAAACAAACACCGAACAATAAACACTGACAGGAGGGTAAACAATGAATACAATAAATAAAAAACAAAATGGTAAACATGCATAACAAACATATGGTTACCATTGACTCAATGGCACCTAATAATTAAGAGAAAGTGATTAATTGTCAGCACACAACAATAAAATGTATCTTCTGCATTTATCCCGTATGCAGCGTGGCAGTGGGCAGTAGTGCATGGGGTGGAACCTTGCTGGTTGGGGATTCAAACCAGCAACCTTTCAATCACAAGCGCACCTCCCTAACCATTGGGCCACCACTGTCTATACCACCGTACCAGTTCATGTAGCCCTGGAAATGCAAATGAACAACTGATGACAGTTTTCCCCCAGAAGAACCTTTTGTATTTCCAGGTTATTCCTGTACAGTGGTCATTAAAAGTGACCCCCACCGGGGGGGGAATGGGGGCTGGCAGGTGACACATGCTGACACTGTAGCCATGGCTGGTCGCTGTCGGTTTGATTCCTCAAAGGCCGTGAGTTTTGACCTCTTTGAGGCCAATTAGCTTTTATTGGGACGGCTGTCGCCAGAGCCCGAAGGTCTTCCACTGTCTGCTTGATCTATGGTGTTGCTGCGGTAGCAGCCTTACTTGAGGAGCTCTGAAGACAACGGAAAGTTCTGTGACTGATATAAATCATAGGGATGGGGACACGGCCAGGGTCTGTGAATGATATAAAATCATAGGGATGGGGACACTTAGCGTCTGTGAGTGATATAAAACCATAGGGACAGGGACACTCAGGGTCTGTGAGTGATATAAAACCATAGGGATGGGGACACCGTCAGGGTCTGTGAGTGATATAAAACCATAGGGACTGGGACACTCAGCGTCTGTGAGTGATATAAAACCATAGCGACGGGGACACTGTCAGCGTCTGTGAGTGATATAAAACCATAGGGACGGGGACACTGTCAGGGTCTGTGAGTGATATAAAACCATAGGGATGGGGACACTGTCTGGGTCTGTGAGTGATATAAAACCATAGGGACTGGGACACTCAGCGTCTGTGAGTGATATAAAACCATAGCGACGGGG
>JAABNY020000082.1:10669929-10683533 GCA_015164015.2 Brevimyrus niger
GGGCGTGGGCGGGGGAGAGGGGAAGGGGGGGGGGGGGGGGGGGGGGGGGGGGGGGGGGGGGGGGGGGGGGGGTCGTCGCCGGAGGGGGGGTGCTGAAATGACGGGGATGCGGGCAGCCAGGGGAAGCGGTATGTCGAGTGATGACATCATTTGTGACCCAAGACACACGTGAAGGGGGGGGGGCCTCACAGTAATTACCTGTTCGAGGGACGCCTTAACCCAAAGCAGATGGTGAAAGGCGTTGACTAGTCCTTCGAAAGCTTATGTCATGTTGAAACCTTCGAGACCCGGGCATGCTGGCCGATTAGTCACATTGGCGCGAAATCGGTTTCCATGGCTGATTTCCTCAAAACAGTGCGAGCTGTGAGCGGTTCGTAATTATGACAATCGGATCGATTAACTGCGCTCAGTGTTTACAGTGCGTGTGTGAAGCCGTCTCCCTCGGCGTCCCTCTCGGTGAGCGCAGCGCGGAGACGGCTGCCATTCATCGCCCGCTGAGGCACAGGAGAGCGACGCCAATTCGTTAGAGAGAAAAGGGAGGAGGGAAAGGCACCTTACCGGCCGGGGGGGGGGGGGGGGGGAGAGAGAGCGGGCCGCGTAGGAGGTCGGGGGAAGGCGGGCCCCGCAGGGCATCGTGGGTAGAAAGCAGGCACTTGAGTCTGCATTCCCCCCCCCCCTGTTTGTAAGGGTGAAAGGGGCTCCCTCAATCCGATTCCTCAGCCTCCACCTGGCCCCTCTCAGAACCGCTTTGGTGTGTGTGTGTGTGTGTGTGGGGGGGGTGTTCAGTTTCCATGGAAACGGCCGCAAAGCAGCGGCCTCCAGCGGCACGGCAGCCGAATCAGGCGGCAGCGGCGCGGAGCGTGAGGGACGTGCGGCAGGCCAGCGTGAGGGACGTGCGGCAGGCCAGCGTGAGGGACGTGCGGCAGGCCAGCGCGCGGCGTTTCGGCCGCTCTGTGACGCGGGGGCGGCTGGGAACACTGTCATTCAGGGGCTTTGACTGCACCAGCCGCAGAGCGACCGAAAAAGCAGCCTTTCATGCACGACCCCTGAGAATCCGTCAGGGAGTCACGGAGTAATTAGAGCAAAATCAGTTCTGTTTGTCTGATTTTTACATCTCCCCCTGCCCCAAACGGATCAGTCACAATAACATCACGAATAAGCCCTGTACATATCACACATTCAGTCCCAGTATCACCAGTTAGACTCCAGTCATTAGAGTAATTACCGCCATACGCGCTTTCTAAATGCACCATTTTGCGAACACTGGAATAATCAGAATCGGCCACAAAGAAACGTAAATATACACATAACAATAAAAATGTTAATTTGACCTTAAGAAGCGGCTCTTTGTCGCGGCGCCTGACATATTTCTTTCGCCACCGGAAAGAGGAGAAGAGTATTTATTCGAGAGTCAACGGGATCGCGTGCGGGCGCTGGGCTGACGTCGGGGTGAAGGGTCTGCTGCAGGAAGCACGGGTTCGAGGGGAGCCTGGCCCGCGTCCTCAGATTACGTGTCTGTGGGAAGGCGCCTTAATTGGCGCTCATTAGTGCACACAGCTCTCATTAATGCCATGAGGGAGTGCACATGTTGCGCACATGCAGACAGACACCGGCAAGCTCTGCCTTTCTGGCCCCTGCTATTTTTCCCACAAGAAAAAGCTTTGTTTTTAGAGCATGAGGCTCGGTGATTTATATCCCACCGAGTCAGTCGGGTCGAACAGCCCAGGGACAGCGGGGCTCTGGAAAATGCAGCAATATGTTCACCTGCGATTCACTCCGATCTTTTCCTGATGTTCACGTTCCCTCCAGGCGTCTCCTGACAGCTGCACCGTTCCCAAGTCACCGTGATTCCCGTAGGGGCCAAACTCATCACGGGTTTCCCCGAGTAGTCAGAGGCCGCTTCCGTCCTCGCTGTGTGACGGGCAGTACAGCATAGTCACATGTCCATATCGCTAAACTGCCTATGTAGGAGACTGATAGTGCGACCGGCCCACCTGACCTAAACTCAGTAGAAATTGTTTTGGAGGAGTTAGACCAGAGCGTGATGGAAAAGCAGCCAATGAGAGCTCAGCATTTATGAGGGACCTCCTTCAGGAGAGCTGGAAGAGCATCCCGGGAGGCCCCCTCGTGGGCCTGGCATGGAGGAGACAGTGGGGTCAGCCAGTCCCTGGAGTAATTGGGGTTAAGGGCCTTGCTCAGGGGGCCCGATGGTGGGATCACCGTGCCGATCCTGGGACTTGAACCAGCAACCTTCTGAGTGCCAACCCACAGAGCTGCCCCCCCCCCCCCAACAAATGATTTATTTTTGTTTAATACTTTTTGCATCAGTGCATAATTCCATATATGCTATTTTATAGTGCTAATGATTCTAAAATGTACAGAATAATTCAGATGAACCTTTCGCAGGGACTGTGACTGGCACCGTATACGGTTTTAGGGCCGACATACACGGGCGAGCATTAGTGGCGGACGCCGCTGGAATGCCGCGAGCATTCTGATTGGTCAGCGGAAGTATCGCAGCATAGGGACCCCTCGGGAGATGCAGCGGTCTCTCGGGAGGATTGCTCGCTGCCTTGTTCGCTTGAAATTGAGGCTGCAGGGGCCAGTAGGCCTGGGAATTCAAATGGAAACATCTAGGCCTCGCACAAATAGATAGATAAATATAAACAGTGAGGCAGGCCTCGGACGTCCGGCGGCTTCTAATCTCCGCGCGCGATAAGCTGCGTCGCTGAAAAGCGGAGCTTCTCCGTCGCATGAGTTTGCCGATTTTATGCTTATATTTTTAGATCCCCAATGTATATACAATACATTAGCCACAAAAGATAGGGCTCATATCATAGGGTTCCTGCCATTAGGACTTGCCTTCCTGAAGGAAACGGTCCCTGATGTACGATGGCAAGCAGTCCGGCGTCTGTGTTCCAGTGAAGGACGAGTGTGGCTCCGACGGGGAGGGGGACGGCAGCACGGACGCCATGGTGGAGGAGATGCTGCAGCAGGGCGACACGGCCGTCATCTACCCCGAGGCCCCCGAGGACGAGCCCAGGCAGAACACCCCGGAGGCCAGCGGGCAGGACGAGAACGGTAACGCGCCACGGCCGGGGCTGCAGTGCAGTCTTCCAGCCACCAGAGGGGGTTTACCGAATGTAATTGTTTTCCAAGACACATTTGCATGGGGCGTTGTTGTGAAGGTGTGTAAAAGAGAAGGAAAGTACCCATGTGTTTTACACGCAGTTTCAGACAAGAATACTTACAGGGAGCCTGCCAACGGTTAAAATTACCCATTTGATTTTCCCTGCTGCCGTCAAGTTATTGTCACACACCTGGTTTCATCAATTACCTCATTTTGTGCTTTTGTTTTATTGTCTGTAATAAGGAACAAGTAATAATAAGTAACTATAATAAGTAATTGAGGAACAAATCTACCTGAATCGAGTTTTTCAAGTGGATATTTAAAAGAAAATACATCATTGCTTCAGCCTGGAAATTTCTATACTTGTTTTTCCAGGAATCTTAGCCATTGCATCAGTGTAGTTCAAGGCTACCTGCCAGACGGCTGTGAGAATATATACCACAAGGGTATGCTTGTATACATCATTTGAAATCCTCTCACATTCACACCAAAGCTTCAAGGTCTTTACACCTCTGTCAGTCTTGCTGTCCTCCACTCGCCCCGAGAGGTACTAATGATCCACGTTGGGAACGGGGGAGGTCCGTTCTGCGCTCTGATTGGCCCTGTCCCCGCCAGGCACCCCCGACGCCTTCTCTCAGCTGCTGACGTGCCCCTACTGCTCCCGGGGCTACAAGCGCTACACGTCCCTGAAGGAGCACATCAAGTACCGGCACGAGAAGAGCGAGGACAACTTCAGCTGCTCCCTTTGTAGCTACACCTTCGCGTACCGGACCCAGCTGGACCGGCACATGACGGCCCACAAGTCTGGCCGGGAGCAGGTACAGAGCCGCGCCCAAGGCGGGAACCGGTTCCCCTAAGCCAGGGCTCTTCAAGTCTGGACCTCGATTCCAAATCCGGGCCGTGTTTTCAGTTCTCCCAGGTAGTTTCTTAATAATTACTGATTGGCCAGAGGATTCACACCTGACTGACAGGTAAAGGAAGGCTGGAAAACCAGTGGGGCTCGGACCTCGAGGACCGTGATTTGAATAAGCCTGAATAACCCTGAACTAAACCATCACTCACACAGTGGACAGCAGCAGCTAGAAACTAGCATGACAGAGCCGGCTAACCCTAACCCTAACCCTAACCCTGAACTAAACCATCACTCACACAGTGGAAAGCAGTAGCTAGAAACTACCACGCATCAGTTTGCCCAAAAACGTATCCTAATTTCTAACTCTCTGCTGAAATTCGTTCGGTACGTTGCCCAAGCGTAGTACGTTTTGAATGTTCACAAAACGCTGATCATGTTGATGATAGGTAGACTCAGAGGCTGTTTTATCAGGTATACCCAGATAGAACTGGACAGAGCCGGCTTTTCCCTCCTGAACCACTTGAAGGGTAGAGTTCTGTGTTCAGAGGAGCCCTTCTGCACACCACTGTACGAGCTGTCATTTCTGCGTGTCTGGTCTTCCTGTTAGCTTTCACAGGTCTGCCCGTTCCCCTCTCACCTCTTTCATTAACGAGATATTTTTGGCGCCATATCTGCAGATAACTGGATGCTTTGTCGCGTGTCGTGCAGGTTCTGTGTGAACCTCCGCAGCTGCAGTGCGCGAAAACGCCACTGGATTCACTGCGTCTGGCAGCGGCGGACGCGCCGCAATCAAAGTGGCTTAGATCAGGCATCTTAGCCATTCCAGTGCTCAGCCAGACAGTAACTGAACCTCCTGCCCCTGTGTGCGGCGTATATATTAAGCTGCAGTCACAGTTGCCATTTAGAGTAGTAGGCGGTTTGCGTTAACGAGCAGGTGTACCTAATATATTGGACGCTAAGGGTATTTGTTTATGCTGCAGTGACAGCAGAATTTTCTTACGTTTTTTTTAATTATTATTATTTTAAATATTTGCATAGCAATTAAATTTGCCACAATATCCACAAATGCAAGTGGAAGATATTGGTAAGATGGTGCAGACATATCAGTTACTTAGAAGTATACACGAGAAGGGCCTATCAGAATGGTGCTTACGCGTCTCCCTGGTTACGCAGCGTCACGTGACTCAGTCCGGGGCCAATCGGAAATTCAAGTGCACTGAATGCGCGAAAGCCTTCAAGTACAAGCATCACCTGAAGGAGCACCTGCGCATCCACAGCGGTGAGTACAGCCCTGTCACCATGGCGACACATATTTATATATGAAGTCCCAGGATTTCACTGTTACGGGCTTTCCTCTTACACGTGTGCGTGATCTCGAATATCGCGCAGTCACTGCAGAGGTACTCGGCCACTGCCTGTCCCGGGGTGACCAGAACGCTCTTGTGTTTCCAGGCGAAAAGCCGTACGAGTGTTCCAACTGCAAGAAGCGGTTCTCCCACTCCGGCTCCTACAGCTCCCACATCAGCAGCAAGAAGTGCATCGGCCTTCTCCCCCTGAACGGGAGGCCCCGCCCAGTGGGCGTCGCCCCTCCGTGCTCTTCTCCAGCCCCGACCTCCATGCCTTCCGGCCCCGGACGCGTGCAACTCCGCGAGAAGGTCGACAATGGCAGGCCCCCGCAGGAACCGCTGGCCCAGATCAAGGCCGAGCCCACGGATTGCGAGTACAAGCCTCTGATGGTGGCCTCCAGCGTCAACAGCGTGTTCAACGGCCCTACGCTCCAAGCCGCCGTGTCTCCGCAGGGCCTGGTGCAGGCCGTGGTGCTGCCCACCGTCGGCCTGGTCTCGCCCATCAGCATCAATCTGAGCGACATCCAGAACGTCCTGAAGGTGGCCGTGGATGGCAGCGTGCTGCGGCAGGTCCTGGAGAACGCCCAGGCCAACTCCTCCGCCAAAGAGGCCGGCGTCGCGGCCGCACAGGTCCCGGCGCTGCCGGCCGCCCACTCCGTCATCTCGGCCATCAGCCTGCCCATCGTGGAGCCAGACGGCACCACCAAGATCATCATCAACTACAACCTGGAGCCCAGCCAGATGCAGCCCGTCGTCCCCGCGCCCAAGGAGGAGGCCCCCAAGAACCCGGACGTCTGCAAAGCCGAGAAGCTCCCGGAAGACCTCACGGTGAAGCCGAGCCGGAGCGAGAAGACGGAGCCGGGGAAGATGGCGTCCGAGGCGGCGGCGGGTAGCACCTGCCTCTTGTGCGACGACTGTCCTGGTGGCCTGGCCGCCCTGAACAAGCTGAACCACTGTAAAGCCGCGGCTGGCGGATCGAAGGCTGAGACAGCAGAGGCGGAGGGCACCGACGCCCGCATGGCAGCGCTCCTGTCCGACAGGGACCCCTCGCCCGGCCAGCCCCCCCTCAATAACCTCCTGTCGCTGCTCAAGGCGTATTTCGCCCTAAACGCCGAGCCCACGCAGGACGAGCTCACCAAGATCTCCGACTCGGTCAGCCTGCCGGCGGACGTGGTCAAGAAGTGGTTTGAGAAGATGCGGCTGGGTCAGGAGTCGGCGGGAGGATCCGGGCCCCCCAGCCCCGCCGCGGAGGCCCCACTGTCGGAGTGCCGCGGCACTGAGGCCAAATCGCCGGGCGGGGCTGAGCGGCAGGCCGAGGGGGGCAAGGCGGCCGCCGTCACCGAGCCGAAGACCACGCCCGGTGAACCCAGCGACGCAGACGCAGACGCAGAAGATTCACCTCCATCACCACTAAATCTGTCCTCCACCGGGCCCGTCATTGTGAAATGCGAGGGGGTCTCCGAGGGCGGGGCGCAGGCGGAGCCCCTCGACCTATCACTACCAAAGCTCTCGCGAGAAGCAGCAGAGGGCGCCGCCAGCAGCGTTTACCACGACAGCGCTTACTCTGTTCAGGAGGAGCCCTTGAACTTGACTTGCACAAAGAAAGAGCAGCCACAGACTGACACTATTTACGTTAGCCCACAAAGTGCCAATCCCATCAACATCGTCGCCACGCAGCTGCCCACCATCGTGGCCATCGCCGAGCAGGGCAGTGTGCCCTGCCTGCGGGCGCTGACCACCAGCAAGACCATCCTGATCCCACAGCTGACCTACACCTACACCACTTCAGGGACGAATCCTACAGGGACCGAGATTCAGCTGAGGACACCGCAGCCTAGTGGCAACCAGGTTGGGGGCACGCGCCGTCACACATGCTGTCACGCGTTGGCGTGCGTGGGGAGCCTTACAATAACTTAGTAAATTATTAGGTGGATTTCATTCTTTTTTTTTATTGTTGTCGAGCATCTTGCAGATCCCGTTTACTCATCTTACAACTGCTCACACGATGCAGATAACTCATTAAGTGTGAAGGCAAGCGTGGCAAGATGATGGTTCATACGACCGAGAAAAGGGGACAGGGAAAACTACATGTAATTTAATGTCATTGAAAGTTCATGTAAATCTTTTCAGAATTTGCGGTCAGTCTGTATCTTCATAGCTCTTGATGATTTGTCACCACAGAGAAATGCAGCTTCTTAGCCCAAACATTCAAGGGGCTACCAAAAAGGATAAACCGATGACTTCATAGGACAGGATGCACAGCAAACACTCAGCACTTCATCCTTTTTATTTACTTTGAAGAATATTTTTTGCGAACGCGAGTTTGTCTTTTGGTAGTTCACAAATCCATTGGGATTGCAGATGTTTAAAGTCCAGAGCGGGTTCCAGGGCGGCGTGGACTGATTTGTGTGGTATGCTGCAGGTGGTTTACTGCACTGGGTGGAAGGGTGTCGTGTTTTACAACCAAAGTCCAGCCTAAAGGGCGTAATATCTCCCGTGTGACTCTTCCATGGAAACGCGGAGGTTCTCGACCAGATGTTTGGGCCAGATCCCACCTGCAGTCATGCAGTGCAGTTAAGCCCTCCGTTTGGTGCTGTGAAGTTTCTGCATTGGAGCCTGAGCGGAGCGTGGCCCGTGTGGAGATATAGGCTGCTTCTCTACTGCACCAGCTACCTTTTCCATAGATCTCCGATCCAGTGCCGGTACCAAAATCACCAGTACCAAACCAGTTAGGGTACTTTTTTTGGTGCTTCGGTACATTGGGGTGGGAGACTTGCAAACATGTTTATGCAGGTTATGCAAATAGCCTGGCTCTCTCAAAGCAACAGCCGTCTCGAAAACGGTTGAACCCAGGAAACGATAAACTGTGTGCTATTCGGTCAGAAAACGGAGTAAAAATGTTTTGGTGAATGTTAGCCCCCCCCCTCTCCCTGACTGTCACTATCACGGCTCCTGCGACGCAAGAATCATACGTGCATAACATGCGATGTTGGTATTAAAATAAAATCATCCAGTCCCGTAATATACTACAGCCATTATCCAAATTCAGTACAAAATACTCCGCCTAGTATTGCGATAATGTCTTTCAGTGCTGGTACAATCCACCACAAAGTAGTACAGCCCTTTCGGTTCTTTTTTGAAGTATCCAAAGTACAGTACCTGGTGCAGTGGAAAAGTGCCAATGGAGGGCTGTTCAGGTGCCGGTGCTAAGTGACCAGTGTTGTGGGGGGGGGGAGGGGGGGGGTCTCCTCCCATTTCTCCGTCACTCGCCAGACTGTCCCTTTTCCCAGTGGGAGTTAGTGGCCAAGCTCTGTATCAGGTTCACAAGGTGAGGTTTGAAGCCAAGTGTGATGTCTCTTGTAATGAAGGTTCTTAGTTCTTCATGCTTGGGTGCCAAGTGTGGCCAAATTCTGGAGCTCCCTCTCCTGCAGACTGTGCTCTACCTACAGGTAGTCGAACTTTCCAACATGTCTACTTTCCTAAATCATGTAATGGAAAATTTTCGAATATCACAATGCGATCCTTTCACGATAAATTTTGTGATTTTTTTTATCAAGTAAAGGAGGAGTTAAAAACCACACAGCTGAAGATGAATGATTGTCTTGTTCGCTTTTCTCCTCCTCACTCATTTTTGTGAAATTTCTCACAGATGAGCCACGTCGTCCATGAAAATTACCAAGCTTGATTTGTTTCCTATGGAAATGTTATGGAAAATTTTACTAATGATCTCAAAATGCCACAACTGTATTGCGAAACAACGTCAACTTTTGAAAACACCATGTAGCACGGTGTAATGTCCAGATGGAATGATGGCATGAAAATTTAGCCGCCCCATCCTAATCTCTGCCAAGCCGACCGCCGCAGTCTTTGCAATGTGACCGTCGCACTGGCATAACACGTGATGGCAATATTAATATCACACCTGGCCCGGCCCTATGAATGATACTCATTAGATTTAGAGTTTAACACTTGGCTGCGGGCCTAGAAGATGTCATGCCGGAGTTGGGTGTAGCTATAGCCGTTAGAATGCGAAGCTTGGCTTTAATCGGCCTGCGTCTTGTAAGCGGCCCGGCTGCGGCGGCTGCGGCGGCTGCGTGCCGTAAAATGCAAATAGTACCTGGAAGGGCTCCGGCAGCACCATCCGGCGGGCGTTTAAGGACACGGTCCCCCCGCATCTGACTACCAGACCCCTGGCGCCGTCCCAGATCTCTCTGAGTTTGACTAATGGTGTCGCCCAGCTGTGGCGAACAGTGACAGAGTTCAGTTGGATGACATCACCCGGGATGGCGGTTTGAGTGTGTCAGTATGTCTGCCGCGGCTTAGCATGCGGCTTTTCATGTTCTGTGTGTTCAAACACCAAAACACAGCCCCTCTCTCTGAAGCTGTTACCACTGGATCCGCACGCAGTCGCCATTCAGCTGCCATTGCTGCCCGGGTCCGACTCATTTAGTCTCGGAATTTTACCCTCCCTGCAATCCTGCCGTTCTCATTCACGTTCTCATCCCTTACCGACCAGGAGGAGAGGCTGGACAACAGCTCCGACGGAGCCCCCGGCCCAGAGGACCAGAACGACTCGGACTCGACACCCCCCCGGAAGAAGATGAGGAAGACCGAGAACGGGATGTACGCCTGCGATCTGTGCGACAAGCTCTTCCAGAAGAGCAGCTCCTTGCTGAGACACAAGTATGAGCACACAGGTAGGTAGGAGTCACCGGCGTGTGGTGGCTGTTCAGCACAGCTCCTGGGGCCTGAAGCCTCCAGCCCCTGCAAGGGCAGCTGGTTGTAAGTGCCTTGCTTTCCAGGTCCTGCATCCCCGTTTTCCGTCACTGATGAAAATTCAGAGAGAGTGACCTCCCTCGATTGTGCATTTGCCTCTCGATTGCGTCTCTGCAATGGCCTTGTAGGCAACTCACACTCCACACTCAGATGTTGCACCATCTTGCTGCTGTGGACCTCGGGAATTTTCAACGCAGTCTATCCATGTGGGGCCAGTAAAGGCTGAGTCTTGTTAAACAAGGAAAAAGCCCGGTTAGATCCTCACTTTGCCTCCACTGCTTCAGGCTGTGCTCGCCGCCGGGGTTTCGTTTGCAATTAGTCCGTTTTTTTCTGTGCGTGGAGGAGGGTCTGTCTCCATGATTTACTGACTGCCCAGGCTTCTGCCGCACCCCAGAGAGGCCTGGCTTCTCACGGACATTTAATGGCCAGATGACTTCAGCGCTTTTGATTACAGCAGCTTTTCTGGACCCGCTTGGGCCAGTCGAGCTGCTTTCGGCGCAGCCAAGAGTTTGTCCGTTGACTGCAGTGCTTGAGCAGCTCAGCAACATCTTACCTAATAGGCCAGAGTTATGATTCTGGAAAAGCAGCGTTCGATCGCATCCAGCTCAGGGCAGGATTCTGTCATTATGATGTTAGTTCTTCCAGTGAAGGTCCAGTGACTGGAAGCCGCCATTACCCACCCTGGAGCATCTCAGGATCTGCCTGCCCCTCAGAGGCATCGCGCCGCGGTTTTTACTTTCGCCTGGGCCGCGTCTTGACTGGGAGCCGCCTGGCGTAGGGTTCGGTTACTGAGTGGGCAGCCGAGTCCCACCAAGGCCTCCACTTCTGCCATAAATTATTCACAAATCCCGCAGGTCCCCACGGCCCAGCCCTGCCCTGCAGGCAGTCAGACCCAATCCCTGGCCTGGAACATTGTCCCGTTCATGTCCAACGTGCTGCACTTCTGTGCCTCGCAAGTCAAGGCGCATTCCCAGTTACTCAGACTCATATTTCGGGGTTCCGGAGGGTGATCTGGGAACAAGTCACCAAACACAGACTGAACTTGAGAACGTTTCTGAGAGCAACTGGAGAGCCAGGAGTGGCTCTTATAAACCCTGGAGCTCATTAATTACAAGTAAATGGAGTTGGGAACGTTCCACCATCCTTCTAGTGGTAAAGAGCAGAACAATAGCTAGCTCCGCTGTTAGATTTCATCCTGTAATGCCGGGCCGTCCCGCTCTCAGGATTCCAGATTCTTTCTTTGCCATTTGCACATCAGTACACAGGAATTCCTGCTGAAGCTACCAGCCAGTAACATGCGACACCCAACAGGATGACGCAGCACCAAGCTCACCAAAGACGCTCACAAACATCAAAGCAGACATGTGACTAGCTACTCTAGAGAGCAGTGATTTTAAAATAAATATAAGATACATGATATGGCTGAATGTATAGATTCTGAAGTTATAAATATATGAAACCAATGACACAAAATTTCGTGAGAAATTCAAGATTCCTCTATTTGTAACAGACACACTTACACAAGTACAACATGTAGTGGAATGTAGACCAAGTCACTCCGAAGACATAAATATAGAAAAATGTACAAATTATATTATAGGTGTAGAAGGTATACTGTGTGCATATGTTTAAGTAGTAGTACACCTTACTATATGGTGGGCATTTATTTAGGTACTAACCTGAGATGTCAGGATTAGGACGTTTGGTAAAGTACGGTGCAAAGTGTCACTCGGTCCTGTGAATTGCGCCCTGCATTTACGAGTTTGCATCGTTATTCTTTTGTGTTGAGATGTTGAGATGTTGAGCTGCAGAGGCGTAGATACTCGTCCTGACGCCGATTCCGCTAGTCCTGCGGCTGATGTATCCTCTCTGCGTGTTTGTCAGGCAAGCGACCCCACGAGTGCGGCGTCTGCAGCAAGGCCTTCAAACACAAACACCACCTGATCGAGCACACGAGGCTGCACTCCGGCGAGAAGCCCTACCAGTGCGACAAGTGCGGCAAGCGCTTCTCCCACTCGGGCTCCTACTCGCAGCACATGAACCACCGCTACTCCTACTGCAAGAAGGAGGCGCGGGAGCGCGGGGGGCATGGGGAGTCCCCGGCCGAGGAGCGGCAGTCCGACAGCAGGGCCACCTCACCGCCCTCGCAGCTGGACTCGGACGACAGGGAGAGCAGCACGCGCGGGGACGAGGACAGCGAAGACGAGGAGGAGGAGGAGGAAGAAGAGGAGGAGGAGGAAGAGGAGGAGGAGCACAGCCTCAGTGTGAACGACGACGAGATACAGGTGGTGCGAGTGGGCGAGGGGGAGGAAAGTGAGGAAGAGGAACAGGAGCATGTTGGGGAAGGGGCAGAGGAGGAAGGGGAGGAGCATCTGTTTCAGGGGGCAGTGCTAATCAAGGAAGAGGAGGAAACACAGGAAGTAGGTCAGGCTCAGCAGGAAGTGATGTCAGTGGAGACTGAAAAAAGCATGGCGACAGAAGATGATGTCATGGAAAAGGTAAAACAGGAAGTTCTGAGCGAGACCATAATGCAGAGCATAGAGGAGGGTAATGGGAACACTGGGAAGGGCTCAGAAATGGGGGCGAAGGACGCAGATGGAAACTGACGAGAGCAACATTTTTTTCCTAAACTAAAAAAACGAGAAGAAAGGATTTAAACCACATTTTTGAATATAGGATGTGTACAGATCATTGGTTGCCTCTACGCTGTGTTTCAGTTCACTACTGTGTATAACTCCTGGTGTGCCTGAACTTAAAAAAAACAAAAAAAAAACAACAACAACAACAAACTAGTAACTTTTCCATGTGCGACATTTTCAGTGTTAGAACTCGTTTGTAAAAGTACATAAAACTTTAACAGAAATGCATATAGACTCCGAGAGCTGGAGTTGACACGTTTTAGGTGTTTATTACTAAAACGTCCTGAGTTGTTATCAGTGTTACTAACGTTGTCACTTACATTTGACCTTTAAAGCTGTACAGTTGGGAGAGATTTCTATACCTTTTTATTGCCAATGAAGTTTGCTAAATCAGTATTTTATTAAGTTGGAGAGAGAAAAAGAACCTGCACTACAGTACTCCTGGTTTGCCTGTGGACACAGTGTGCTCCAGTGTCAGTCACCCTCCAGTGTCAGTCACCCTTCAGTATTATTGAGTTAGCCACCGTCAGCGTGTTTCGAACGCATTTCCATTGGAATGTCAGTCTTAAGAAAGGAACTGTAACACCCTGTGTTTTTGCTCACGTTTTTGACGGATCTCCCATCCGGGATGCAGTGTTATAGCCATGAAGGCAGTTTCTTACTTTGTTCGTTCGTCTGTCTGTCTGTCTGTCTGTCTGTCTTTCGTTTTGCGATCTGTGATCCATGTCACTATTTTTGTTTGAATCTGTGATCAAGGTCAAATGAAGCAGGATTAAGAGGTACAACACTGAGGATTTCACATCCCCAGCCTTATGCAAGACACGTGCCACGGGACAGTGTTAATCACGCCGGGGGGCGGG
>JAABNY020000082.1:10711985-10726250 GCA_015164015.2 Brevimyrus niger
GATCCATTTTCTGTTAGTTGGAATTACCCCAAATTGCCCGTGGGTGTGATGTTGGGGGTGTACCCGGAAATGGGGTTTTAGAGCCCCCCCCCCCCCCCGACCCGACCCTGAATGGAACAAGTGGATATAGAAAATCTAACCAAGCACTAGCAGAATGCTAGTATGGAAGAATGCTGCTTACTCGGATAAAGAATGCACCGATTACTGTATTTATACGTACATTTTTATTAAAGGATTGGAGCAGTTTTGGAATTGGCAGGTATAAAATACTAAATGGATCAGATGGGGGTACAAAAAAGGGGATCAGGACATCCCTAATTCTGAGGCCTCCATCAGAGGGAAACTGCACAGCTTTATTCCCTTCCCTCGGCCCCCATCAACAGGCCTCGCCCACAGCAACAGCCTCAGGCCCCGCCCACAGCAACAGCCTCAGGCCCCGCCCACAGCAGCAGTCCCCCCCCAGCTTCGCAGCTGCATTATCGCGAAGACCACGAGGAAGGCATGAGGAACCTAGTCTAGCCTAGTCCGATGTGCCGCTACTGTAGCAGCACAATGTCATAAACACAGCTGTCTGCAAGTCTGAGCACTACTGCAACATCGCACGTCTAACACTTCAGATGCAGCCCAACCACATCTACACCTACCCTTCGCTTCACTAACAAATCTGATACATACTCTAGTGATTGCTCTTGCATATGATGCTTTTGGGCAAGGGCATGAACTCAATAAATGAACATAAAACATTTTATCTCCAGCATCTCACACAGATATGACAGGCTGACTACCAGTTTTTTTTTTTTTTTATAAAATTTCACACTCACACTGTTCTGTGGTTCGTGCTAATTATCCAACAAAGTCGGCCTTCCCCTGCTGCCCATCGAGCTGCATACGTATGCGGGTGCGAATGTCATCTTTGCACACGCTCTCCGAGTTCCTCTGGGGGCAGATGGAGTAACCGATCCCCCTGACCAGTGATACTTCGCATTCCACACACGTCACTTCCTCAGTCACCCTCTAAATGTCGTTCCTCTCTCTCACTCATCTCCGTGGAAGGTCAGACGGCGACATGACGTGGTGACATGACCGCGGCACACGAAGGCAACTACCTGCCCACTTACACACATGGCATTTGGCTGAAATCAAGTTGTAAGCCAGACCAAGAGCAACACATTTCAGGTTTACTACCTTTCTGCCCATCACACAGTCCTAGAGAAGGGGCCCATGGGACCTCTCAGCCCCACTCTCACAGACCGTGCGAGGAAAGTCTGCATGGGAGGGAGAAACCCCAAATCTCCTACCGCAGGAACCGCTACCTGTTAAACCGTCAGCAGTCCATTATGCCGGCATGAGCGAATCACCAGTGACAGGAGAGGTGAGGAAATCGGAGCAAAGCACCTTGGGAGATATTTAAACAGAGCTGCCACATTCGCAAGCGTCTTCACACGCGTTTGACAGCTCAAGGTGGCCTTCCAGGAGCCCCTGGCAGCCATCCCCCCACACACCCCGCACGCAGACATAATAAAACAAGCCTCCGTCAGCAGAGAGCAAAGTGCCACTCTGTTCGGATAAGCTGGGCGCCGGCCCCGCACACTCAAGGACCTTTCGTGTTTCGTTGACCGTTAAAAAGCTCTGTGGCGACCCGAATGCTTTGGAAACCCCCACATACACTCCCCCGGTTCAAAGGAATATACCCCCCACACACACACACACACACACACCACATGTGGGGAGGAACTCTACGTGAAGGCCTCACCGCTGGAGCCAACAGGAACTTTAAACCAGATATCAGGAGGGAGTCAGACGGCAGCAACAAAAACAGCAAAGCATCCTGTTTCCCCAAAACCCGCCATGCGGCCATGAATGCGCCGTGCCCTTCCCTTCCCTTCCCTTTCCCTTCCACATGCTTGTACACGCAAAAAAGAAAAATAGAACAAAGACGCACGACGGCAGCCAGGAGCTTCGGCCAAAACCCCTGGTGCGCAGCGGCTAAGGTCGACGTTGTCCGAAAGAAAGGAGAAGCGGGCGGACCCTCAGGCTGTGGCGGGGGGCCGGACGTTGTGGCCAAGCACCGAGGCATGAAGCAGAGATTTACAGAGGGGCAGGGAAGCCACACCGTAACCAGATAATCCCTAAATCAGCAGCTAAGGGAAACCTGTCTCAGCCGCAGGGGTGGGAACACCATGGCAATGCGACAGCGGCACTAACCAAACGGTATCCCGGTGCCGCCCGCACGGCTCTGCACTGAAGGTGTGGCAACCACGCCTCATCACTGGACTGGGGCCGCCCACCAAACCCGACCTTTGGTCTGTTGCTCAAGAGTACAAACAGAGGTGGGACTTTAGTGTAGCTGTCATCTGAGGCAGCTCAGGGTAGTGACTCCCAGCTGCCGACTCAATATCTATGCTGCTCTCTGTCGATTTTAACACCCACGAGGATGTGTGTCCACAGTCAGAGGACCAGAGCGAGGTCACTGAGACCAGGTAGCTAGGTGACTCCGCCTACTTCGCTCCATTCTGCATTTAATAGCTCCTCTGTCTCCAAATGGAGCCAGTCTTACTTGCAAAATGCTTCAACGCATCTACAAAGATTTCTTCTGTTGACTTACTGAAGCATCCTCACCACCCAAGCAGAAATTCTCCACCTGGAGAGACTAGAACTTCTCTGGAAGGAGAGGAAGCTCCTTTCTTAGGATAAAGTTGGCGCCTTTCCAATCCAAACAGTAGCCCCTTGTGCTCCTCAGGCTGGCACCCCATACGTTGGCCCTCAAGATGCAACAGAGGACTGTCAATCTGTGACTAATGCCATCGTAAAATGATCAAATTGTCTGTTTGGTTCCATCACGCAGAGGGCAGGGCAGGGCAAGGCAGGGCAGGGGCAGTCAGGAACCAACACGGAGGGGCAACACAACATCATCCTAATTAGAAAAAAAAAAAATGCAACAACCCTTGCAGGTACATCCTGTGACCGAGGGCTACCATTTCACAACGGGAGAGATTTCTGCACACAAATAGCAAGAAGGGTCAGTGAAAAAATTCCGGAAGTGAAATCCACAACTTCACAGAAGTAGGTTGTCAGTTTTGACAAAGGCAAAAGGGGGGGGGGCAGTCTGCTTTCACAAATCTATAAATAGATGCTCACACTGCCAGCCAATCAATCAAATCAATGATCTAAGATGGTGTGTCATTGAGCCCGGCAGGAAACAGGAAGCAATGCCTGGCACCTGATCTGCTCACTTGATAGCAGTTGAAAAATAAACAGAAACTGTGGGAGTTTCTGTCACTGGCTGCTCTGATGATCCCGACTCTCCTACTGACACGTACCTCTCACACATTCAACGTACAGAACTTGGACCCCTTCAGAGACACTCTAAGAAAGCAAGAACA
The DNA here is from genome assembly GCA_015164015.2 of Brevimyrus niger. NCBI lineage: Eukaryota > Metazoa > Chordata > Actinopteri > Osteoglossiformes > Mormyridae > Brevimyrus > Brevimyrus niger. Next base: position 10,715,369 of record JAABNY020000082.1, read on the forward strand.
CCGGAAACGCACCAACGCTGACCATATTGAAGGTCGAGAAGCTCCCATTAGGAATCTGCAGCGGCTGCCTCTCCGGGAAATCAACCCCCTTCCTTGGGGTACCAAATTCTGCCGGAACATGCCGGAATTTAGATTGTCCTTCCACCACACATATATCAAGAACGCCAACCCAAATCCTACACGGATACAAGCTTCTAGCCCGTCTGGCTCTCCATTGTGACTTTCAGGGTCTGTCATCCCAATTAAAATTCTGCAAAGAACTCTCATTCATGGACCCTGTGACCCTTGCATCAGGTCCTCCTTTTCACAAACATCACTCCATTTGTTATTCACTACTTTCAGCATGACATAAGCGTCCTAAACACTGTCTGCATCTTGAAAGTCAAAAAAGTGAACATCACCAACCGTGCCGAGTACCGCCGAGTATTTACAGCTGCAGTATCTAAAAGTGATACTCCACCATACTCTGCACTGTCCTGTAAGTTTTGCAGGCACTGGCATAGACAGACTTATGGGAACAATGGCAGGAAGGACCCCACCCAGAGGCAGCAACACAGCAATAGTCCGCTTGTGGTGAACAGCTGGCTTAGACTGACGGGTCCTTCTCCATGGTCCAATCCCAACCCCAGCCCGCAGTCAGCAGACTGATCATTAGTTACGTTGACCTTCAAGCCCCTTTTGTTCCCACAGAGAGAACTCAGGCCGTTAATGAGCAGAGAGTGGGGGTATTTGGCCTAAATGAGCTGTGACAACAGCAGTAGGGGGAAGGGGCAAAACAATGCCTCTTGGTAATTCCAGAAATTCACCCAAGAAACCCAATGGTCGACACAGCCAGGCAACGTGCACAGACACATTCATCGTCAAGATGAAGCAAATCACATTGCAAGCTGTGAGAAAGACATGGTGATAAAGACCTGCTTATGCTGATAACTCAAGCTCGGAAAGAAATCAAGAGTACCAGATTCATGACTACTCAAATCTACGACTGGTGCATGCTGCTGTAACCTCCATCTGGGAAGTTCCTGAACAGTACTACTAGTTAACCATAATTCTACCCATTTGGCCGCGCTCACCCAACGGCTACACCCATACACCAGCCTCCATACCTGCATGGGCTCCGTGGGACTGCTACTCAGCTCGTCTCCTGACTCCGGGTCGCGGTCGTGTTTGTCCGAGTCCACCGTGGGAGCCGTCACATCCACCGGGATGTCCGGGGGGACTTTCCTGTCAGATGAGGGGGACTTGGCCCGTTGTCGCGGCAATGAGCCGCCGTTACTGTTGATGCTGCTGCCATGGTGGGGGGGGTCTGGCGAACCTTTTCCATGCCCGGAGCTGGCCGGGTTGTGGTTGATGTCTTTGACTACCGTCGGCGGGGTCAGGTGAACCGTTGGTTTGTTGAGGTTGTCGTTGGGCTTGTTGTCCGGAGTGGCGGGCCGTGGCCTGATGGGGCCGCCCTGAGAAAGGGCCTTGGGTGGTGGCATCAGGGCCTTGCGCACCTCCCGCACATACTGGGCAGGTACGTAGAATGGCTTGGAACCCTCGTCTTTCTTAACCTGCCACCAGTCCACATTGGTCTTCTTCACCAGCATGTAGCATTCCCTAGGCTTTATGGTGATGACGCGGTCCTTGACCTTGTACTCGTACTCGTACTCCACCTCGATGTACGGCTGGCCCGGGGCAATGGACAGCTCCACCTTGTCGTCCCGGTCTGCCATGTCACAGCCGATTATTGCCAGAGGGCCGGCGTGGTCAGCATCGCTCGCCCGGCAGCACTTGGGGGTGGAGAAGGGGGGAAAACAGCAGGTAAACACAGAGACAGATCACCTACAGTGTGTGTGTGTGTGTGTGTGTGTACCTTTAAACCTAAAACACCATCTAAACATGGACATAGATGCTAATTTTTTTCCCCAACCGAAATGTAACAAAAGTTTTATTCCAAAATCTCATGTAACTTGGCATCGTAGATGGCTGGACAAGCGACTCCAGAGATTGTGCAAAAAACCCAAACGACAACATGAGCTCTATAAAGCTTCTGTCCAAGTTCTCAAACAGGAACCCGTTAGCCAACCAGGCCTTCACAACTGTTATCAGAACAGCTGTGTTTTTTTTTCCCAGAGAGACAGATTACAGCCAGGTCCGGCAGAGGTGCCTCTTGCCCCACGCTGCTATGACTTCACTCAACCTTTAAAACGTGAGATGACACCGGAATCGCCTTGCGTAACACATGCTCAAATAAAACCAAGGGTGTCACCCACAAGACTAAAGAGAGACCCACCTGAAAGCCACTCCCTCATTTATCTGTGACCGTTTATGACTTGACCTGAGAGCAGAATCTGGCTTTGTCTACAGTCAGCCAGGTTGTGGTTGTGACGCTGTGGTTGTGCCTGCTGCTGAGCCTCTAAGTATGGACGCCCACAGAACTGGCATTCCGACAGCAGGGTGGGGGGTTGGATGGGGGGGGCAGATGCTCACTCCAGTGGAAACATGCAGACACATGTCTATTGAACTGCAGTCTATTGAGCATCTGAGCAAGTGAAGCATTCCAGACCATATCCTTCATGCACATTTTCCAACTACCTGGTCACCTGGCTCTTTCGTGTTGCGTGTACCTGCAGTTTTTGGGAGCAGCTAATAAGGTTTTTTTGTACCAAACAAAGAGAAGTGAAAATTATGTCTTCCGCCTTGTACCTGGGCTCACCGCAGCCTCGATCTTAAGGTTATGGATGGATAGTACAGTGGTAACAGTAATAAATAGCCAAGCCCAATCGATATGCGGGTGTGGGGGTATTTTTAATGCGTACCAGACACTTGTATCCAGCACAATTTGCAGATCTGCAGGTTCCTATGACACATTCTACTGCAGGAGGACTTCAGGTTGTACTCCCACCTACATTAAGGGGAACTTCCCGAGAGCCCATCCAGCAGCCTTCAAGCTACCAGACCTACAGGTGCAGTGTGTGGCTCTGCGTTGGGATCCTCTGCCTGCGATTGGAAGGTCCCTGGCATAAATCCCAGAGTCGGCAGGAGTAATTTCGCCGCTGGACACGTGAGCTCTTAAACCCCAGTTGCTCCAAGGATTGTCTAACCCTGCTTTCAGTTGCACGTTGCTTTGGATAAAAGCACCTGTGACATAAAATAACTGCAGCCAAGAGCCTACCCTACTGCAAAATGGGAGGAACCAGCTTCTTATCTCTGCCAAGAATCGAACCATGTTTACGGCTCCTGCGCCTCACGGCGCCCCCTCTCTTCCACATGCCGCAAAGCCACCTGTCCCAACCCGCCAGACCTATGATCTCCAGTGTTTTCAGAAACCGCTTCACCGTCCATCCTCAGATGGTTCCTCTGCTGGGGGCTTAAGACTTTTCCACTTCTAGTCAAACACAGCTACCCTAGCATTGGTTTCCGTTACCTATACGAAACTAGGCACACCGTCCCCAGCAGAAACAACATTAAAGGGTCTAGGGTGACACTATCTATACATAAAAGGCAGACCATAGTGCACATGCACACGAGGTTAAAAACTGACTGCATGCATACAGGACTAAGCCAAGCCCGTAGCTCGGAAATTAGGATGCAAGTCCTAAAGGTAGGGCACAAAAAAAAAAAAACAAAGGGTTCCTCGGCTAACTGTTAAAAGGTGCTGTGTCATGACAGGCCAGCAACACAGCCCAGGGACAAAGCCCCAGTGCTGTGAAACACTCATCTAACCTTTAAATAGACCTTAAGGCTGGAGCCCGCCTACATACAGCTACGTTCATCATTCCGGGGTAAGATGGATGACGGGCGGTTTTGTAAGAGAACAAGTCAAACTAGGACTGTTATTGCTCACTTTTGCATTTCTCTGGATTGTTTTCCTGCCAGCAGGTAAGGGAAGGGCGCATATCAGACACACCTTCTGCGTTCTATAAAGCATATCCCGGCCTCCCAAATATGGATAGCAATTCCTGAACTGCATTACTGGACATAATTGAGCAATGCCCAGTCCGATGTAATGGACCATGCTTCCTTTAACTGGAAGAACACACCCTTGGCCCAGCTCATAGACTCACTCTAGGCTTTCATCCACGGACAATGCAGCCTTTCTTGTTGTCGTCATTTTTCTTTGTATATTCAGGTCCGACCGCCGCGGACAGAGATAGCGGCGGAAAACGGCCGGGCTTTAACACGGGGGCGTGACACGGGAGACGTGGTCAGCGACGCCCGCAGAGCCCTCGCACCAGAGCACATGCCGAGGCAGGAGTCACCCGTGTGTTCATACGAGTCGAGTGAAGTGCCAAAAAAATAAAATAATAATAATAGTAATAATACAGAAGAAAGCGGAGTGGGGCCCTGCTGACCACGACACCCACACCCCCGCATCCTCATACGCCTGTGTACACGCATATGCACTCTCGTCCAAAGGAAGAAGCCCAGCAGTGTCACACAAATGGAATCCAGGTCAAATATCCAGCAAAATTAACTTGATTTCTGTACCTTTGGGCTATTGCTCTGCGAGGAGCTTTAACACCCTGCTAAAAGGAACATAAACGAACATTCCCTGTGACACTGACCCGGATAAGCAGCGAGAAGATTCACGGACAAATAGAGCAGCTATAGGACCTAATGCACACACGTGAATAACATATCAGGCAATGCAAGACTTTTCTGTGGAAACCTTGACGCTCTCTGAAGCATTCATCTCAGGCACATTAACCATGTAGCTAAGTTGGCTCCTTCAGAGCCGAATGCTCGTAATGCAGGGGTGGGGAACCTGATCCACGGAGAGCCCGTGCGGGTTTTTGGGATGACCTCTCCATCAGCCAATCACAGCGGGGTCCCCAGGAGTGGAGTTGAGAAACGCCGCTTTATTATTGGCCGATTGAGAGGCCGTCCCAAAAACCCGCACCGGCAATCTATGGATCGGGTGCCCCACCCCCGTTGTAATGTATAATCTGCCACATTTGTATGCCACTTTGGACAAAAGCATCTTCCAAAAAAAAAATACACGTGAATGTAATCAGAGGTGGACATTTCAGGTCCAGAAAGTAAAAATCCAGACCAGGATTTTGTTTTAAGCAACTACTTTAGTACTATATGACTGTGGCTCTTTATAATCAACTGGTTGGTTAAAATAAAATCCTGGTCTGGATTTTTACTTTCTGGACCTGAAATTTCCACCTCTAAATGTAATCCTCATGGCATGATTCTTGGCAAAAGTTATAACAATATCCAGTGCTTGCTTGTAACCGTCTTCTTTTCACAAACGTGTTTTTGTCTCAAGTGAAACTCCAACTCTCATTCCCTTTCTGCAATTGCATTAAATATTAACTAACAAATGAGGGGTTTTTATATTTAAAAAGTCAAGGACTGTGGCAACAAGATTAACCACTACATGTCACTCGCTCAAGTTTGTCAAACCAGAGGTAATGGCTCCGCCCACATTTTCAGTATAAAAAATATAAATGTTTCCTCTCGCAAAAGAACCGAATGGAAACAAAGAATAAGTTTTGCTCACTTGTGAAAGGCTGCTGTAAAATGTGATATCCACATTCCCTACATCACCAGTCCGGCTACAGACCCTCTCCAAAGCTCACACAGTATACACATCAAGCAATCAGACTTATAAAATGAGGTTTGAAAAAACTCCTATGGTTATTATAAATCTTGGTTCTTTTAAAACAACAACGAACTGCTGGTCTGTTCCAAAGGCACTGAAGTTCACCAGCCAACTACAGGGCAGAATATCCTGTTTGTCAGTCTATGTATAGGACAGTGCAACATTTCACTGGGTGACTGAGCTGCCACATTTCAATCCGGCTTGTTCCCACACGCGTTTACCACTTCACTCTCAAGTGGGGGACTCCGTCCTCCGGCTCTGTGCCGCCGCACCCCGCCCCGCGTTTCTGACATGGCTACAGTGCCCGGAACAGTCCCCCCCCCCCCTGAAAATACGGCCTGAAAGTATCAGCAATAACACAGCACATCCCCTCCCACACTTACAAAAACAGCCAGCGACCTCGGCTACCCTCACTCACTGGAGAGGGTCACGTTTTGCTATCACACCCTGCTCTCATGCCGATGGAGAGAGATCACAGCCCCAAACCCACAGCAAAGTACCTGACCGACTCACAGCGCCAACACCCACATATCCCGTGTAGCTCCCCCTCCACGCTTCTAACGAACCTGCATTCCTCCACCATCTCCCCTCCTCTCTATCCATACATCTAATTAACCCAAAGTCCTCCACTTCGCCGCCCCCCCCGCACACGCATAATTAACCAGAAGCCCTTGTCTTTGTGTCTTTCCGTCCCCCGCCCCACCCCTACCTCACCATGAATCTGCTCTTCCTAGGGGAAGCTCAGCAGTGGCCAGATCAGACACGTGTAGGCAGAAAATGCACAGGAGTTAAATGCAGGGAATTTCACCGCAAGCCCGTACTGGTCATGAATCATAATGATTCTTGGCTGGTGGTAAACTCAGGATAAAAATATAATGCCTGAACAATGACTCGAAGAGAGACCTAGCCTTCTAAAGCTTTTTAAAAACTGCATTGTCAATACTCATATAATCAATTATTCAATTTTTTTTTCTTTTTTTTAAATCACGCAGACTGTATTTTACACCGATTCCTAAACTTTAATCTCCCACTCAGTGTAATTTAACAGAGCTGACCTGGCTACTCATTTCACATCCTAAAGACTAACCAGGAGCAGCCCTCTCTCTTAAAGGACCTACCTGGGCCCAAAGAGACCGAAATATGATGTTCCGGGGCAAAAAATGAACTAACAAGTGCCTGCTAGGTGCTTCCAGATTTACATATTTTTTAAAAGAAGATTAGAGGTGGTGGATCTATGCTTTACATTTCAACTCAGTTCTTCATATGATCTTTTAAGTCATGAGAGATTAGATTACCATTAGATTATTATTGTGTACGCTCACAGTCCATCAACATTTCATTCATAACTCCGTTGTTATGATTAAGTTAATTCACTTAGGGTGAGTATTATTAAATTTGGACACCTGGCAAAATTAATTTTCAGTTAATATATTGCTTAGAAACACATCAATTTCTGTTCTATATAGTGCTCAAGGGCCATTTGTGTATTAAGAATGGTATCAAATTGGAATTCAAGACACCGAGATAATTCTGTAAATTTTTGCAGAGAGAAATTTTTCAGAAAGTGTTCCATTTTAACAATACTCAGCCTAATCATCACCATTGTACACTATTACCTAGTGGGTGCGCAATGTAGCACTCATTAAACCTTGTGAAAAACTAAGCAGATACCAGTTACACTAGGGAGTGTGATCACACTGACCGGCAGTGTAGTGCCGTTAAACGAGAATATGGTCAGACAGACCGGCAGTATGGTCACACATTTTTGACAAGTCACTAACACCTTGCTAATCCACCGAAAAGTCCTGCATCACTCTTTATAATAACAGTAGTGGCGCGATTGACAAGCGCGAGCATGTGCAGGTGTGAATGCAGACGGCGAGATATACGCGCATTTCAACCGACGCTGAATGTGCTCCGGTCACGAAAGGAAGCAAACCTGCCTGATAAGTCAACCTTCCCTAATACACAGTATCGAGGACAGTCGGTGTCAAGCCTGCGTTTATATCTACATCGACTTTGTTTAGGCTACTTGTGTCTGGATACAGCCCTCAGCCAGAAAAGCAGAAACAGGTTCATTTTCATCACCGCAAAAGAGACAAGAACCATTTTACACAGTCGCACAGGACAGCCTGTAGCCGATCAGATGTGAACGATATTTCTGCTTAGCCTTTGGCAATGGATTAAAATAAAGTTAACTATGTACGCATCAAGTTACTAAACTAGCTTAAAAGCTGGGTGGCTAGCTAACTACTCGCTACCTACAACATAACTTTTGCATATTAAGCAACTACAGTTTTACAAACCTCGTGTTTTGGCGTAAATGACCCTTTTTTCCAAAAAGAGTCCAGTTCCGTGGAGAAATAAATATAATGTGTTTTTCCCTTCTTTCTCGCGTTTCACCTTAACCAGCCGGGACTAGGAGCCGTGCCGCTCCCGCACTGCGCGCTCCAGCTGCGCGCGCCCACGGCCCTTGCGCGTCCACGCTCGCCTGTCTGTCAGCGCTGTTTAGCATTGCGCTGCTTGTCATTCCCATTCACTTCGCTGATGCCCGGTGCCGGTCTCCATGGTAAACTACGTTTACAGTATAGTGGCACCACCGTGTGGCTCTCCTGGGAAAATAACATCAACGGTACTAAACATCCTTTACTGGTCTGAAATAAATACGTCACTGATAAGTACAATTATAATATTATGTTCAAACACAACCGGTGGCTTTATGTCTATTTTTTGTTTTCTGAAGGTCTGTCTTAATGAATAATGCGGAAAGTTTGCTCTTCTGATTTCTTCCTTCAGTCACACTGAAAGCAATAGTTGTACAGCATTTAACCTTAATTAGCATTAAATCCCGTGGCATTTAGTGTCTCTAAACTACTGCCAAGGGTTTCCGGTTGTCTGACAGATGTCTCTGTACAAATCAAGCGCAATGTACTTTAAATGATGCATTCGTAAACTTGGATAAAGCCGATTCTAAACTTTTGGATGAAAAGAACTTCGTTTGCTATTTTTTTTCCCTTTTTCTCCTTCCTAGTTTGGGGGGGGGGGGATTTATGTCATCCTAAGCACCCCAAATGACACACAACCCGCCTACCAACTCGAGCGAAGTGGAGACTGGCCCTCGCAGTCAAACAAGAGCCTGAATACTTTTCTTCATGTGCTCAGTTTCGTCGGCATCTTACTTGTTGGTGTCGCATAGATGAGAGGTTGCCACGGCAACCTGCAGTTATTTTCCAGCGGCTCCTGTAAAACCATTTTCTAACATATCCTACCTTGTCTGCTGCACATACAGGTAACGCAGGGTATTTTTGCGGTGATTTTGTTCCGCTATAGAAGAAATGCGTCATTGATTATATTAATAGGATAGCATTATATTCTAGTTTTATAAAAATGGTTTTAGAGCGCATGAGACTTCATTTTAAGTGTATGCAAGAAAAAAACACTTTTATAGCTTCTCAGATTCTTTGTAAAAAGGGGCTATTTACATGTTAATGTTGGTGTTTTTGAGCAGACGCTATTCTCCGTCACTTCGGACAAATCGTATGCTAAATAAATGAATGCACGTTATTTACTGGTTCGCAGGTAAACGGCTGAAGATCGAAAAACGCTGTTTGCCTAAGTATAAAGTACAGAAAATATTAACAAACATATTACGCGCATTAAAACTGACGTGCCGACAGACACTTAAACCATAACTGGGCTGGCAAGATCGCACACAGAAAAGTTAAATATGGGACATCACAAACTAGTGAGACAGAAATGTTGGTTGGCGTAATCCGGAGCATTACAACGGCGGGCAGTCCGAGCCTGAAATTCGGTGACGTCATTGAGCCGAGGACCCAGTCTGCTTTTTCATGATCGTTTAATCACACATACATTTACATCATGCAGTCGAAAGTAGTTGACATCACCATTAACCCCTTCAGAGCCAGCCAATGCATCCTTCTTGGAATGATCCAGTACCACTGTGCACAGGTGGAATCTTCAAAGTCAATCAAAATTTAGTTACTATTACACAGTAATAAATTTCAGCAACTTTATTTTAACTTAATGCAAATAATTTAGCTGATCGCCATGAACAACACTCATCTTTACATTTTTGCATTCAGTTTCCTAGAGTAAAACTGGAGCAAACAAAGGCTATGGTCGAGCACTTTGAAGGGTACACCGAGACTTGACGTCACCCGAGCCGTTCTCGGAGAGCTCAGCCGCGGCATTTCCAAGGCGTTTGCAGTAGCCAAGGGCAGCGTCCTCAAACCAGGTAAAAATGCAGGTTGAAGGCCAAAAAAAAAAAAAAAAAAAAAAAAAAAAGAGAGAAATTGCCTGTCATCATCAAGTAGAAAAATAGGGCTTTCGTTTTAAAAAGGTTAATTGGGGATAAACTTAGGGGATCAAAATTAGAACTGGAATGACCATTTGCAGCAACTGCTATTGTGTGTTAATAAGGAGAAGCAGTTCATTAGCGGTAGTAGAAGTGCTTTACGGAAACGTCTTACTGACCTCTAGCAGCTCATCTCAAATGCTGAAGACTGATGCTCGTTTTGTTTTCCTTCCTGTCACAACCTATCAATATTGCTCTGACAAGAGGTGGTCTGCCCTTGGCTATAACAACAGCGTTGTAGACGAATGGTATTTAAAACAGGAAGATATGGTTTGGAGGATACACTCAAAAAAAAAAAACCCGCCACAGCGTCAGGCTAGAGCCAGCCGTTAATAAATAACCGTTTACTCTATAGCGATGGAAGTACGTTGTTAAAGCAGAAGACAAACCGCTACTTTGCCACACGTTAAGCCCCTCCCTTCTGTGCCCTGACCCATCTGATTAGCCAATCAGAAGGTGAGGAATGCCACCGCAAAATAGTTGTCAAGTGTTGGGAGAATCCAGGACCTTTACTGTCATATACAATAGGCAGGACACGACCCCATTAAACCTAAATGACAACAATCTGCATGCTGGGCAGACTCACCTAGGCAAAGGGACCAAAAATCGAGTAATAATAATAATGATAATAATCTAAAATAGGCATACTGTTAAAAACATGGTCATGTTTGGGCTTTAAGTCCAACGAGGAGGACAAAATAAAGTCAATGAACCTCAATAACACTAAAATAAAAAAAAAAAAGTATAAAAATCAATATCTACACGTAGTTCAACAATCGAAAATAGTACGATCAGAGAGCCAAGTCTAAAATGGGCGGCATTAACAAAAACAGATGATGGAGATGTCTGCTCCCCCTAACCCCCCCCCCCCCCCCCCCCCCCCCCCAAGTACCCAACAACGGAAGAAC
>JAABNY020000082.1:10727034-10744613 GCA_015164015.2 Brevimyrus niger
ACAGCCGCCACCCCCCCTCCCCACACCCACCCTTGCCGCCAACCCCAAACTTCCCAGTTAACAAAAAAAAAAAAAACAATATACATAATTTAGGCTACAACATTTCATGTAGGATCCATTTCTTGCCGTTTTTTTCGAAAACCTGTAACATACATTCATCTTGGCACAGTGAAAACTAATTTTAAGACATAGAGGACAGGAAACTGTAGTCAGAATGGAGCCACACATGTAATTTTGCCAAAGGTTGCCTATGCTGATTGCACTCAGTGGGGTGGGAGTTTGATTCCACCCCAACTGGAAATCAATTTCATTGGGGGGGGGGGGGATCAGAGAACAGCTGTACAGACCCGGTGTGTGTGTGTGTGTATATATATTTATATTTATATATATTCATAAACTCCGCCCATGAATCCTGGTGAGCTGGAGCTGACTGCAGTGGAATGACAGGTTTCCTAGGCGACGTCTGCATATTCCAAAGTGATCGTTTTTCAGCAGCTGAGGAAACAGGAGAGAGAGGGAGAGCGGGAATTCAGGGTGTGTTCCAGTGGGAAAAGCAACAAAGTAACACCCACCACAGATCCGACAACTGCAACTTGCCCTGCTACTGAATTCTATACCAAGTTCTAATGATGCTGTAGCTCCCCGACACCCCCACCCCCCCATGTCCAGTGCTGCGCAGTTCATACTTTCTTTAGTGAGCATGTATGTAGGCAGACATCAACGCTCATTAAAAACAGGATGCACAGCCCAGTCCACTGAAGGGCACTCACGCCTTGTCCTGCTTGTTGATGCCGCCCCCTCCACGGATCGCTACCGACTGGCTGTTTGGGTAGACGGCCCGGTTCACGTTGGGGTGGGTGGGAGACGCCACAGGGGGCTGCCCAGGGCGAATAGGCTTGGCTGTAAACAGAGAGGTGGACAGGGATAAAAAGTAAGCTAGTTATTCCGAACCATAACAATCATCATCACCATCATCATCATCATCATCCAGTGCTCGGGTGGTCCAATCAGACTGTTGCACATGATGAAGCACAAAAAGTTATTTATACCAATGTAACCAAGTCGGAAAGAGACGCCGGTCTAAGCATTCTGGTTATGGCTAACTGCTGGAATACACCTAGCAATAATTGACAAAAATAGATATATTTCAATATGCACAGACTTCATGGGCCAACTGTTGTGAACCAAACTTGCTATATATACACATCAAACTGAGCGATTTATTAGAAAATACAGCCAATAAAACTGCCAGACTCCTTCAAAGTCTAACAGGCAAGTTTATAATGCATTAAGTCTCACAGTACCGGCCCACAGACCGGATCTGGAGGCGTTAGAAAACCCATTATTAAATCTGGCCCGCAGATCAATCTTTCGCGTTCCGCTGGGAATAAACAGCAACGTCATTCCGCTAATCAGCAGCGATGCATAATTTTTTACTCTCTCGTTTCTCTGGTGGCCCCTGGGTTAATCAAGTCTGAGGCCCCTGGCCTACATGACATCATAAATGGCAACCAGGACGGGTGCGTTGGTATTCAGCCGCAGAATTGGTGGATCCATCCAATCAAGGATCTGTCTCAATTTGCATCTTTGACAGTCTTATACACTTTTAACACCAGCCGGTCCAGGGACGACAGGTGTGAATTAGCAATAGTGCTATGACATGGTGCAGAGAATCTCCCCTTTATTTATTTTGTACATTGTCTCCGTTTAAATAAACAAACATGCGAGTCTTTACCTGTATTTATGCAAATGAGATGAAGAGCAGGTATGATACACGAGTCATTACCGAGTCACTGCTGTACAAGAACTCCTAACGCCTCTTTACTATCCTTCACTACTATTCAGTTCTGGCTCCGGATTCCACCAAGACGACGGGCAGAATTAGCTGTGGAGATTCATTCCAGCTACCCCAGGCTCCCACATAAACTTAGACTTGGACAGGTAAGACTGGGCAGAAAGAGAGTCCTGGTTTTCAGCCGCACACGGCCCCAACCCTAATTAGTGCTAAAGAGGTAAAACCCCATCTTCAAACTGTCATACGACCGCCTGTATCCTGCGGTCAGGTCGCGACTGTCAGCAGGAGGGGAGGCGGTCCCACTCACCGATCTGCGCGGAGTGCCCCCTCCTGGCCATGTTCTTGGCGCGCACGGCCTCCTTGATGCGGTCCACCTCCTGCTGGTAGCGCTTGCGGTCGCGCGCCGCGTTCTCCTTGGCCTCCTTCAGGGCCGACTCCAGCGCCTTGACCCGCTCGGCCGTGGCCCGCAGGCGCTTCTCCAGCTTGGGCAGCTCGCAGCGCAGGTCTGCGTTGTCCCGCACCAGCTGGTCCACGGCACACAAGAAGGGCGGTCACACACAGCCCACCGCGGCACGCCGAGTCCAGACCGACCCGCAGCACCACCAGGCTGCTGGATCAAGTCCAGGGCCGTGCAAACAAAAACTAAATACCGTCATTCACTCAGGACAAGATTTCTTCACGGAACCAAGAAGCAAAACGGTTTAAAATATGGATTTTCGATCAAGATAGACCCCGTAAGTTTCCTTGTGTCAAACGCACGCGGTGACGCCATCCTGGCTCTGTACCTGCTTGTGGACCTTGGTCAGCTGCTCCAGGTTGTTCTCCAAGAAGGAGATTTTCTGTTTCTGCGCAGCGCTGCCACCCGTGTCATCAGAATCCATCTCTGCACTCTGCAAGGCACAAGGCGTGTGCTGCTGCCATCAGTCAGAGCCTTTTCACGGACGTGAACCGACAGCTACGGGTGGGACCAGTCAGAATTCTAGGAACTCAGACCATTCGGCGTAAACCTCAGAACTAACATGATAGGGACAATAAGATATCCAACAGACGCCTTTCATTGTTTATGCTAAGGCTTTCCAAATCCTAAATAAATGAACGGATCAGATAAAAACACATTTTGCACACGTATTTTTTAGTTATATCAACCCAGGAGGGACGCAGTTACCTTCTTGACCCGGGTTGCCAGATCTTGAACAAAGAGTTTCCTGAGGTTGTGCAGCGTCTGCAGCTCCTTCGCCTACAAGGAGGAAAACACAGACCCCGGGGGGGTGTTTTAAGGTGAGGCGCTAATGCGAGGCAACCCACCATGAAATTCCCATGGCGCCCAGGGCCCTTACCACAGTCTCCTCAAGCCCCTTGAGGTCCTGCCTGGCTTGTTCCCTACGATCCTGCATCACCCTGAAACGGCAACACCCGCCCCTGAATACCTTCCCAGGAACACAGGCGCGTTCATCCCGAGACGTCAACACATACTCTCAAGCTTAAATTTACAAGCGGCATCGCAAAGGCTGTATCTAAGAGCACTTGAGGTTTCTCTGCCGGCATTATTATCTGATGGTCGGCGTATTGATCATCCAATCAGGACAAAGCAAACAAGAGCGCTGATGTGGAAGCGGCCATGAGGAGGACGGCGCGTACGTCAGGTCATGCAGCTTGCGGCTCTTCTCCTGGTCGGTGGACTTCAGCTTCTCGTGCTCCACCCTCAGACGCTCCTGCTCCAGCATGATCTTCTGGTTCAGACTGGGATGGGGGGGGAGAGTGACATACTTAACAAGGCGCCAGCAGTGGCAGCGAGCAGTGCATCGTGGGAGATGAGGGCAGCAGCGGATGGGCGAGTGTGTGTTCTTACTCCTGCAGCTCCGTGATCAGCCTCTCCTTCTTCTCCAGCTCGTCCCGCAGGCTGCCCAGCTGCTTCTGGTGGGCCTCGCGGTGGTTCTGGATCTGCAGTTCCACCGCCTCCTGCAGGGCGGGACAGAGGCGGGACAACGGCGTCGGAAACGCGCTCCGCTGCTCGCGCGAGAGGCCAGCGCTACGCCCAGGAGCGACGCCTAGAAGGAGCCGCCTGCCTACCTTGACTTCGTTAGCCGTCTGGATCTCGTTCTCCTTCTCCATCGCATGGACTTTCTCTGCGGAAACGAACCTTACCGTCATTTCTCTGCTATCGGAAAACCACAGAAATCTAGCGAGCAGAATGTCACCTTAGGCAAGAACTACTTTACCCCGTACCCAAGATTTTGTGGTAGTTGCCTGAACAGTCACTGGATTATGTTATTTTTTATGTGTTTATTTTTGACCAAAGTGTTCTGCCTTCTGATACGTCCAGATGCCGAATCATTGCTGGTGTAGATGGAATACAAAATTAACCACGACAAGGAGACCAAGAATCTTCAGTGGGAAGCATCTGAATTCACCCACCACCCCGAAGACAACATGCCGGCAATAAACGAGTTGAGGGGGGGGTATTGGGGGGGGGGGGTACTCTCTTACCCTGGGCACTGAGCTTCACCAGCTCCTCATTCAACGAGTCCACGTTCTCCTCCAGCTGCCTCTTCTTCTGCTCCACGTTCTGCAGATACTCCGTCAGAGACTTGATCTTCGCCTCGTGCTGCGGGGAGAAGGTAAGGGGATCAGACAGGAGAAGGTAAGGGGATCAGACAGGAGAAGGTAAGGGGGTCGGACAGGAGAAGGTAAGGGGGTCGGACAGGAGAAGGTAAGGGGGTCGGACAGGAGAAGGTAAGGGGGTCGGACAGGCTTCACTGGTCCCGGGGTGACGTTCTTGCACGCGATGCCCGGCAGGCATGCAGAGCACAGACGGACACACGTGTAGCGCAAGGCGGAAAAGCCGCAAAGACAGTAGATATACGGCAGACAAGGATACGTGGTATGAACTAATCAAGAGGTACATAGTTCACAAACGATAATTAACATTCCTTGATATTCTGTAATTGCCAATTAATCAATTATCAAGAAACTGTATTATTATTATCATTATTATTATTGTAGTTGATTTTGTTGTTATAAAATCTTCTGGAAAAATCTCAACGTTGACGCCACATTGGACAGAAGTCCCCGACCTGGATCACCACTGTTGAGCCGTTTGGCTCGACACACCACAAGCACTCACAGGAGTGTTTCATCACGACACGACTTCAATCACAGAAGGGCCCCGGCGCGCGGGCGGACAGCGCCCCCACCTGGGAGATGCGCAGCTGGTAGGTGGCCAGCTCCTTCTCGTTCTCATCCAGCTTTTGGTTGCTCTCCGCCTGGCAGCCTTCCAGCTGCTTGCACCGCTTCACCATGGTCTTCACCTCTGACTTCATCTTGCTGATGTAGAGCCGGGCCACGGTGAACTCCTCGTCGATCAGCCCGCTGCCCTCATGTTGCTGGGGGGGGGGGGGGGGGGGGGCCCAGAGAGCCGGGGGGAAATCGTGTGACCGACGGGTCGAAGGCCGTCTGAGGTCGGACCGGCGCGGTAATGCACGCGTCGCATCCGAGTCCTCCAGCGGCCGACGTGGTTGGCTGAGGCCGACATCATCACCGGGTGACGCCCCCACCTTGATGTCGTTGCTGCCCACCGCGATGCCGATTTCTGCCAAGTCCTTCAGCAGGGAAGCCATCATCTCCGTGACTCTCTTCTTCTGGTGGTTGGTCATCTCCTTCAGTTTCTGCAGCTCGGAGTCGATGGAGCTCAGGATCGACTGGAAGGGTCGGAGAGAAGCAGGCCATCGGACTCGACAACGAGCAAGAATACAGAAAAATACTGTATTATACTGTAGCACGAATCAATCAGCGACAAACTGACGTCTGTTTGCTGTCTGGATACTACGATTTATGTGTGGATGTGTGCTAAAGGTACTCTGAACACTACCAGCAAAGCAAAACTCTTGATTGGACCAGGCAGGCAGCCTGTGCGACAGAAACATCTCCGGGCCAGTTGCTTGTCTTCACACTCACCGATTTCTGGTTGAGCTCCTCGCTTAGCATCTCAAACTCCTTGGTCTTGTCTTCCACCTCCTGGCTCTTCTGGTCGTAGTTAACGGCCAGCTCCTCCAGGGCCTGCAGCACCTCCTTCACCTCCTCCTTGGAGGCCTCATTCTCCGCCTGGAGCCTGTTGAGCTCCGCCTGCAGGTTGTCGTGGTCACGTCGTGTTGACGCCAGCAGCTGTGGAATCGCAAAGGCCGAGTCAAGTCACATTTCTTGAGGAAAAGGAGAAAGGTGCGTCACGCCCAGGCCCCCCCTGCCCTCTCAATACTCACCTCCTCCTGGTCCAGCATCTGCTGCTTCAGCTTCTCAGCCAGCTGACTCTGCTGGTTGATCTC
The DNA here is from genome assembly GCA_015164015.2 of Brevimyrus niger. Classification (NCBI taxonomy): domain Eukaryota; kingdom Metazoa; phylum Chordata; class Actinopteri; order Osteoglossiformes; family Mormyridae; genus Brevimyrus; species Brevimyrus niger. The sequence continues at coordinate 10,733,149 of JAABNY020000082.1, forward strand.
ATCATCCTACCCAGAGAGGATGCACAGGACAGCCCTTAAATAACTGCACAGCCCGACCATATAGCCAACTCACTGAATTCCTGATGAAGCTGTATTCTTTGCAACAGTCTTTACCGGCAACAAAGAAAACAAAAAAAAAAACGATCACTAGATTTCTTCTTGATATTTTATTCTCTTACAAATATAAAGCTACCCCTTGTAATTTTAAAAACCAACGTGATTATTTTAGCCGTCTCTCGCGCTGCCTCTTCCCGCCACGTCTGATGCGACGCCCACCTTGTCGTCCAGTTGCTTGTAGAGCTTGGCCAGTTCTTCCTCGCACTTCTCTTTCTCCGCGTCGGTCAGCCGGACCCCGGGCATGCCAGGGGAGGCCACCTGCTTGTCGTTGCTGACCACGTTGTCCAGGGCCAGGACCTCTGCGGTGGCCTTCTCCTTGTCAAACTGTTCCTCCGCTGGTACAGTTTCGCCTGCAGCAAGTGTGGCAAACCGTTAGCGCTCAGCTCCGGTGAGAAACCCAACGCCTCTGAAGCCGGAGGCGGGGTCTGCTCGGCCCTCACCATTCCGCCAGCGGTTCAACTCGTTCTCCAGCCATGTGATGGTGTTGCGCAGGGTCTTGTTCTTCTCCTTCTCCCTCTCGTACTTCTTCTTCCACTGCTCCGCCGTGAGCTCCACGTTGACGCACACGGTGTTCTTGATGGTCTTCGCTCTGAAAACCCGGAGAACCTTACTGACAACGGGCAGCTTAAGAAGGCGGAAGAGTCTCGGAACACTGCGGCAAAGTATAAGGCGGAGCGACTAATAGCCGAAGGGATGTTATATGCGATAAACGCGGGAACGTGAAGCCAACAAGGCCACCAGTAGGAACACGATCACGGCTCCTCGTCCCTTAGAGGAACGGACCCCACCTCTGTCCGAACATGAGCGTCGACTTGCTCTCCGCCTCGTTGAAGGAGGAGGGGGAGCAGCAGATAACAATGGTGGTCCTGCAGTTGCCCCCCAGAGAGTCCTGAAGGATCCTGGTCATCTTACTGTCTCTGTATGGAACGTACGTCTGCAAGGGAACGGTCAACCAGTGGACGTTAACGCGGCCCCCTCCACGGCTTCACAAGAAGCCGCTGTGATGTCAGGGACACCAGAAACCTACAGTACGAAATATGTTCATTTTTCTGGAAAGATCTATGATCAGTGTTATCAGACCTTTTGCAAGAAGTATCCGTAACAGTCAAGATGAATATAATGATGTACAAACTACAGTGGCACCTCAGTTCTCAAACACATTGGAACTCGAATTATTAAGAGTCGAACCAACCAGTTCGGAAAAAAAATTACCCAGAGCGCGATCTGAATCTCAGAAGTCCAACCGTGAACGGCGACCTAAGATAAACTTGTGCGCGCGGGGAAATGAGTCACGCGGCACGTCTCTCGGCGGAAACAAAGGGTGACGCTTCAGTCTCAGCTTCGCATTCGCTGTGATAGCATCCGGCATGTTTACACTAGCTGAATACATATATTTAGACAGTAAAAACGCATTTAGACAATAGTAACAGTAAATATTATATAATAACATACATTTAAAAGTTTATTTAAAAATTATTGAAATATAAATAATAAATCATTAATACATTTAATTATGATAATATTGTCCTGCTGAGTGGACGGAAGGGAGACAAAAACGCAGGCGTCAGGGTATCAGGGAATACGGGGTTTAATTACAGGTAAAGCAGGCAAAACACAGACTGACAATACAATGACCGGACTGGGAAAACAAACTGAGACGCAGACTAAATACAGAGGAGTAATGATAACAACCAGAAACAGCTGATGACACGGGGATTCCACACGGAGTTAACGAGGGGGGCGTGACACAATGAAGGAGTGGACAATCGGGGCAGGACACATTGTTTTTTTAACTTTACATTTCGGATAAATTTCTTACTTTACAAAAGATTGTTTTGATAAATGTGTTTAGATGTGTTTAGTACAGTATATGCTCTTCTTTTATCTGGTTCATTTTGTGTTTAAATGCTAAACAAAAGTAGAAAATTCGATCTTGAACTTTTTAGGATTCGAGTTCTGAACGGATTAAGTTTGAGTTCCGAGGTACCACTGTATTACACATTGAAAAACATTCTTTAAACAATTCTAAAATTCTAAAAGTTCGCTCATATTACATTAACCCCTCTTATAACGGTCATATAAGTTATAACTGGGCTTTATCCCCAAACTAACAGCCTGTCAATAAGCACACTAATGACAGAGGGGCATCTTAACCAATGGGTGCAGAGAGTTACTCACAGTGCCTTCTGCCAAGGCTGAGATGACATTGCCAAGCGCGGAGAGTGACTTGTTGATGTTCTTCGCCTCGTCCAGTACTGCTCCCTCCGCCCCAGTCTTGCTGACCTGCACGCGGGCCAGCCAATCGGCAAATCAGCTGAAAAACTGCAGCCCCGTTCGACAAACCGCACGAAGGAAATTCCCAGCGCGGCGGCCTATCAGGAAAGCCGATACTGCGGAGGCTGCGTCGAAGGGCTGACTTCATCAGGTTGCTGATACAAGGTGACCACGGGCTATTAAACACCTGAACCAAGATGGCTCCAAGGGAACGACAAGTCTAAATCAGCTACGGGACAAGGACTCGGGCAACTTCAAATAAAGCTGGCTAAATATAATGGGCTGCCAGGAATACATCACTTTGTTGGACATTTCTTTGTGCACATGGAAGGGCAGACAGATAAGCAGGTTTTAAAAGTTAAGAAAAAAAAAAAAAAACCCAAAGCATGCAGAAATGTGACGCTTCAAGGACCTCAACTGAGGAAAATGAATTGGCTCAACAGCTATCAAAAGCATTCGGGAAAACAACACAAATGAGTCACTCTGATGGAACAATCCGTCTTCCTGCACACAGACCAGCAGCTCTGATACACTTGTCAGCGATTCTCTCTGCTACACGCTGTCAATGTCAAGCTCTGTAGACCTTTGGCATTGTCTTCCGACGTGCCAAGCAGGAGCAAGGCCAAACAACAACAAAGTGTCAGGTTCATTTCTCTATCTGGAACAATAACCTTGGGGGTTTAGGGAAATACAATGCTGACCTGTAAATATGCAGATGTGTACCAACTGCTCGTCATCTAAACTAGTAAACTGATAAACCAATGTGACGACCTCAGATTTAGCTGCTCTAGATCAGAATCGTGGCCTCACTGCTGTTCACTGGGACACAGGGGCTGGAATCGGCCGTCGCGCCGCACTCCGGGGAAGTGCGCGCACACACACACCTTCTCACTGCCCGCTAGATCCACCAGGTACAGCTTGCCGCTGAGCTTCTGCTCGGTCTGCGTGTTCTCCTGCTTCACGTTGATGAGGAAGATGCTGTGGCTGCGGGAGCTGTGCTCGTTCATGTCTGCAAGGCGGAGGGGGGAGGGTAGGAGGAGTCAAAAACCAGGCAGCCGCTCTGTATGCTGAACGTGTCGTCCTTGTTCTGAGAGTAACCAAGTATGGCATGCGATGGAAAGAGGGAGGCACATTTTTACATGTGCGTGTGCAATGCAGTACCGTGCAAAATCTTAGGCAGTCGAAGGAAACGTTTAAGGCTATTTATCCGCATGGAAGTTGTATATTTGCTCAGAACGAAAACGCAATCCAACATCAGAACATATGCAAATTGAGAGTAACAATCATAACGTAGACGAGTTTCACTTATTTCACAGCTCGCTTAAAATCACTTAAATGTTTTATCAGTTAAAAAGTCAATGAGGTGTCGATTAGTCAAACTTGGTATGCTAGAGGTCAAAAATAAAAAAAATAAAAATAATAATAATAATAATACATCAATTTATTTGTACGGTCGCTGCAATTACTGGGGTGACTTTAGGAGAGGTTTTGAAATGGCTAAGCTGACACTTTGACAGACATAATATCATAGTCTTACACCAACATGAAGATCATTTAAATATCGTTTTCTGGAACTAAAGAGTTTTGCACAGTACGGTATATGGTTGCCAGATCTTTAGTCTTGTACCTCATTGAAACCTATAACATGCACATAGAAGGCTGCCTACCATCCCCCCAACAATCAGACTATCAATCCTCTGAATCTCATTACACAGCAGATCACCTTGCCTTGCCACCCCCATGCCAGCTTGGTAGGAGTGAGCGCTAGAATACATCTCCCTCAATGGCCGACGGCACAATGGCACCTTTTCACAATGGGGGGGCACGGCCTTGACGGAGGCCCGCAGCATGACTGGAAGGCGCCGCCATTCGCTACACGCCGTCAGCTGCCCTTTAGCGCCCCCTAGCAAAACTCTCGGGCTAAGTGCGGAGCGGGAGGGGCCTAGCCATTTAACGCACACTGTCGAACCAGAGCAAGCGGAGTTCTCTCCCACAGTGAAAGTCAAACATTGGTTTCCACTAAGAACATAAGTACTATACAAACGAGAGGAGGCCATTCGGCCCATCAAGCTCGCTTGGGGAGAACTTAACTAACAGCTCTATCCCCTTTTTGAAGACAGTCTTCCTGATAAGGTAGCACAAGCCGAATCCTTGGGTTCAATCAGGTCTTAAGCTTGACAAAACTGCCCATAAAATTAGTTTCGATATCTGTTAACTATAGGAGCTATAAGATCTGGCCGTAAATGTCTAAAGAAAGGCCCAGCCAAACACAGAGCTTGGACAGAACATCTGACCAATCAGCTGACACCGGGCTACTCACTCGTCACGGCAACGTGGCGGTTCGATTTCCCCTCGTCGATGGTGTCCATGACTTCTTCTGGGCTACAAACAAACCGCTCGGTACAGCCCTGGGTGGAGATAAGCTCTCAGTCAGGGTAGGATCATTCACATCCTGGAGAAACCCAGCCACAGGCCTCAAAGGGAACCCATTAGCTAAGCAAACATGTTAGCCAACTGCTTCATATTTACCCATTACGTGACATGCTGCTTCAAGGAAATATAGCGACATGCACTTACCTTAACATATGGAACTCTGTTCTTGTCTTCATGCACTGATAAATTGGTCTTTGATACTGAAAAAGAGAGAGAAAACTTGTAATCCGCCAAAAGAACAAAGATGGCAGCCCGTAAAATGAGCCGATTTGACCTACTATCACTTCACTATTATATGATTACAATCAGTGCTACTCAAGTATGTTACTTCAGTCAACCACTGTAGAACAGAGCTCACCATCCAGGAGGTCCCTAATCTTATCCAAGTAAATCTCAAAGTAGGAAACCTGCAAAATAAGAGGACTCCCATGAGTACAACTGTACATGTTTAAAAGAGCAAAAGGACCCAGAATGCACAGAGTAAACGAAGAGACCCCACCCACCTTGATGTGAAACTCCAGGTTCTCATCCATGGAATAAATGTAGTTAAAAATGTCTTGGACTATTCTGGGGATGATTCCCATACCGTCTGTGTCATGGAGGTTTCCCTACAAGCAAATGAACAGAAGACATGATCGATGTGCAGCACGTCGCGTCTGTATATATGGTGTCATACTTAAAGAAACATACCTCCATGGTGTGCGTTTTACCAGAAGATGTCTGTCCATAGGCAAAAATTGTTCCGTTGTAACCCTCAAGAACATCTAAATGGAATTAAAAACAGGATCAGGGAACCGCTATTGCACACACCTTCAAGTTGCTTGTTGTAAACCTGCACTTATAAAAATCATGACAGAGGAACCTTTATGTGCAGTTAACACGTCATCATAATGATTTTTTTTTTATTATTCTTCTAAAGTATTTTCCGTCTTTTATTCGTCCAAAGTATGACGTTAACTAGAACGCTAACTAGTGTCAACTTGCACCTAAACTCTGAAGCAGCAAGGCCAGACTGCAGATCGCCCTTTACCTTTGACGATCTTCTGGGCACACGCGTTGTACACTTGCTCCTGTGTCGTGTTAGACTGGAAGACCCTGTCGAACACGTAGGGCTTGCCCTGCGCACGGAGTGGGAAAGGGGACAATGAGGCAGCTGTGAGTGATGGGTCTCCGCAAAGTGTCACAGTACAGGAGACTAAACAATGACAGTCTTCATACGGAATGGGAAAAACACACACAGACACACACACAGACACACACACAGAAATTCAGTAAGGGATACAATTACCTAAATTAAAGTATCACATATCAGGCTTTAAGGCCAAGTTTTAAAGAGTTGGAACGTTTAACGTTAATGCAGGAAAATGATCTTGTGAAGAATGAAAAAACATAAAATGTATCTACTGATATATATATATAATTAGCCTATTAAGTGCAAAACCCAGGAACTCCTCAAGCATCCCCCCGCAGGCCCTGACTGGGAGTGACAAGGAGATCTGGGACACTGATGGGAAGTAGGATTAACCACGAGCCAAGGGTTACCCGGGGCCGGGGACCTTCATGACCTGAAGCAGGACGCCACAAGGCTGCATTTAATTATAGCTCCAATCAAACTTTCATTTGCAGATTGCTACATCAACAAACGGGTTGTCGTCCTCTTATATTGGATATGCAAATAAATACTAGACCTAGAACACACAGAACAGCCTGGTCCCTAAGGGAACATCCCTAAGGTGTAAACCGGAATAAACACTAACAGCTCACACACGCGCTCGCCCAGCCTCAGCGCTGAAGGCCCGCTTCCGTGACGACAGAGCACTTTTACGTAACCAGCCTACAGCCCTCATAAAGTCACTCTCGATTTTGCGCCGGTGCTTGCATTCAGGGCCGTCTTGAGCACTGCTCCTGAAGCACATACTAACAGCTATGAAACGGTCCCACAGTTCTAAAGCACTCTTAGGCAGATCAGCTGACACGATACAAACAGGCAGATGATCCATAAATGTGACCATCTCAGAGGAACTCAGTGTCTTGTTTTGCTACTATTACTGTCCGCTAAGCAAAACCTAAAGAACTGTCACATAATATTACAAAACAATCAAAAAAAAAAAAAACATATTCCTACTGGAACAATTCAGGTTTAATGCCTTCTCTGTGATGAAGCAGCATTAATATACCGGGAAACCTTCTAATGTACCTATGTAATCATTCTCTGCAAGAAACCAGGACTGTAGTGCACCATCAATTGAATACTGGTCCAGTATACAGACAGATGATTCTCTGCCATACCAGCGCAAAGCAAGTCAACACTCTCTGGGTGATGATACATGGGGCAACATTTTTAGCAACGTTACTGGCCAATGCTGCTGTTCAATGTTGCTTGGGCACTTTCCCATTGATAGTGGGCAACAAATTTCTATCTGAAAACTTTGCCAGTGGGCAACTTTTCGCGAGCGTCGTGATCCGGATGAGTTGCCCTTCGTCTCAGTCGGCCGATAATTGCACGAAAAAGTTGCCCTTTGTACCATCCTTTCGTTTCATTTTTTTTCACGACGCTCTTCCTGGCAAAGGGACACAGTGGCAGCAGAAGTCAGACCAGGGGTTGCCCAGACGTTGGTTGCCCAGACGTTCCCAAACCAGCTAGGACATATAATCATTTGAGTATGTCCTGGGTGTGACGGCCAGCAGGATGATCCTGGAACAGCCCCCTTGGGAGCTGACCCGGAAGCGTCCTCATGGGATGTCTAAACAAGAGCTAGCTCTTCTTTTGATCAGAAGGGGCTGCTTGATTTCAGGGTCCCTCTGGATTTTCACCTCACCTGACAGCGACTCCAGTAAGCTGCAGAGAAGCCTCATTTCGGTTGACTGTACTTGCATCTGTGTTATATTGGTCATTACCCACAGCTCTTGACCACAGATAAAGGGACACAAACTGACCAGTAAACCCTAAGTCTCATCTCGGGACTTAGGTGCATTAAACAAAATGCATGTGTCACAGGGGAAGGAGACTAGAGATCTAACAATTACTCGATTATACTTGATTACTTGACTATCACAAAGCACCGATCAAAGTTTTCCTTCTCGAATACTCAGCAATATGGCAGATGGAAGGCGGGGCATAGCGGATGAGGGTCCAAATAAAGAGCGACAGCATCTGTTCTTAGAAGACACATCAGACTAAAAGTGAATGAGAATGCAGCCGTCTGTCGGTATTGCAAAGCGGAACTTAAATATTATCACGGCAGGACTGCAACGCAAATACATCTTAAAAGACGACATGCAAATTTGATGGACTCGCCCAATAATGCGAGGATAGACGTACGCCGCATTTAGCCACTCAGAGCAGCCTAGCCTGCCTTTGACGCCACACTGACTCAAAATATTTAGCGCAATTTACTTTCTACGATTCATGTACGTCAAAATATTTGCTCCCTAAACGAAGATTAGTCCAGTCGCTTGGCTGCATCATTCCACATAACACGTATGACCATTTTTGGGTTGATTATTTTTTGCAAACGTATTGTGTGTTAGAACTGAATGATACTGGGAAAAGTGCACAGCGCTGTGCGGCGTCGACAGATAACTTGCTTTTGCTCGATATCGTCTCCGTTGAATACAAAACCGCGTTTCTGGAATCGGCACGTTCACCCCACGTGCGCCCAAATCCCCCAGTTTCCTTTCACTGTCCAAAAACATGCAACAGTGAATCGAACTGCCTGAACTGGCTGCATGCGAGTCTGAGTGCCCATCAACCGCAATGCATGTATTATATTGCGGTATAAACAATTACTCAATGAATTAGTAGACTGATTATTGATATAATCAATAGCGACGGTCATAAAGATGACAACTGCCGCTTCTCACATACTTTATACTCTGCCCCTTCCCTCAAACTTCTACAGGCGGAAGAGATGATTCCTTGGTCAGCAAGCACAATTCTTAAGCAGTTCTCAATCCTGTAGTTTACAGATCTGACTTCAGCTTAATGATGATCTAAATAACATGTGAAACACAAGCTACAGGGACTTACTCTGAAATAATTAAGGGCCACAACGGACTGGGCACCAACGCGCTGTGCAGCCTGAATACAGCGTGTCACCAAAAGATCAGCAGAAAGATGCAACTGCTGTTGACAAATCAATTTATTTAACCAAAACTATCAGTAAAAAAAAAAAATAAATCAGAAACTCTGGAGGGTCACCCCGCTGAGATTCACACCCCAAGGTCAAGTCCCTCTGACATGTGTGGTTCATGTCCCACGGGTAAGAATTTGCCCAGGCACAGATTCCAAAAGTCCTCTTCTGTTAGCATTAGACCCAGACGTTCCCTGGGCGCTCAGACCTCTGCATCTGTTGTTCTATAAACAGACAATGCCAGACAAAGAAATGCGCCGCAAGCCACCCGCCGCTCAGATAACAAAGCCCCCGCCCTTGCCCATCCAGGCCACTTCCTCTTCCTTGTTCTTGCACCCGTGGCACGGAATGAAATCTCAAGAAAACGGACACAGACCGTGGCGACGAGGGGCAGGGAGGAGGGGGCATTTTGCTCTTATTAGCCTAAGGGAACGGGACGGGTGCTTAAAGCATGCGCTCTCTGTCAAGATACTATCACATAAGTCAGAAGTCCACAAGGACAAGGACTCCCATTCTCCTCAATAATGTTTAACCACCTCCGGAAGACTGTGACAAGGAGTGGTGAACTGCGGGATGCGTAGGACACGGCCAGCCTTTGCAGACAAGGGGGGGAACATTGATGTGGGACTGTATACTGATACAAACGGCATTGTAGTCAAGAGGCTGGTTGAAGTTACATTCACGCTGACTGAAAAATACCAAGAACAGAGAATTAAAAAATTAAACTACCTCTGTTAGCATTATTGTAAAACAAAATAACCAAAAAGCAATTTTAAAGATGGATATCGTTAGCTTAAAGCCCTGCGCCAAGGGTATTCATTTTATTTAATTTTTTTTTATCAGAAGAACAAGCAATAAACACACACGGTAACAGTGTGATGACAGTCTTATGAGGGACGGATCAAGTGTGAAAGATCTCAGGCTTGTCTGTGTTGAAAGAGCCATAATAGCTTCACATGCCGGTTACGGCAGCTGGGAGTGGAACTCAAACATCCTCGTACGTCTCTTCGGTAAACTGACAGCTGAAGAATGAAGTTATCTTCCACAGGTAGCCCACAGCCCGAGGTCCTATACCAAGGTGTAGCACAGGGGTGCCCAACCCCAGTCCTGGGGGGCCGGAGCCCTGTGTTGCTTAGTTCTTTCCCTGTTCCACCATAAATGATTCAGCACAAGGAGTTGAATCAGGTGTGTTAAACGAGGGGAAACCCAAACACGTGCAGGGCTCCGCCCCCCCCAGGACTGGAGTTGGACACCCCTGCTGTAGCAGTTTGGTTTCAACCACCATTGCAGAATCATAGCTAAACAGAGTCAAAACATCTAAATCACCTGATGCCACAGTAGTGCCGACTGTAACCATGCCTTCTGGAAACTGTACCCCAGGGCCGACCTATACAATTACAGCAGGCTTTCAGGGAGTTCATGTGCCATTTATTTGCAATAGTTCCTGGATAATTTACCCACAGAGTAGGTGGAGTTCTCGTCGGGGCCGACAACGCTTCGAACTGTGGGAGCAGTTAAGGAAAATATCCCAACGTGACTCAGCTGACAAGACCCATAACGTGCATCAAAGGGCACCATCCACACTCAGGAAACTGCACCGGATATATTTTTCACCCGACAAATGCACAGACATCAACCGCGAAACTTGTAAGAAACGTGGAATTCCACCCTGTCGGCATAAAGATCGCAGCTTAAGTTTCAACGACCACAGTTAGACAGTAACGGAGGAAGCTGGGGAGCCGGACAGCAAATATTTTTGGCCCTTCGGACCTGCGGAATCTGCAGCCTGGGACGCCGCATGGAATCTTCCGCGACGCAGCCAAGGGAACGGAGGCAGTCTGTAATGGGCGGATGGCAGCTGTGCAGAGGTGCGTTCTGGGACTCCTGTCAGAGTAACGCTCATCAGCAGCGCTCTCACTGCGACGACCTCATAGTTCAGCCTGACAGACAATGCGACTGCATGTCAATTAACGACAGTGGGGGGAAAAAATCCTGGCATTTCCACCATTTGTTATATCAGGGCTCTGCTACGTCCGCTATCAGCAATCTCATTAGCTTTTACGGGAAAACGGGCCAATCAGGTAATCAAACACAAACATCACTTTTAAAGAGCTGTCACACTTATTACAATGTGAACCGAAATAAAAGGTTAAAAGCCCGCCTTGTTTTTCCCGGTAACCTTCAGACAAGTGAGCGGTGCTTCAGTTATCATGGCAGCCCTGCAGTCTTTGTCCACGCAGTCTGCCTGCGCAGCCTGAGGCAGTTATCATGGCAGCCCTGCAGTCTTTGTCCACGCAGTCTCCCTGCGCAGCCTGAGGCACAGAGTATGCATCCGTGCTCGTCCGCGGGGTTCGCCGCCTCTCCCAAGCGCCAACATGCCAGCCAGCCCCCCCCCCCCCCCCCCCCCCCCCCCCCCCCCCCCCCCCCCCGCCCCCCGCCGCCGCGGGGCGTGCGCGGCGCCCGCGCGACCAGGCCGGCGCCAGCCGCCCCGCGAGGCCAGCGGGACGA
>JAABNY020000082.1:10744713-10756221 GCA_015164015.2 Brevimyrus niger
CCCGCGGGCCCCCGCGCCGCCCGCCGGCACCGAGTGCGCATCCTGGCCCGCCCCCGTGGGGCGCCCCCCCCCCCCACCCCCACAACTCCACCCCCCCCCCCCCCCCCCCCGTGTCCTTGTCACAGAGCGCGTGTCCGAACCAGAACAGCTGGTGTGTGGCCCATTCCCAGGGACTCCAACATGCCAATACGGACCACGGTGCTTTAAAGGATGAATGAGGCGACACTGAGCATCTCGAGATCGTGTTCCACGCCGACATAATGAAGGGTCACATTTCCAAGTTATTTCTAAGCCGAATCCTATGAACTGCCCAAGGGAAAGCACTGAGCTGTAATGGCGTTCACCGTGCAGACAAAGATGTCACGAGTCTTCAATACCACAGCCACGCAAGTGATGTAATATGGATGTTTAAACCACTTGGATTATATCAGTCATGGAAGGGGACCAGTGAAATGAAATGGCATTAAAAAAAAATCTGTGACACGGGTCTGGCTTCTATAGTTTAGCAAGCAATAATAATAATTCTTGCTTTCCAGTTCCTGGCATACAAATCACAAGTGGGTATCTGGCAGCGGCATACATTTCCCAGCAAGCATTTCACCGGCTTCTCCTGAAGTCATGGGAAGCGGAGGACTCGAAACCACAAGAGGTTAGGGGTGACCCTGTCTTTTAATGCAACATGTAATTATTTGGATGTTTTAAGAAGTTAAAGAATGAGACAGAATATGGTCGGCGATACTAAGAACAGCAGCTGTCAGCGGTGACCAAATTGGTGGGCTGTACTGAGTCATTGTTCACTATCAGCTTTCCATTACTGAGAGATGTTGCTATGCAATGTTAGCATTTAGCATTGAATGAATTTCATACATTTAGCATGAAAAACTGCCCTTGCAACGGCTGATCCTAAATCCAGAAAGCAAAACAAAGTGGTATATACATCACGCGTGTGCGCATGTGTTTGGGGGAGAGAGAGAGAGGGAAATAATGTGATGACTGACACCCATTCTTAAAGAAGCCTCCTACATCATGCAGTCAGTCACACCTATTAAATCCAAACCGCAACCCATTTCAGACACTATTACACATCCTCCAGCTATACCTCCATTTCCTCCTTTCCCCAAACAAGTCAGCTTCAGATTTTTACAAAATCTGCGGTACATACGAAAATAGTCTTTAATGTCGCGCTCACGTCTGTTCGTACCATTATTATCTAAAATGATCCCGGTTGGTAACTGCAAACATCTCTTGGGTAAAGAAATAGATACGCATCTAGAGATTTCCCGGTCACTGAAAACAAAACGCGGGTGACGGATACAGCTGCCCCCTGCGCCAGCCATGTAGCCGGGTCAGTGCGGATGCACTACGTCCACACCCTATAGTGAGAACATGCCCCGTGTCGGGCACGATGACACCTGTCTGTTTACCGTGGAGTCTGAGAATTTGCTTTTCGTTGCTAACCTGAAAACGCGGATGTCGGTCTAAAGCCCAGTCCAAGGGTGTGGTTAAAGACACGCACACGGACAGTCTGCAGCCTCGCAAATAGCCTGCTTTCGGGTGGATACCAATTAAGAGCTTGTATTTTACAGTAGTCAGCCAACGTATATCAAATCTGCCCTCTTCGAAGATGGTTTTAATCATCAAGTCAACGACAGATCGCCACAAGGTGAATGTTCACTCATCCGGTCAAAATATACAATTACATTACCAATACCGTTAGGTAAGCCACGATAGAGCCGCACACGCACGATTATGATCGATCTTTCTTTTGCATACTGTCAAGACGCAGGCCGTGATGAACCCTGGGTACCTCGACCTTGCATAAATACAACGACGTAATATATATAAATATATCCAGGTGAACATTTTTAGATGTCGCCCTACTCGCCAATTCAAGTCATAAAACCAGCCTTAGAGCTGGAAACCAGCCGGGAAGCCACTGTACCTGTAAGCCCCCGTTTGGTTTTGCAGAAGGGTCACATTTGCAATTACACTTCAATATAAAAACAGGAGCGTCTATTCAGGCGAGGCTACCCGGTAGCCGACTAGCCAGCCGGCGAGCTGCGCAAACGGCGGCCATCAAGGTATATTCCCCGTTAAATCTCGAACAAGCAGTATAAGCTGGAATAAACACAAAGCCGGTGTGAGAATGAAAAGTAAAAGAGGTGTAATGTTACAGAAAATATGTGCGGCTAGTGTGCCGTGTGAGCAAACGACAGTCGGGGTTAGCACCGCGCCAGGGCTAGGCTAAGCTAAGCTAGCGAGTCACTTCGCCCTCGCCAGCCGGTAGAGGTGAGGCGGAGACGCGGCGTTACAGCAGTGCTCACTTACCCCGATGACAACATTGTCTTCGCCTTGAAATTTCGGGATATATTTGTCTCCCCTTTCTACCTCGGCATTGTTCAGGGGCCTGAAGCGGCACATCACTTTAATCGTGCACTCCGCCGGGTCCGCCATCTTCCTCCCGTTTGGAATGAAAGCTCACAATAACGATGGTCGGCAGCTGGCGCCGAAACCGGCTCTGAGAACAGAAAACGGCAGCCGTAGGCCTGAAACGCTCGACAAACGTAGCGTAAGCAGTGTCCCGCCTGCTCTCTGTGTGACAAATGCAATGTTTTTTTCTAAAGGATGGTTAAGAGTCGCTTCCTCTCCAACATGGCAGCCATGACACCGGCAGATCCTCCTCTCTGAGCCGCTGGCTAGGGCTCAGTGACGTCACCGCTGCGGACAACACCGGTGTGAACCGACACGCCCGAACACGAGCCGAAACGCACACGGAAAAACCCGAGTGAGGTCGGAGCACTGCCCGAACAAAACTCGGGAATAGCAGACGGGTCGGCCGGTTCACAGGCAGCCTGTTCCCCGACACTAAGGAGATTTGTTCATTAATAATTAGTGATGGGGAAAATGAGACTTCAAGACCCACGGTGGGTGCGATTGTCGTCCGCTGTCAATCACCTACTGATATGACCTACCTCTCATTGGTTGGTTTACTGGTTCCTATTGGATTAATCCATTCAGTGGTTGACAACGCAGTTTAATCCCGCCTGTCAAGATTTTATTTCCCTATGAATACCAATTGCATATGATTTATGAAGGCAATAGTATTTGTTCACCTCACTAAAGGATTTAGCAGTATTACTAATGTTACCCTTAATCCACATTTATGGCTAGACAGAATAGAAACACGGTTATTCATGCGTACTTATTTGTGGAGAAAATTACGATACAAACTGTAGGGAACTGGGAATGTGGAAGAGAACGATCAGAAAGAGTAATATGAAGGGAACAGTAGAAATAGAAACAACCGATAAAATGTTTTGAAAAAATGCTTCTATCCGGGACAACGTGTGTGCTGTAAATATTTTTCTGCCAAGCGCCGGTTTGATTTCTGCAATTTATATGTCACTGTTGAAGAACAGACGGTATATGAGAGTAAACTGAAATTCGTGCACTGTTCTTGTCTCGAAGCTTTCCACTTCATCACACAATAGTTCACGTATATTCCAAGCAACTTCACACGCGTCAGATCAACCTGTGCAAACACGTCATAAAATAAATGTTTTTTTTTCTTTGGGGGGGTAACGTTATTCAGATGTCTCCGACTTAGTTTCAGCATTAATGACAAAGCTGTGATTGCGCTAGACTAGCAAATGACCTTTAATTCCAACAAATGTATATTTCGCCCGTTTTAGATAAAGGCTCTATGTCTCAAAATCCAACACAAAATGTTTAGCAGCACCTCCGTCGGCCTCTATAGAGTTTCTCTCTGGTTTTATCCCATGTCAGTAGTAGGATTGTATGGGTTAACATCTTTCAAATGCTACTATGAAAAAATGAGGTAGGCCTAGTATTATTACCCCGAAACTATAAAGGGAGAAACTTCAGTATTCGGTCCGCTAACCAATCCAACTGTGAGTAATATAGTGTAATGGTTCACCTTGATCTAAATGACTAAGCTCATATACCTCATGTAATAAAATGGCTTTCTTTCACTTAAGGAAAGGTTGGGCCATTTTTCGCAACATGATGCGCAGAAATGGCTCTGTGTCTTAATAACAAATAGACTCGATTACTGCGATGCACTTTTTTATTGGTCTGCGGCCAATGAGATCATGTAGATCGCAGTAAGAAATGGGGAATGGAGGCCTCACCATTTAGGATTAAGATAAACCTTGACATGCAAACTTCACACACCAGCGTGCCGCCCAACCACTGCATCGGCGCGCCGCCCAACCACTGCACCGGCGCGCCGCCCGACCACTGCACCGGCGCGCCGCCCAACCACTGCACCAGGGTGCCCCCCAACCACTGCACCGGCGCGCCGCCCGACCACTGCACCAGGGTGCCGCCCAACCACTGCACCGGCGCGCCCCCCAACCACTGCACCGGCGCGTCGCCCTTGCTCCCCATTTACATTTTCATTAATCGTTTTAACGGCTTTTGAGCCTCTTGTTGGTTTAGTGCCCGAGTACCTTAAGACCACGTGGAAGATAGACTGTCTATCAGAATGTAGACCAAACTGTGGCGCCAGTCTGCACCAGCTACATCCATCGTATACCCCTCCGTTTGGTCGGCAGTCTAGTTTCATGCACCAAAGCATTTGAATTCATTCTCAGGATAGCTGGTATAAAAAATAGCTCCTGATATTTTATGTTGTTCCCTTACCTTGGCATTTATAATCTCGTTTGGATTAATTGCGTCTCTAACTTCATTTTTAAATTGGCACACTCGGTCTTTTATTTTGTTTTTGAATGGTCTTTTTCTCTTTGTCAAGTAACTTCTCTATGTTCCTAGGAACGTGAAGTACTTTGGGTTGCTGTCCAATTTAAGAAATTCTAACGATTGCGTTGCTAATAGTGGAAACTCCCCATACTCCCCATTTTTTTCCCCATACCAAGCGGGGGCATAATAGAGAAACCTCTTCGGCAAAGATCGGGGGGGGGGGGGGGGTAAATATATCTCAGGCATGTGCTTATAGAGCAGATGCCACTGGGGGGTGGCTGGAACAAGCTGCAAGTGTGACCAGACGTGGCAGTGACAGGTCCCAGCTTGGCATGGCCTAGAGCCTGGAGGAGACGTCGGCCAACCCAGCCCGGAACCAAAGCCAGGAGCATCTCCAACCTTCACACACCTCCAGAAACCATAGACAAGTGGTACAGATGCTCAGGTTAAAATTCCTTGTAATTAACTCTTGAGACTGTTGGTGTACTGTCTAAATTCAATAAAAGTAATTGAGAGCTCAACCACGACCGACCGCACTCGTCATGCCCAGCTGTGGGGGATCATGGGATTTTGACGCAGGGTCAAACCGCGGTAGGGTGGTTGAGTCCACCAGCTGACTGCACTGGGTGGCAGCCAGGCACATGCAGGTCTTTCCCCGTGCTGGCCACGGGAGAACGGGGATGAACGTCCGTAGGGCCGCGTGGGGGAGGCTGCACGGCTAGGAGCTGATGACCTGGAACCCGTGCTCTCTGACGGAGGAGCGATCCGTCGTGAGCCGAGAGGGTAAGAGTCACGTCACGGATGCCCGTCTGCCGAGAACCCGGGAGCTGAAGAACCCGCTACCACCAACCTCTGCAGTGCCAGTGAGTTGACCATCTGGGCTGTTCCGCCAAAGCCATCGTGCATATACTGAGCCTCACAAAGTAGAAGGGCCCCTAAGCACTGGAATTCCGGAAAGTTCATCCAAAGAAAGCCTTCTGTCCTTCAGAAAACGGTCTTCAGGAAAATAAGGCACTGGGATGGTACGGTCGTTGGCACCTCTGGAACCGGGGTTTGAGTCTCTGCCGCGGCCCCATGTGTGTGGAGTTTGCATGTTCTCCCCGTGTCGGCGTGGAGTTTGCATGTTCTCCCCGTGTCGGCGTGGAGTTTCCTCCAGGTGCCGATTTCCCCCCACAGTCCGAAAACTTGCTGAGATTAATTGGAGGCACCATATTGCTCATAAGTGCGAATGGTGTGTGTGCCCTGTGATGGGTTGGCACCCAATCCTGGGTTGTTCCCTGCCTTGTGCCCTGTGATGGGTTGGCACCCCATCCTGGGTTGTTCCCTGCTTTGTGCCCTGTGATGGGTTGGTGCCCCATCCTGGGTTATTCCCTGCCTTGTACCCTGTGATGGGTTGATGCCCCATCCTGGGTTATTCCCAGCCTTGTACCCTGTGATGGGTTGATGCCCCATCCTGGGTTATTCCCTGCCTTGTACCCTGTGTTGGGTTGATGCCCCATCCTGGGTTATTCCCTGCCTTGCACCTGTAGTTTCCGCAATAAGCTCCGGACTCCCATGACTAGGACAAGCAGGTACAGAAAGGAGATGGATAATCAGACATTCCGTATAAAATGAATTATGGGAGGTTTTTGTAGCACTTGAACGTAGAAGGGGAGCTTGTGACTGCATGTGCATGTCTATTCCCGAGTCAACGGTTGCTGATGTGCAGCAGTGCATTGTGGGAATTCTGGGACCGGCTGCAACCAATAGCATTCACTGTCTTTGTTCTGTCCTCACGCCCATCATGTGTTGAGCAGGATACAGGCACGCTGATAACGCTGAAGTGCCTGCTGTAAGTCTGGGACGGAACAGGAAGCGTTGTGAAGGAATTTCTTGCCTGAAACGAATGATTAAAAGAGAAAGGCATAAAAGGCAAATTAGTTCTAAGGGATTCATTTACCAATGGGATAAAGCATTTTACCCTTAGCATCTTACTCTTCCAGATATATTTGATATAAATTATGGCTGATGATCACCAAATCATTACATAATAATATAATAATTCATAATAATAATTTAGTGTTAGCTTAGAGCCTATCTCAGGAAGCACAGGAACACCTTGGATAGGATGCCAGTCCATATCCACATATTATGGGCTATTTAGAAATATACCCATGTCCCAGCCACATCATTTTGAATTGTAGTAGCATCTCACAGCAACCCCCCCCCCCCCCACACACACACACACACACACACACACAGAGCGCTAGAAGTGGGATTCAAACTTCCAGTATTAGCGGTATGGAGCTAAGTGATCTACTGGACCACTGAGCTTGAATCGCTGAGGCATCTCGTCATCCGTAATAATAATAAGTAGCTAAGTGTATGGACAGCATACATATAGGTCTGTAATGATCGTAATGGATGACTGAAGAGACCACAGGCAGTACTG
The DNA here is from genome assembly GCA_015164015.2 of Brevimyrus niger. Lineage (NCBI taxonomy): Eukaryota > Metazoa > Chordata > Actinopteri > Osteoglossiformes > Mormyridae > Brevimyrus > Brevimyrus niger. The sequence goes on from JAABNY020000082.1 coordinate 10,751,867, forward strand.
GTGCCAAGGTAACTGCAGGCCAGTTCTGGGGAGGGTAGGCCTGGTCACCAGGGTGGGTCTCTATACCAGAGAGATGTTGTAATGGCAGACAGATGTAATCTGGCCTATTTTTACTAGCTGAGATCAGTCCGTATGATACAATGGCGCCATTAATATAAAATATTTCCTGAAGAAACGGGAGTTGGAAAAATCCAAGCTTCAGCATGACTCTGCAACCATCTGTTAGCGGGCACATTTTTTCAGCGCCTGTCTGAAGCAACCGCCATGTCAGCTGCATGCTACTCGGTGACAAATGCGGCTCGCGTGCGTCCTCCATCGAAGGCATCCAGGTCCATCCATCTGAAAAATCCCGTTGGCTTCGTTCTCAGAATTCCGCGGCCAACGCTGGCATCTTGGAACGCGGCGGCGTGACGGAAGGGTGGCACTCCCCGTGCCCCGTTTAAGCTGGATGCCTAGAAGCGTGGTCTGTTTGACAGAGGCGGCGCCTCTCCGATCAGGATTCGACTTGTCAGGCTGCGGCTGGGACCGGGGACCCGCCCAACCCTCGCAGATTTTCCCTTTCATTGCTTTTGAGACTCGGCCCTGAAAGGAACACAATGCGGAGAAACTCAAATAAAGAATAAACAAAAAAAACAGTGCTGTGTATCGGGTTGCTCCACCTGCCTGGAGATACACACCCCCCCCCCCCCGCCCCAGACAAGCCAAACACTCACAGCCACGCCCGAGAGTCTGGAGAAGATGATTTCATGACACCCTGACACTGGGATGTGATTCCACTTGTTTAGAACGGGAGAGAGTTCCGGAATTCCGGGCGGATAAGACGAGGTTACAGGACATGAAAGGCAGGACGGTGCTTTAAGGAAATGACCCTCAATCAGGGTTTAATTGGGGAGAGACGATTCCCTTCACCCTGCGAAATGTTGCCCGGCTTGCTGGGCCTATCGGCACTCTGCCTCAGCCTTCAGTGCGGTGGTTGGCTATACCTGACCTCAGTTCTTAATCAAACCTTTCATTTAATGGCCAATTTTGGACCTGAAACACAAGGTGACACGAAAATGTGTTCTGTCCTCAGTCAATGAGAACCGGATTTCCCTACCCTGATACCAGTATAACCCATCTGTACAGAGTGACATCATCTCTAGCTTAAACGAGTCAGCGACTCCCTGCCAGAGCCAAGACTTAACTTGTACATCTCATAATGACTTTTACAACCCATCTCCTAATTAACATTCACTCCAAATTGAATCTATTTGAAACATAGCTACATTTGAATCAATTTTATCATGTAATTAATTATAAATACTTCTGTGGTGTAACAGCTGGAATTCGAATGCGTGTCAATTACCATCTTGTAAATCTGTACTTGTATGAACTTAATAACATATGGGCACTGATTATAAATAACTTCTTCACTGAAGTCCATCTATCATCCATAACTGGTTTCCAGTAAGGGCTCTGAGCCTGGAATCTATACCAAGTGACAAATGGCACAAGGCAGGGGAGGTTCGTGCAGGCATGCCCTTCCGTCACAGGATACACACCCACACACAATTTACAGGCACCTAATTGAATGTTTCTGGACTTTCGGAGGAAAGCAGCAAAATTCCATACAGATGGGTAGGATCTCACACCCCAGCCCTAAAGACTACAGTACTGCTGACTGGGCCACAGAGGCACCCCCCCATGGTTACACTATAACTTAATTTAAAGTTTTACAGGGGCGGTGTGGAGATCAGCGGACTAAGCCTCTGCATCTATGATTAGAAGGTTGCTGGTTCAAACCCAACCTCAGGCACCTCTGCAGACCCTTTAGCAAAACCCTTAACCCGCACCTCCCTGGGTGCTACGGCTGGCTGCCCTCCACTGGCAAGTTGCTCTCATGGAAGAGAGATTTTCTTACCGGGGATCAATAAAGTATAATTCGTTTTATTTCAATAAGGTGTATGCTTTAATAAAATAATTCCGTCCGTCCTTTCGAGTTCGGCTCAAAGTTATGATCATTCAAAAAGAGACATATTTCCTTTTTAACCATAAAACAGCGCCACTAAGCGGATGTATAATGCAGGTGCCGCCCACCACTAGATTAATGCATCAGTTTTCCATAAGTGCTCTGCCTTTCCCGATTCGGCGTTCGCATCTGCTGGATAAGCTTGCATGGAAGATGGACGCTTTTCTGCTGCAGCTCTGCCCAGAAGCAGGACCATGCAAAGCAAAGCAGACTGTGGACAGGATGCCTAACTCACATGTCAAACTCACATGTCAAACTGCAGTCCTGGGGGGGGGGGCGGAGCCCTGTGTAGCTTAGTTCTTTCCTTGTTCCACCATAAACGATTCAGCTCAAGAGCCGTGTGGTAATTAGCACAAGGAGTTGAATCAGGCGTGTTAAACGAGGGAAACCTAAAAATGTGCAGGGTTCTGCCCTCCCCCCCCCTCCAGGACAGGAGTCTGACACCTATGATCTAAACCATGTCTCTTTGGCAGAGGAACCCACATAAACGCGACTCCATACTCCTTATAGCCGGGGGTGAAAATCAAACGGCAAACCTGAAATGCGCGCGCTCATAGTGCTGCATTCGGAGTTGCTGCGGCACCCTGCGTGGAATAAGTCACATGATCAGAAACGTGACAGCAAAAGAATGCGCAAGAAGGCCTTAGGAAGACAAATAGCCTCTGGAGAGCCTCTGACCTCCTTCATATTTCAGTAAGTAAGATGGATTTGTGTTTGCCTTGTTGCCTTGGCAACAGTACGTATCATGTAAGGGGATGATGTCATGACATCTGATCGCATTTTTCCATCTGACTTTCGGAAGTTATAAGCCAGGGCCGGTTTCCTCACAATGCACGACAGTCTACAGTCTCACAGTCAGGTGATGTCAGCCATGGTCACTGAATACCCAGAGAAGCCCCTCTTACATGACAAGAGGGGCAAAATGACCTGTATTGATTTCCCAGCCGGTCCTGATCCTGGGTGGATCTAAAGTGGAAAATAAGGAACCTTATTAGAAGGATCCCACACGCATTTCCAGTACAGAGACGCAGGAAGCACAGGGCAAGTCAATAAAAGATGTTTGTTTATTTGTTTTTTTAAATTTAATAGTTCCTATTGTTAAATTTACCAGCTGCGGGACCAGACATTATACAGCGCCACCGTACTGCCACGGGAACATACCATTTTATGCCACTAGATGGCGCATGTTGCCTGTTTCTCTTCGCCAGTTTGAAAGATCTGTCTTCCGCAAGGGCCTGAAACTAGATGTGTGCATCTGTACTTAAATGTCATATATTATAACTGGCAAAATAAGGAGGACACCGAGTTATGTATATATTCAGAATTACTGTCTGTGATTTCTGATATGGGTTTAAGTAGCTGTTCCACCTGTCAGTATGTCTTTTCAGGTTATTCTCACTACTGTAGTAAGCCCATATTTTATAAGTAATATTTATTTAGCTGGTGTTCATTTTGCATCTTCCAGTTATGCCTCACCGAATCTACCCCTTACTCAATTCAACCTTGCAAATGAGTCTTTACCCTTAAACTTTAAGAGATATAGTAAGTTTATGGGGTGGAAGATCTGTTTACGAATGGCCACCAGTACACCATGTGGTGCAGTAATTAAACATCCACCACAGGATTACTGGTTCCAGTCCCCTGAGACTTTCCACCTTTCGGTAACCTGCTTCACCTGAATTGCTTCTGTGACAGAATTGTAATTTGTTCCAAATTACCAAGTGTCCCATTAGGGAAAGGAAGGTGAACACATGTACAAAATCCCATGGGAACATTTAATATTAAATAAGCAATGTTTCACAGGGTTCTCCACAAACAAAATCCATATGGTGTCGAGCATTAGCAAGGTGGTAAACAGGACAGGAGGTTTCCTGCGTAAACACATGACCATGTCTAAAGGAGTCTCTTTGGTCTCCTGCCAGGGCCAACTCCCACTGAGAACCCAGTGAGAACACACTGAGTACCCACTGAGTATCCACCGAGAACACACTGAGTACCCACTGAGTATCCACTGAGAACACACTGAGTATCCACTGAGTTTCCACTGAAAACACACTGAGTATCCACTGAGTATCTACTGCGTATCCACTGAGAACATACTGAGTACCCACTGAGTATCCACTAATTGCCCATTGTGAACCCACTGAGAACCCACTGAGAATCCACTGACACCAGACCAAACAAACCGAAGGACATAGCCTGTGCTGGATTACCGTAGCATCAGAGTAAGATAAAAAACAAAGCATGTTGTGGGCATCCTTCTAGGAGTACTCTTCAGATCACCACTAAGGTCCTGGACACTGCCTGTGGGCCACAGCACATGTTTGTTTCTTGATCAAAGCCGTGC
>JAABNY020000082.1:10828915-10841733 GCA_015164015.2 Brevimyrus niger
ATGTTGAGATAAGATCTTTATCGTTTTGGAAGCCATTAAGAAAAAATGCTCTTCTTGTTTTATCCTGTTCATTTTGTATTTAAATGCTTAAAAAACATATTTAGGTGTAATTTTGGGGCTCCGGGAACCAATAAATTTGTTTCACATTATTTCTTATGGGAAAAATTCAATCAGAACTCGAACTTTTTAGGATTTGATCCGGAGTCTGGAACGGATTAAGTTTGAGAACCAAGGTACCACTGTATAAGAATTTTTGCATTTCTCGTTGTTTCATTGCAGTCAGGGGTTTTTATAAAATAGAGCCTTCCCATATGAATCCATAAGGTAAAAAAATGGGTATTCATCACGTTGTTGCGATATTTGGTCCCCACAAGGTAAGGTATACCTGGACCACAAGTACACACACACACATTTGTAATTATATATTTGTGGGAACTTTCCATTCATTTCTATGGGGAAAACTCTAATATGACATGACGACCTTAACCCCTACCCAGTCATAACCTTAACCATAAATAACCAAACAAAACACAAGGCTTTTGGCATTTTTTTGATTGTATTCAGAGATCTTTGTGGACACCTGGAAAATGGTCCCCACCATGTCAAAATAACAGGTTTTTATTGCAACGTGGGAAACATTTGTTAAGATAACATCAACACCCAGTGGGTGACTGATATATATATTTAGATACATTCATGAACAGCATTAACACAGTTCCTCCAGTGCGTTCGCTAGAGACATATTGGCTCAAAGCAAAGCTGGTTGTCACGCTACAGCACCAGTGCCTGACAGTGTCATCTAGATATAAGTTAATTTGACTGCCGTTCAGGTTTAATTTCATGCACAGCCTACAGATGCATCCAAAGGTATTTCGCCAAAGTGCAGCAAGAGATTTCAGGGGTAAATAATCGGTCACAAAACAGACAAGACAAGTATTACCCTGCAATGCCAAACCAGCCGATTATTGTCAGGAATCAAATGCACCTGACAAAAATGTATATAAGCACATCAGGAAACACTGAAACATTCCCAATTATATGGAATGATTACAGTGTCCACGATGGAACATTAGATCCTCAACAATTATACACTGGGTCTGGATTCACTGTGATGCAAGTATCGCTGCTGCTACAATAAATTCGTGATTATGCGTCCGTTTCCCACTCCATTCACATCACGACAAGAATGAGGGCCACTGTATTCAAAACCGTCGGTAAAATTTTATTTTCAGTAATCATTAACTACCCCCACTGGCCTCCATAAACAAGGCGCAGTTATTTTGGGCCCCCCTTCGTTTGGTTCAAAGATTTTAAACGAAACTGTTTAAATTTGAATTTTGGCAGTATAGTTCTGATTATTTTGCCGATACCACGTCGATCGTAATATCTTTCAGAAACGCTTGCAGCAGGAAATACGCACGTGGGTTCACCTCAATCTCCAGGCTTCCGCTGCACGCGCGGTGAAAGTAAAATGTCCCATTTAGGGCGAAAACTACGGCATGGGAATAGAGACGCACACTAACCTGGAGCTCATACCCACGCAGGCGAATTTAGCATCGGTCGTAATATCTCCTGGTTTGATTTAGTCTGTTTTATTGCTTGATAAATAAAGAAACAACAAACAAGCAATAATCCACAGAAACACAATGTATGTGATGCGTGAAAAACACCTGTTGTACTTTAACCCCTAACTGACAGGCTTCTGCTTTGCATATAGTGAAAGTAACTTACAAATCGCGGAAAGCTTTACAGTCACTTGAAAATTTTAAGCCATGTCTTAGTCTATGAAATGTCACCTCTGATGTGTACGAATGAACTAACAGAAAGAAGTGAAATCAGCTGTTCTGTGTTTTACTCACCTTACAACGATTCCAGCAAAACGGACCGGTGATTTTATTGCCTAAAATTCATAAATTCTACAAAGTGTCCCTGATAATTCTTTTTAAGCGCAGTAATGTAGTTTGGTTACAGAACTATTAAGTACTTGGCTATTAGATTGGGGGGAAACTGCCTTCGATTCTCTTCACAGCATAACATTTTCTATATTACATATAAAAATTTAAATGAAGCTATGATTATAGGCAGCGCGCCGTTAGCGGAGATGAGACTGCGATCGGACTGCAGCGAAGCAAAAGCGTAATCGACCCGCCCCGACAGGAAATGTAAATCACATCCTAACGAAGCGGGGCGCAGCCAGCCAGATCTCCGCGCCGCTGTGCCGGCATGGCAAGTCGTTTGGACTTCATTTCCAGAGGATGTCACAAATTGAGTTCCAACCGGTTACAATGCAAATTCTTGACATAACTCTTGAAGTTAAAGTTCAAAGTTCAGTTCACATAGATTAAAATGAAGATCGCACAGCTCACGATTTCGTATTTTGTCCCTAAAAAATTTTTCACAGTCCCTAAAATGGACTAGTTCACATTCATGTTTTCCTGTGTTTTATGAGCCGCTCTGAAATTAAAACTTTTGATCAGCCAAAATTAAACTTTTGATCAGCGATTAGAAGATCACTCGCGTCAGCTACCACTAGAAAGCTCTCGAGGACAACTTTAATTGGTACACAGGGTTGCCAACTTCGGTCAGTTGGCTGGAGTGAGATTTTCAATTCCGGACAAGGCTACACACATATGTACATGCACTTACCTGCAGCAGTTTAATTACCTTGCAAAAGTAAAAAAAAAAAAATACCCTTAAAAGCTCAACTCGTCAGAGCACCGACATGCATTCTACGGCAGGAATGCTTTTTTCGGCGTAACACCTGTTTGCGTTCAACAATTCAATCCAAATCAGGATATGAAACAGGCAGATGTGGACATTTCAGGTCCAGAAAGTAAAAATCCAAACCAAGATTTTATTTCATTTATATGTCGGCCTCTAGAAACTGGAGTTTAGACTGGAAAAATACTATGGGGAACAGAACTGAAACTGAATGTGAATTTCAGGGAGATTTAAACTCCAACTCCAGTTACATTTCCTCATTTGAACTGGAATTGATGAATGCATTCTGTAATGGCCCCAACCATGGCAATAATAACCTGTTTTATTTCAGAGGTGATTTCAGGTCCAGGGAGTACAAATCCAGACTAGGATTTTGATTCAACCAACCAGCTGAGTACTCTGTGACTGTGACTCTTTATACTCAACTGGTTGGTTGAAACAAAATCCTGGTCTGGATTTGTACTCCCTGGACCTGAAATCTCCACCTCTTTTATTTTAACTATAAAATTACCAAAAAACCCTTATGTGGGAAATGAAAGGGGCCATGCTGTGATCCGATGGGTGCTGGTTCAAGCTGAGCCTGAGCAAATCTGCAGCTCTTAGAGCAAAACCCGAGACGCCCAGCCGTGAGCGGCTGCCCTTGGCTTCCAGTTTGGTCTCACCTAGGGAGAGCAAGATGAGGGAGATGGAAAAAAACTGTAAGCTGTTGTTATCAAGTCCTAATGTGAGCCTTATAATGTGATACTTTTAGAGGAGCATAAGTTAGTTAACTGTGTTTTCAAACAGGCTTTTCTGAATTTATTCCCCAGATGCACTGTCTGCTGAATTTGGTTTGAAAATAAATTTGAATGTCGACAAGATGACGGCTCCGAGGGGGAACAAAATTGTCAAAACATGCATTGAACCGTGGGTGTCTATTAGGAGTGATTCTGAAGTGCAATGGAACCGTAATATGACATTTTATGTGTCAAGTCATTAAATCAAAATATTTTAGATTAAAAGAATCAGCCTAAATTCATCTATTAAAGATAAGTAAATGTTGAACAGACAGGCATGGGGGGGGGGGGAGAACAATGAGCAATGAACATATTTGACTTCTTGGAAACAGAACTCCATCTTTATAAACTTGCATTGTCCTGATGACCTTCCCTCGCTTCTTAACACATGTCCAGGGTATTTAACTCTTTGTGACGCCAGCAGCAGCTTTTCTTTAGAGGCTTTCTGCCCATTTTTGTCCCAGGAAGTCTAACATATCGATGGTGTCCTGTTCACGAGTGTGAGAGCAAAGCAACAAATCATCCACGTACGGTACCAGCCTGCTACCTCCAGGGGCAGTAAACCCCTCCGAATTCTTCGCCAGGTCCTGTTCATACACGCTAGGTGACTCTGTGCAGCCCCGGGACATCACCGTCCAAGTCCACCTGAAAGGTGAAGGCAAACCAGTACTGGGAATCTGGATCTACTGGGATAGAAAAGAGAGCATCAGCCAAGTCAATGACAGAGAACCATTTTGCCTCCGCCGGTATGGAAGCCAGAATCGTGGTTGGATTTGGTACAATAGGAGCTCTGGGGTGTACGGCTGCATTTGCACCCCTCAACTCCTGTACAAACCTCCAAGTACCATTTGCCTTTTTCACAGGTAAGATAGGAGAATTAACTGGAGAATATGCTATTTCCTGAAAAGCCCCCCCCCCCTTTTCATCATATCTGCATGTACCTCTCTTACTCCCTCCTCTGCTTCTCCCCATAAGGGATACTGGGTCCTGTGAGGCCGATAGTCAGACTTGGACTGGACCACCAAAGACTCACCTGACATCACTCGGCCAAAATCATTTTTCCCTTTTGCCCACAAGCAGTGTGGTAATGAAGGGCTTCTTCCCTCGGACCCCGATACGGACTGTCCTGTTCACACCTGCACTTAATGCTTCCCTTTGAAGGTCCCAGTGCCTAATGTTCAAAATGTTATTGTGTACTGCGGTCTCAGTAAATCAGCCTGGAAGCAATCTGCTGTTCTGCCTAGCCTCCTGCGAAGTGAACCACGGTTAAAATCAGGATTTTAAAATGCAGATCTTTACAAAAATTAAAGAGTGGTCCCTAATTTTTTTTTTTCCCAAACTGGGTGATGACTTCACCATCACCAACCAACATAGATCCAAGTTTACTGAAAACTCATATATTCTAGAGGGAAGCAATACTGACACAGAGAGAACGTGCAGCGGCACAAAAGCGTGGGGTCAAATTCCAAATGTAGAAATGTGAGATGAACTAGAATGCCCTATTCCATCTCCCATCAGCCGTCTGTATGAGTGCAGCATGAAGCTTGCCATTGTACTTTGAGTATTGTCTGGGTGTCCTGTGAGTGCAGATTCTATATGCTGTACTGCTGGCCAGGGTGCTGCTAAATGGCATTACACTGATCTATGTACGGTGACAGCGGAGATCTTTATCTTATCTTCTGCCTCGCTTCTTCGACAGAAACACAGGTAGTGCATGTTTTGCACAAATGCGTGTGAAGGTTTAGCAAACCACCCCAGGGAACTTCACCCTAGGGAGAAGATACTGTACCTTACTGTCCTTTCATATGAATCAGGAAATTCCACAGAAATCATTCCAGGGAACTCTAAGGAGATAACTTAATGGCTAAATGCCTTTTCTTAGGAATCAGCTGAAGTTTCAGATAAACAGGAATGAACTCTCAGAATAAGACTAAGACTTAAATTGCCAAAACAAGAAAAACAGTCTCAGTGGGGACCACAAGGGGATGGTGCCAGACTTGCATTTCATCATGCAATAATATAGGAAAGTCATTTGATTATCCTTCAGTGTCATAGAACCTTAAGGTGTCAGATTTGGACAAACACATTTTTGGACAAATGCATGTTTTTTCAAAGTAATCTGACCAGTGCAGTTTACCACCTTGGGGGGGGGGGTCGCCCCCTGAGAGGGATAATGCCGCCCCTTCTGTTAAAATAAGCCCCAATTGAATTTTTTTTTTATAGAATAAAATACATTTTTTTTATTTTAAAAGACTAATATATAAGATAAACCACTATATTTAGCTAAAAATAAAGTACTATAGTCTACATTTTACATATGTGCCGTTCTAGACTAGATTTTCAAATCCTGCCAATCCTTGGTCAATTTGGTGAGCGGGAGCAAACTAACTCGTTCGCAACTTTGGGTTTTAACAACTGTAAATATGTTTCGGACACGGCAAAAACGTTTAACAGACATGCCAAATTACCCACAGTAAAGCGCATCAAACATGCGTGGCTTTTTGGAAAGAGACAGTTGCGATGTTATCCAGGCAGTGAAATTTCAACTCTGGTAAATTCCGATCAGCGTTGTAGACGTTGTTGAATTCGTTGTCTCAAACGAATTGCCATCGAGGGGACCAATCGATTTGGTTGATAACCGAGATCAAGCGGGAGGTGGACCTTGTCTGTCTTTGTTTGATTACACTTTGAGACAGAACGAAGAGCTTGCCCCGGGCTTATACTTTTAATTTATAAGCGGTTTAATTTGAAATTTGAAGATCATCATGTCAGGGAGGACACTTTGAGCTACTTCGGGTTTTACAGACTACTTTCAAATTGAAAGGCTCCTGTGCTCGGCTAATTACTTCAGCTCTTCTTGCGCTTTGACTGGTTTGTTTCTTTGATTGAAAGACTCATCCGGCTGTTTCATATTAGCATTAGTGACACATGCACGATTATAGGAGACTGACCAATCAGCACACAGTAAGAACTCAGTGCTCAAGTGAAATCCAGGTCGTTTTAATTGAAGTGATAGTTTACAAATCCTTTCCTAGCTCAGAATGCCGTCGCTGACATGGATTATCTGGTCACCCTAGTGTTGGCTTGATCGAGAAATATGCGTCCACTTGCTTTATGTTTAATATCAAACATCGCTGCTGTGTCATGGCGTTTGGGACGTGCGTTTATGGTTTGTTAAATAGTAGTATTTGTAGTTGTGTGTGCGATCAAATAGTAGATGTAGAACTAACAATCGTACAGTGTCCATATTTAGGGAGTTAAACTGCCGCCCCCAACCTGTTTTCCACAGGCGCAGGGCCTGCTCTGAGATTCCAATGTGATGATCGCTTTCTCTCCTTGTCACCTACTGTTTAGCTTTTGCACGCAGACACAGAAACAAACGAAACGTTTCGAAAAGCCACATCTTAATAAAACATTTATTTCATCTGATTCTTTGGAATGTAGTAGTCATAAGTCAAAGTGAAAGACACCGGCGAGTTTATGAGCATGACCCTGGTATCGCAGTACAAACATAATTTTAGCTTTTAAGGCATTGCTGTTTATTCATTTTTTTCCCTACAACAGCAAAGTACAGAAGTAGTATTGAAAATAAAACTTCCTCTCATAAAAAAAAAGAAAAGCACAAACGTCAGATGACAGTACAAAACAAGTGGTAACATAACTCTCAAATGGAAACGTTACTGTAGCAAATTGATATAGCTTCTCAATGATGAAAAACACCTCAGTAAATTGTACATTGCAGAATCAAATCACATTACCTGAAACCATATAAAAAGAAACATTTGTAACACTGTCTTTTGCATTTTTTTTTTTTTTACAAATTCATATTATAAACACGTTTACCATTTAAATATATTCTTCAGTGCAACATTGTTTCTTTTATTTCCACACTCAGAGTCCTTTTATCACAACTCTGTTGACGTCAGCTCTCCTCTTCCGACACGGTACAGAAAGAATGGATGCGGGACACGGCACGTCCGACCCGTCGCCACGGCCATCTGACAACAGGGACCGGCGTCCCACCGGGTTTACGAAGCGGACTCCCTCGAGTGACACGGACCTGAGGCAGCGTATTGGCAGCTATTAACCTGGTGGAGCGCCGTAAACGCACAGATTTGTGAGATATCCCGCGTCAGCCGCCCCGCACGCCGATACAGTAAGAGTTTGCGGTACAGCCCGGGGTACGAGAAGATCTCGCGGAGGCTTCGCTTCCACCGCACTCCGGCGTAGCACAGCACACACAAAGCAGACTTGTTTCTCCTGACCCACAGGAGCTATTTCGCAACATCTCAGTTACTCGATCCATTTAACCTGAACGTTACCGAGGCTGACATGACGGGGCTGTAGACACTGTCTCCACACCCAAGCTCTGACAATGCAGGGGTCGTTTCTGGGGAAATCGGGAAAGAGCGCTTCCTCTCAGCCGGGCTACGATCTCCGATGACACATCTGTGGCTGTGGAGAAGAACACTGCAGCTTTTTTTTTTGTTAAAAGAGGTTCTTTTTTCAAATATATTATAATTTATATACAAAATGGGACACGGTGGGAAACCTGCTTGGATCCACTCGGCAGAACGATACTCGCGGCGTCCAGAACTAAAGGCGGCACTGTTAATAGAAAATAAAGATAAAAATCACCCAAGGCGTGACGAAGGCACTGCGGGAACCATACGTGCGACTAGCGCCTCACACTGAGCACACACAGACACTGCATGGCAGTGTGGTCCGTTTGGGGTTTTCCGACCAAAAAAAAAGAACTTTTAAAATCTTAAAATTAAAGTTCTTCTCAGGAAAAAAAAAAGATAAATATGCCAGAATGTCCTCTTGATTGGTCTCACGACCAGCATCTGGTTATTTCAATAAAAAAGAAATCAACAACAAAAAAAAACAAAATTAAAATAATCATCTTACTGTACACATTTTTTCCTTCAATTTTATACACAGTGTCCCCCTAGTGGTGAGTTTCCTTCACTGCAGGTCCTGAGAAAAGCCTGGCTCAGTCCCAGCCTCTGCGGACAGGAGGCGCCTCGCTGGTGACCCTCACGCTTCTGAATACGATTTCTGTGCACTCAGCTTGTCCTTCTTCAGCTTCACGCCGTCCACCAGCTCAAAGTTGTAGTTCTCCAGTGCCGAGAGGTTCCGGTCCGACACGCCGCCGTGGGAGCAGGCGCAGTAGAGGACGACCCCGCAGATGGCCCCCAGGAAGACACCCAGGGCGCTCATGGCGATGATGGTTATGAGGATGGGGTCCAGTGTCCTCAGCATGGTCCCCGGGCCGTCCATGATGTCGTCTGGGTAATCGGTGTACGCTGTGGCACAGAGGTGAGGGCAGAGACACTCTAACTCAGGGCTCCTCGGTCCATTTTTACAGCTACCTTTACATTTATTTACTTAGAAGACACTTTTGTCCTAAGCGCAGGGCTGGGGTCGGAGGTGCACTAGCCCCAGCTGAATGCTGATTGGCCCACAAAGTGCCTCCTTACCTATGACTCATTGATTTAAAACATATAATTAGCTAATGTATATACATGGGTGGGGCCACAGGGGCACTAGTCCCAGCTGAAAGCTGATTGGCCCCTGACCTATCACTCACTGATTTAAAACATATAACTGGCTAATGTGTATACATGGGTGGGGCCACAGGGGCACTAGTCCCAGCTGAAAGCTGATTGGCCCCTCACCTATCACTCACCTATTTAAAACATGTAGTTGGCTAATGCATAAATTAGGCTCTTCTTATGCGTATCACCTTTTAAAAAAAACCTAGAATAATCCCTGCCTAAGCAACGTACAAGTAAGGGTCAGAGAGCATGGTCAGCCAGGTGAAAATGGGTTTCAGGGTCTTGGTCAGGGACCCAATAGTGACATCACTCTGCCAGCCATGGGATTTGAACTAATAACCTTCTGATCACAGGCATGGAGTCTGACCCCACAAGGCCGCACATTCCCACAATTGAGCAAACTTCTCCTAATTTGCTGATTTCTCTTCATAAATTTGCTGTCATTTCACTAATGTGTGGCCACAACTCAAACAACTCAAAATGGAGAATATCTGAGATGGAATAAAAAGAGCACGACGTACAGATTTTATCCAGTGACCCTGGAAATTCCGTTGTTGCATCTGCGTCTGAAAAAGGACAAAAGAGCTGATCAGAACTGGAAGAGAATCCCAGGCTGGCCAACTCGATCCGGGGCACGGGATGATGAGGCGGGACATGGGATGATGGGGGCGGGGCACAGGATGATGGGGCAGGGCACGGGATGATGGGGGTGGGACAGGGGATGATAGGGGTGGGGTATGAGGTGATGGGGCGGGGCAAGGGATAATGGGGGCGGGGCACATGATCATGGGGCGGGGCACAGTATGGCGATGCTCACTTATGTTAATGACGAACTCTGAGCTGAAACTTGGAAGGACGGTGAAAACCCTATCACTCTCCAGGCAGTCTCTCAGGACCATGATGTCATCCAAGGCGATGTGGCCCCAGGTGTTACTCTCCAGCACCCCCTCAATCACCACCTGGGGGGAGGGACACATAACTTTAAACAGGGCCTTATGTGTCAAAAGTACAAGGTACAGGAATGCTTCTTTTGCCAGTCAGAAGAGGGCACAGGGCGAGGGTACACGGCCGTCAGAAGAGGGCACAGGGCGAGGGTACACGCCAGTCAGAAGAGGGCACAGGGTGAGGGTACACGCCAGTCAGAAGAGGGCACAGGGTGAGGCTACACGCCAGTCAGAAGAGGGCACAGGGCGAGGGTACATGCCAGTCAGAAGAGGGCACAGGGCGAGGTTACACGCCAGTCAGAAGAGGGCACAGGGTGAGGGTACACGCCAGTCAGAAGAAGGTTAATGTTAAGTTACATAATATGCATACAAAAGAGGAAATTGGGTGCAACTGAAAACAGTGGATAAGTAAATAAGAATTATGATAATTTTTTAATCACATGATAATGCGATAATACAGCATGATAAAAACAACACAATTAACATTATAACCTGATCACCTGTAAATAATGACATAATAGCAATGATAAAGAAACTGGTAACAGCGTGATAATTAAGCCTACTTAAGCACTGAAAGCACTTCCTGTTTGAGTCTGGAAGAGACGCTGGAAGGTGCTGGGGTACCTGGTGGGGCGACGTGGAGGCGGGAATCGGCACGTGGGCCTGCATCCAGTGTCCCCCCCGGTATCCGGCATTACTCCACAGCGCGACCTTCTCGCCCCTCCTCTGCCTCACCAGCAGGTTCCCGGCGTGCGGCTCGGCAGTGTGGAACCAGAAGGACAGGCACACGTCCGGGCCTTGCCCGATCAGAGGGCTCACCAGCCGGCCCGTCACGCGCTCCTGAGTGTCGGAGCCCGAGTGCAGGTAGACGAAGTTCCCAACGTCGCCTGCAGGGGGAGCAGCACTTTAGAGGGCAGGGAGAACAGGCTGCGCCACACAATGCATCTCAAAATATTAATCTTCTGCACAACGGTACGATAGCAACACTTACACAATTACGATACCTGTAGTTGGATTAAGCATAAATCACAAAGCTGTTGCCTGTTTTCACATCGTTTTACTACATTATTTACTGGTCACTGATTTGCGACTTTGACCCCTTCACCATTCCCCTTGGTCCCCCCCCCCCCCCTTTGGTGCCTCTCTTACCGTTATGGTCCCGGGTGGGGCCAGTGCCCGTGCCTGAATTTCCGTCGGACCGGATGACCCACTTGGCGTTCCCGTCCGACTCCGGGCTCCAGCCGCAGAATGAGGGTTCATTGGGTCGGCCGAAGTCACACTCAAGCCATGCAAAGTCTGCAACAAGAGCCATGAGATGGGTCAATTCTGCCGCTCTGCCACTGGGCTACCTTAAATGCACTTTTCCCGCTAACTTTAGCATCTGGTTCTTGGTTAGCTTTAGCACCCTGCACTTGACTTGGTATTTTCACCTTGCATCTTGATTAGCTTCAGAGTTAGCTTTAGCACCTTCCTCCTTAGTTAGCTTTAGCGCCAGGCATCAGAGTTAGCTTTAGCACCTTTCCCCTTAGTTAGCTTTAGTGTCCTGCATCTGAGTTAGCTTTAGCACCTTCCCCCTTGGTTAGCTTTAGTGCCCTGCATCCGAGTTAGCTTTAGCACCTTCCTCCTTGGTTAGCTTTAGTGCCCTGCATCTGAGTTAGCTTTAGCACCTTCCCCCTTGGTTAGCTTTAGTGCCCTGCATCTGAGTTAGCTTTAGCACCTTCCCCCTTGGTTAGCTTGAGTGTCCTACATCTGAGTTAGCTTTAGCACCTTCCCCCTCGGTTAGCTTTAGTGCCCTGCATCTGAGTTAGCTTTAGCACCTTCCCCCTTGGTTAGCTTTAGTGCCCTGCATCTGAGTTAGCTTTAGCACCTTCCCCCTTGGTTAGCTTTAGTGTCCTGCATCTGAGTTAGCTTTAGCAGTTGTTTCTGAGTTAGCTTTAGTGCTTTATTTCTGAGTTAGCTTAGTGCGCTGCTTACGAGTTAGCTTCAGTACCCTGTTTTTGGCTTAGCTTTAGCGCATTTCTTCTGGGTTAGGGTTAGGGTCCTTCTCTTGTGTTAGCTTAGCAACTCACTTTTCACAATGCTCATCCATTTGGTCAGCAAACACATCTATTCCCAGTTTAATTGCAATTATATGGATGCCAATTACATGACATACAAAGTGGGCACATTCCTTAACGATGAAGCACACAGGCGACGCACGCAAACCCTTCAGCAGTCTCTGTCTCTGTATGTGTGTGTTTTTTTAATGTGGAGACACAGGCTAAAAATACATCTCGCAGTCAATGTTGCCCTTATAAGGTTGTGACTGGAGGAGTCTGCAGGCTGATAATCACTAGAGGGCAGCAGAGAGCTTTCCCTCGGCGACGAGAATGTTCCTGGGAGCAGCCGATTAAAAAAACATGACAGGAGGAGAAATGCGAGGAGGGAATGGCTTTGATATTTCAAAGGCGGCAAAGAAGTCGGCAGCGTCTTCAAGGCAGACCTGCTGCGGTCCATAGAGTTGATAGGGATTCTAAAGAGCCGGCAGCATTTAGGTATAACGTAATAGGAGTCATTTGTGAGAATCGATCGAAAGTTTTAGAGGGCCGAGTGTGCGATGGCGAGTGTTGGGGGCAGAGGCAGACTCTCGCTGAGCTGGTCCCCAGGCTCAAGTGCAGCTCTGAGGGTTAGTTATCCCGGCAAACGCTTACGCTGATCAGCACGCCCCCCCCCCCCCCCCCCCCCCCCCCCGCCCCCCGCCCCCCCCCCCCCTCGCCCTCAAAAACCCAATGCCATGTGTCGCGGCCGCCCGCCCCGCGCGGGTCGGGGTCAAGGAC
>JAABNY020000082.1:10849285-10860312 GCA_015164015.2 Brevimyrus niger
GTGGTGGTGAGTGGGTGGGGTGGTGGTGGCAGTGACGGTGTGTGTGGTGTTCTTTTTTTTTTTTTTTTTGTGGTGGGGGGGGGGGGGGGGGGGGGGGGGGGGGGGGGAGATAGCGGCCCATCTGCCTGTGTGGGCTGAGTGAGTAAGTGCAAAACTCCGGGGATGGTGCAGAAATACTCCCTGCATTTTTTTTCCCCTTAGGAAAGAACGAATAGCCGCAAGACATGGAGCCGGGCCGTGGAAAAGGAACAGCCACTGGCGGTTTTTAATTTCAGTGTCCTCTGGCAGCGAGTGGTCCGCAGTCTGAGCGCTGGGTGGGGAATTCCCTTATTTACACTGACCTAATAAAGGCGGAGCGGAACTCCTGCCTCATCGTCATGGAGACAGAGCCGGCCCCGATCCTCACCTATGCAGATGCCAGGTAACCCCCCGATGGGGGCCGGTCGACCGCCTCCGAATGCTTTGTTTGCTCGGCGGAGGGACACATCCGGGGGGGGCTCGCGAGGCTGCCCGTGGGCTCCACATATTTACACAGCTGGACGTATTCACCGGAGGAATTCACATTATACGAGGAGCCCCGGCATCTGCTGTACGGCTCAGTATACGCATATCTCACTGAATGGCCGCTATAAGGGCCAACGACAACAAACCGGATCTGAGCGACTCGGAGGCGGGTTGGAGGAGAATGCCTGGTAACTGTTGCATTGTCCATTTATTACACTTCAAATGGACATTATATATATATATATATACACTGTACATATATGCGTGTACCTGTTTATATACATACACACAAACACCTGTGAGCACAGTAAATATGACACCTGAAAAGTGTGTAATGGTAAGAAGAGGCCCAGGGATGGGGCTGAAAGAGAGCAGTGGGGGCAGGGGGGAGGGGGGATAGTTTAACAAAAGCTGGGGGGTGTTCAGGGTTACACACAGAATAGGCATTTTAGTGTTGCCGCATATATATATGTGTATACACACACTGAGCCCCAAAAATCAGCCAATAACCGTGTCTGGGATTCAGGGCCAGAGGGGGGTTAGGGTGCGGCTGGATATAAATGACAGGTGCCCTGAAGGGGGGGGTGGGGGGGTCTCCGCCTTGCCCGCGTTACACTGCCCCTTAGACACTAAGCACATAAACTCCACTTCTGGGTTTGCTCAGCTGGTGCTGTGGCTGTTGGTGTCTGCAGATGATGAGGCACAGCTCCCCCCCTCCCCCACGACCCCCCCCCCCCAGGCTGAGGCAAACAGCAAGAGACCGCATTATAAAGAGAGCAGCTTCCGAATGCCTGAATCAGCCCCCCCCGCCCAGTTGTGGGTGCCTGAGTGTCCAGCCGCCCCCACTATGACACAGTGGGGAAAGGAGGGGGGGGGTGCTTCTCGGGTGCTCGCTGGAAACGGCCGCTGTTAATCAGCTAATCAGCGTAATAAACCTGATAGACCGGCCCACCCGCTCTAGGCCCAGAGGAGAGGCTGAGCTGAGAACCCCCCCCCCCCCCAGGGGTGGCTCGAGACAACGGAGGGCGGACGGAGAGGAGGGGGGGTTACACTCGGTGGCGTTTCTGCACATCCTGGAAAAACAGGAAATGGCTGCGAGTGTTTGTCCGAGGCCCCCACGTCAGGGCCGGTGCTGAAGCCTGGCTCTCACACAAAAGCATTGAAGGAATGTGGGGGGGGGGAAGGCTCTTTATGAGGAGTCGGCATGGCTGCAATGAGGCCTCCTGTTTCCTTAAGGTGCCGGGTACGTGTTACCAGAAACCCACCCACTGAGCCCCCTGCGTGAACCTACTGCCTCCATTTAGTGCATGATAAGAGTGAATATCCCCCTTAACAAAAACAAAAAAAAACAACTCCCCGAGGAGGGGGGGGGGGGGGGAGGGGACCGACCGGATAGCATATGTTTTTTTGCATCACTGATTGACCAAACCTGCATTTAGAAGCGCGACTGTAACTTGCCCTTAACCTACTTAATCTACCCACTAACCAGCTTCAAGATTAATTGCCTACACATTCACTCTTCGAGATTAATCGCTTCCACATTAACTTTTCAAGATTAATCTCCTATGCATTAACTCTTCTACAGACATTAAAACTTCCGCCCATTTATGCAGTTGGATATTGACTTGAGCCCGAACTGCCAGACTCAAGGGCCCCACTACCCCACGGTCAAATGACTTGGATGATGAGCAGTTCCATTATGATCGCACTCCAGAGACCCCTCGGTGGTGCGTCAGTGCTCGAAGAAAGCGCAAAGCTATGGGACGGAGGTACGGATGACCAGAGGAGAGCAGAGACTGTGGCCGGCTGGCGTGCCAATTCATGAGTCTGGGGGGGTCTGTTAACATCAGACCGGAGACCATTTTCTCACACATTGTGAAAACCTCCCATCTGCTTTTCTGGAAATCATTAAGCCTCAGTCTCTCTGGATTGCTACCTACATTTTTTTCTATGTTGGTGTCTCTTCTTCCGTAAAAAATTTCCCCCGACTTTATACACCGCAGGACCCTGGGAGATGGGGCATTCTCATATCTTTCGACCAGAGGGCTTTTTTCCTGAACGAGCCAGGCCTGCCACTCGCTGGTGCAACAACCGCTGCATAGCTGGTAGTCAAACACAAAGGAGTTCAGCACGGTCCAGAGGCCTGGCAGAAGACAGGGGCGCACCAGTAATCCTTCCCAGCACCTGCGCGATGAGCAAAGCAAAACAGAAACTCGACGCCGAGGTTTTCCTGTGCTGCTGCGGTCGAATGCAAAAACCCATGGGGCCCAAGGAATCGCACGGAACAAAGAGGAATGCGACACATGAACACGGCCACAGGGCGATAAGACGAATGCTGCAATCCAGCCTCAGAGCTCAACAAGTATCACCCCCCCGAGCACACCTAACCGAAATTAAATCAAATGGATACCCCCCCCTCCCACCCCCCACCCAACCCCGTGTTCACTGTAATAGCCGACAAGCCTGCAGATCTTATTGGGTTATGAATTAAACAAAGAAAGGGAGGAGTTTTTTTTCCCACCGTTTCCTTGGAAACCGATGGCGCAGAGCTCAACTTTGACATCTGACTGGTGAAAAGGAATTACAGAGCCCAGAATATCAGGGT
The DNA here is from genome assembly GCA_015164015.2 of Brevimyrus niger. Taxonomy (NCBI): domain Eukaryota; kingdom Metazoa; phylum Chordata; class Actinopteri; order Osteoglossiformes; family Mormyridae; genus Brevimyrus; species Brevimyrus niger. Next base: position 10,852,395 of record JAABNY020000082.1, read on the forward strand.
AGAAGGAGGCTTATTAGAGGACATGAAAAAGCCACAATCTATTTTTCTGCAGAAGATTCAGATGACAGGGAGAGAAAAAAATAATTCACAAAACCTAGTGCAGACTGTGCATTTGGGAACAGAAGAGCATCAGGCGCCGTGATTTGGACGCAGTCTTTAAGATGATGTCTGCTGACACACTTGGATGTCGCTCAAGATCTCAGTGGTGAGACAGTGTGTGTGTGTCTGTGGGGGGAGGGGGGGTGTTGGCCAGGTGCAAACACTCTCCCTCCTCCCAATCCTTCCTCCATAACCTGACACTTTCCCAGAATCCTTTGCCTGCATTCTGCCAAGGCATGCCCTGTCTCCACCCATCCTCCGCGTGGACAATGGGAGGGGGGGGGGGGGTTGTCATGGTGAAACGGCGACACTACAGAACGGACCCTGGGAGATGGAGCGTTCTGATGATGGGGGCAGCCGTGGGGTTCCCCTCCCGCACAACGGGACCTCGGCCCCCAGTAGAAATTATATACCACTGGGGCGCCTTCTGTGATTTATTTTCTAAGCAGGAGGCCAGAATCAGCTCTCCAAGGCTGGTTCTGTGAGTGCGGAGCGGGAGATCTGGTCTGATTTCGGGGCTAGGATCCCACACCCAGTCCCGAGCTCCGAGCCACAAACCTGTATCCACTCCTTGTTGGAGTCTTGCGCCGGGGTCCAGCCGTTCTCATGGTAGTTCAGGCGCGAGCGGCCAGCAGACCAGTTGCTGTTGTACTGGGAGGAGGCTTTGATCTGCCTGCCTGTGATCTCGCCCGACTCCATCCCCAGCGGCTCCTTGCACTCATAGTCTGCCAGGAGCAAGAAAAAAAACATGCCGAGTGAGGTAGGGGGCGCTGGGGGAACGCCGGAAAGGGGCCGGCTCTCTTTGGCCCTTGGGCAAAGCATGATGGGAAATAAACACTGTGCCGGTAACCCTGATGAGGTGTGCACTCTGAGCGGTTATACCCCACAAACATAGCCATCGTCTTACATTACACTCATTATAAATGCACGTGTGTGTTTGGGCAGGTTTATGATACGAAATCGGGTTGCGTATGATTGGATGCAAACTGGCAGCTCTTGGATTACATGAAACTGGCTTGCGTCAATCTAGACTTCGGCAAGAAAAGAAACACCGAGTTCACGGAAGCCCTGACGCATACTTTCTTGACTTGTGTGTTTTTTTTTTCTCTATAAGGTATCCTGAATGGTATGAGGTGAGTTCGACTTATATGTAGTAATAATATAATAACATTTATATAGCAGCTTTCACAAAGCCAAGGTTGTTTTACAAGGGGACGGGATAAAAAACACATGAAGCAGAACAGGGAGAGAAAATGTTCATTAAACAGGAAAGTTTAATGAAGCCACAAGGTTTGAGGGGGGGGGGGGGGGCCGATGTCACTAAATGACCTGGCACTCATAGTGGGAAACTCACGTAAGATCTGACTTGGGCAAGGGTTTTTTGGGAGTGGCTACTTGCGTCAGTCGAGGGCTGCCCGTAAGGTTTGGTCCGCATGTTTCTGTGCGAGTGGGGGTGAAGTGCGTGGGGCCAGACCGGGGAGCAGGGTACTGAGAAACCCAGACGGATAATCCTGAGACCCAAATCGCCCGGATGGAGCTCATCGCTGTGAAGCGGGTCCTTCAGAAAACAACCCTGACCCAAAGCCTGACTGCTGCATGGCGTGTCGCTGTGGGCGATTGAGGCTCACTTTAAATGAGCCATTTGACACCGTTTAGAGAAGACAGAGTCTCTGTGGATGCCAACACGGAGCCCAGCAAGCATGCGCAGGAAACGCCGTCCGTTCATCTATGCGCTATGCTAATAGCATGGTATAGCCCATCACTGCTACGCTAATAGCATGGTATAGCCCATCACTGCTACGCTAAGCTACATCAGGTGGCTAACGACGTTTGAGCTACGTATGATATGCTCTCCCTTCATCACAGGTTAACTAAGCAGAAGTTCCTGTAATGCTACGCTACATCAGGTGCTAATGAAGCGCCGTTCTTTAATTAACGTATCCTACTTAAAGAGCTAACGGGGCACGGTGCACTTATAGCCGTGCCACACATGAACAGCCCCGCGGCGCAGTTAAGGGGCCGTGCTGCATTAAATGCGCAGCCACTAAGGGGCCATTTATATGCGCATTTCATGCAGAGGAGCTGCAAATGCGAACGGGCGGAAATGTCTCAAAGGACCGATACCTCTGGAGTTCGAAACTCTACGTGTTCATTGATGGGACTCCACACCAAATCTGCAAATCTCCCCACCAATCAGGTGGTTAAATGTATCTCGTAAAGATGTCGTATCCATCCATCCATCCATCCATCCATCCATCCATCCATCCATCCATCCATCCATCCATCCATCCATCCATCCATCTTCTCAACGACTCGTGTTATGTAGAGCTGTGGGGGTCCAGGCACGATGTAGGGAATAACCCAAGATGGGGCACCAACCTGCTGCACGGCTCCGCTTAGCATTATTTTGGGGAGAAACCTGAACACCCAGAGGAAGCCCCCCCCCCCCCCCCCACTGACGTGGGGAGAACGCGCACACCCCACACACGGGGCGACACGGCAGAGACCTGAGGGCTGGTCCCTGAGGTGGACAGCGCTCACCACCATACCGTCCAGGATGGAATCTCATCTCGGTGTATGACGTCACACGTCCTTCAACTTCGACTGAAAGGCGGCGGCGGCGGCTTGACTCGTACCTTCCGGAACCGTCCTCCTGACCACGCTGAAGTTGGCAGAGAAGCCCTCCTTGGCGACGGCGTTGTCCGTGTTGAGCGTCATGGAGAGGATGCCGGTGTAGGACAGGATCCGGCCCGGGGAGTCCTGTCCGCAGTATCGGCCGATGTGCTGGCCCACTGCCGGGAAGGGGGGGGGGGGAAAGGGGGGTGCTGTCACACCTGAATGCAGGCCCCCCCCCGCACGACCCACAAGCTGCTACACGACATCACCAGCTCCGTTTTCCTTTACCCTCCAACCTCCAATAGATGTTTTAACAAAATATCCAAAAGCAGGTCATTTATTCTTTCCTCAAACAGGATTGATGCATTTTGAAAAGAAGTTCAGCTGTAGATCTGTAGATATTCGGTGTATTTAACCGTACGGGACAGAAACCACGCCCGTTGATGAGGATGCCCACCGATCAGGCTGCGAGTGTCACCCCCGGTTGAAAAATGGCCCAACCTCGGATTAAATTGCTTGAAGAGACCTGGGGGACACATTTCCCTCTGCAGCCTCAGAATCCATTCTATCCGTGGCTCTCCAGTGGTCAGAAATAAAAGGGATAATGATTTGGTGGGAGAGATGAACCCCGAGGCTTTCAGGGACTGTTTTTATTAAGACTTTGAATCCAGGAGAAAATAGCTTTCATTTCGATCTGGGTCCAGCATCATCAGCTTCAGCCAAAACAAACAAAAAATAAAATAACGCTGGTCTGACATGTAAATTAGGTCCCCGGCATATTTCCATCGGCGTGGATTCCATCTCACCTTCCCCGCCGGGTCAGCGGCGAGCGCCACAGCGACGGTGTAAAGGCCACCGCTGTCAGGGAGCCAGAAGTGCGGGGGGGGGAGGGATGGGGGGGGGCGTGCAAAATGGCAGCCCGCGGAAGGAGAACCGCTAAACCTTGCGGGCTCCCCAGGAAACGGGGTCCAACCCATTTCTGGCTCCCGAGGAGTCAAAGAGGATAGAAGGGGCACTGGGGTAGCTGGGGCACTGGGGTACTGGGGTAGCTGGGGCACTGGGGTAGCTGAGGCACTGGGGTACTGGGGTAGCTGGGGCACTGGGGTAGCTGGGGCACTGGGGTAGCTGGGAATGGTGCGATCCGGAATTCTGCTCATCTGTCGGGTCATTTAGGAAATAAACAATAACCCGGCCAAAAATGGCCGCCGTCTTTGTGCTGAGGTCGGCTAACCCGACCCCCACCACCTCCCCCCCACACTCCCTACAAAAAAAATAAACCCCTACGGGTCGGATTGGGCAGCCTGCCGTGCAAATTGCCTTGGCGCGCAATCCCAGATCCCAGACAGCTGAGGAAAGCCGTAATCGGCCCAGATAAAGCCCGGTGCGCTGGGCTGGAGATTCCTGCCAGCGAGCTCTTCCTGTCATTCTCCTCACACAATGCTCAGTCCAGGAAGCCGAGGCCAGCTAACCAAGGCGTCTTTCCCCTTTGACGTCGGAGCAGCTCGAGGGCCCGCAAACAATGACCAATAAAGGGCGCACTGTCAGACGCACTCCGAGTAAGAAGACCCACCACGCGTCACAGACTCTTTGAGCGGATATTTTACTTTGATCTTTCACTTTTATTTGCTTTTATACGACGGACAGGAGGAAATGTTTCGTCTGGTGAAGGAACTGTTCCTCTGTAGTTTTCCCCCGGTTTCGACGCTACACAAACACCAGCACTATCCTAGAACCCGCCCCCCCCACCCCCCAGGGTCTCACCTTGAGGGAAACCATCCCAGATCTCCAGGCGGTCGTACTGGCAGTGTGGTGCGTTCCCCAGCTCAATGTCAAACTTCTCAAAGTCCAGGATGATCTCAGACATGTCAGGGGCGAAGACCATGAAGGTGCAATCCAGGTTGTGGGGGTACTTCTCAGGGAATCCTGGGGACGTGATGACTCCATTGGCGGAGGTGATGTTCCTGGAACATTCTGGTCCTGTTTGGGAGAGGGGGACACACAGATTTGGAACAGGCACAAGCGAGCTGTTTGTTCTGAAGGTATGAATTTATGGACCAACCTCCCCAGGCAGCTCAGTTGACCCCAGCTCAGCTCAGGTGACCCCAGAACCCATGATTCCCTCAACTGCCCAGCTCTGCGCTCCCAGGAGGCCGGCTGATGGACCTGTGAGCCCTGTCTGGGCTGCTTTGCACAGAGGGAGACGGGCCAGGCTGCGTCTGCTGGCCCCTGCCAGGCCCCTGGGGACAGAAGTCTGCGCCCATGCAGAGAGGGAAGGGATGCAGCTCTCCCTCTTGTTGTGACGTTTCCACGGCTAATAGATTTTAAAAGTCCCCCTCTAAGGTAGCACACAATAACGGACCCACAAACGGCAGCCATGCCGGGAGACCCCGAGGTCAAACCCATCGCCTGCAGTGTCCCTGCATTCCTCCAGGTTTCTGAATCTCGGCGGGCAGGGTGGGGCGGCGGGTACAGTCCGGCGGCTCGGCCCAGACCCGCTTTCCAAATCAACAACACCGTCGTGGCTTTAAAGGCTGGAGCTACTAGCAGCGGCTGGGATACACAGGGAAAGCGAGACGGAAAGCGTTGGGGATGGTGCCATGATGCCGGGGACGGGGTCTGCCACAGAACTCTCGGCATTCCAGAATTCCGGAATTCCAAAACAGAATGCGGCTTCTGGCTTACGTACGTGTGTTTATTTATTTTTTTTTAATAATTTTTTAGAAAGCCTCGATTCTGCGGCGTTAGGGGCAATGCTGACTGCCTGGGGGGGCAAACTTTAACGATAGCAGGCAAACTTTTTATAAATGGCAACCAAATGCTGCGGTTAGACTTTGAGATGGGCTGACATTTAACGCCGCAAGCTACTTTGTTCGCAGAGATCCGCTGCGTTCGGCAGTAATTTGTCACAACGTCTTCCGTCTTCCGCACGTCACCTGCCTGCCGTTTTCTATCTCATAATTAATCTCTGCTATTTAGCAGCCCACGTTTTCCTAAAGTGCTTTTATCCAAATCGATAGTTTACACTTAATCTACACGAAGGGTGTAGGACGCTTTGGATGCCTCACATATCCGGGGTTGTGGGTTCAGAGTCTCCTCCTGTTTGCTCCCATTTCCTCTCACCATCCAATAACATGTGGTTAAGGGGATCGATGTCTTTAAGCTGCTCCTTGAGCGTATGCACAGTGAACAGCGCTCCATGCTGGGTGTCCCCTGCTTAGTTCCCGGGACAAGCTGCCCAGGTCCACTGTCACCCTGCTTCATGATCAAATTTTATATTTTTGGCATCTGTCCTGAAGTGATCTTCAGGTACGGCTTCCATTTTTGAGCAGCTGTTTTAAGAGGAAAAAGTCACATCGCCTCCCGTTAGGTGTCCGGGAAGTTCTCAGCTCCTAATTTCCTCTCAATTACTTTTCTCACTGGATGGATTTTGTTCCAGTGACGCAAGGCGCCGTCTCCACGCGCTCAGAAAACGACAGGCGCAGGACATCGCCAGAACGGTGGAACCACACCCGGCACTGGAACACCCACACTGGAATGCGCGTGTCACACGCCGATCCTTACACAGTGGGGCCAGGAACCGCAGGACCAGTCCAGTTTGTAGCAGAGGCTCCTTTGAAGCCCAGCTGGGGTACGTTTCCCCAAAAGCTCCCATTTAGCAACTGGCAATAGTTGGAGCCTTTCAATTGCGTGGTAGCTAGCAACCGTGTTTCTTGGGAAACGCACGCGCGCGTGACGATGCTGGGCCCGTACGTCTCCCTGACGTGTGACACAGGCCAAAGACGCACAAGAGGCATATAAACAGATAAACCAAGCAGGAGCTGGGGAGGCCAGCCTCCCCCCTCTCCGTTACCGCCCCAGTTGCTGTTTACGGCAGAAGGTGAATAGTGGCATTAAGAACCGTAGCCGACGGTGAACCAACAAAGGCCCTTTTCATCAGGATCTCGAGTTTCGCTGACTTTTTCGGTTCTGTACTGTCGGCTTTGATGTGGCTTTTGAGTTTTAGGCCCTAGAACATCCTAGAACATATGTTCTTGGCCAGTCAACTATACCACACAGCAAAATTAGATAAAGAGACACGGTAAATACGGGCGTCCTCCAGAGGAACATCCTGGTTGACTTCTTAAAACGTCAGACAGACGCACATCACGTGACCGAAATCGGAGACGATGGCTCCGTTGCCTCGCGCAGAACTTTGCAAATAACGGAAGTGAGTCTGACTGTCGTGAACATCGTCATCGGAAGCGGTGTCTGGAGAAACTCTATTGGCACAGAACCGTCCCTGCGTGACTTAGGTGGGTTCTAAGACACTCGGAGCCGCCCGTGGTTCTCCCTGTAATGACTTTTGAAGGGCGCTGCACTGGAGACTCCCCGTGTCTCTCCTGCGGTATTTCCCTTAGTCACATGTCAGAGGATAAACACATGATTTGCAGCCTAGGAGGGCAACAGGAAGGTACATTCTCGGGGTCAGAGCGAGTAGAGATGGGCGATGGAGACTGATAGCAGAGGCACTAGCCAAGAATCTTAGTTAGATGTCCAGGTTTTCGAGGTCGCGTTACATTAAAGGGGTCAGTGGAGGCGACTTCATAAGCTGGGAGTATGAACGGCGGCCTTGTTATCGCCAGATCTGACCTTTTCGCTTACGCACAGCTGGGTGGCGCTGAGGAGGTAGCGAGGCGACCGTAGGAACTGGGAGGATTCGCAGGACCCCAAGGCTGCGACACTCCTGGCTTCAGTTCAGCGGATGTCTTTCGGAAACAAAGCCCCCCCAGTGCTCTACTGCGCAGCCGCCTTCGACCGCAGCCGACGACGGCATCGCGTAACCGCCCCTCCCCCACTCCCGATCATCCGGCAGGGAAGCGGGGATCTCATGCCAGCTACAAGGTGATACACAACACGCGGCTAAACAATGCGCAAGCCCCGCCCCCCCCCCCCGCTCCCTGGTGGCTGGCGTGGCCGGCTGACAGCGTTCGTCTCACGGCACACGGCAAATATAAATGTACAGCCGAACGAGGAATAAATAAAAAGCATTTCGCTGTGACTCCTACACGAGATTTACGGCGTTCGTAATCAACAGATTACTGCTTCCTGAACAAGTTCCTGCCTGCACTTCTGAGACGTGACCAGAACCAAAAATGCTCGCAGTGAATTCCCCCCACATAAATATAAGCAACAAAAAAAATAGATCCATATTTATAGTAATAGA
>JAABNY020000082.1:10939886-10952646 GCA_015164015.2 Brevimyrus niger
GCCAGGATCCGTCCTAAAGTCACGTACGAACGTGGAGCGTAAGAGCCGCTCAAGGGGCAAACTGCACCAGGATCCGTCCTAAAGTCGAACGTGGAGCGTAAGGGCCGCTCAAGGGGCAAACTACGCCAGGATCCGTCCTAAAGTCACGTACGAACGTGGAGCGTAAGAGCCGCTCAAGGGGCAAACTGCACCAGGATCCGTTCTAAAGTCACGTACGAACGTGGAGCGTAAGGGCCGCTCAAGGGCCAAACTGCACCAGGATCCGTCCTAAAGTCGAACGTGGAGCGTAAGGGCCGCTCAAGGGGCAAACTGCGCCGAGGTCAGCTCTGAAGAAGCTGCATACGATCGCCTCTGAAGCGACGCTCCAGGCATCTCCGGCTCTCCACTTGCGTTTGACGTTTGCCGGTAGTGACCTAAACGGCACTCTGGGTGAGAATTAGCGTCTAAGTTGGAGGGCGACCCAGTAAATTTGGTGGTTTGTTAAAAGTCGGCAAGGTAAATTTCAGGGGTGATTGTCGGATTTCAGCCCCCTGAAGACATTGGGAGAACCCTGATACTACAATTCTTTTCAGTCAGCCATAATAAATAGGCAATGCGGGACGTCTTGCCTAAGTTTACTAAATTAAACTTGGATTTGACAAAATGTAGAATTAAATAGGTGTATTGCCATTCTAGAGGTAACAAGTACAAAAATTCAATCTTCACATATCCTGTTTAAGACACACTTTATACGCACACACAGGCGAGAGCAACACCGGGGGTCGGATTGCAGGGTCAGCCATTTATCTGGCTGTTTGTGGTGTTCAGGCCCAATAGGCATGTGGTTGCTCTGCGGTCCATGGGATTTGAACCAGTGACCTTCCGGTCACAGAGTGCTAACTGGAAAGGCCACATAGTTTTACTAAATATATGTTGAGTTATTTCATCATATCAGGCTAACAACTCAAAAACCTTAAAACATACTACAGTTATAAGTATAGAAAACTAATGTTTGACTCTTGCTGTAATTGCTCCTAGTTTCAGCTCTATTAGCAGGGTGAGACTATCAGTGCTCTGATAGGCTGGCAGTCAGACCAATCAGAGTTGTTAGAGTCACTGGGATTCATAAAGTTAACCACTGCGGCGCTCTAAAGCTACGTCGACTCTTCTGTCCTTCATTTCATTAGGATGCCCCATGGAACAAATGACACAGATTATTCATAATAATTACACCATTACTTCAGATATCGGAGGAAATCAATCAATTAAATGAAACAAGATGATCTCGCACAGCTCTACAGCACTGAACGAGCATTTAACATTTAATTGAGTGGGGTGTATTTCAATAACAAATATCACTACCGCCATACATTAATATCCTCCGGAAGGCGGGCGGACATATTGGCGCCCAATGATACCTTAAGAACATAAGAACATAAGCTTGCCTCTTTGTCGATCGCGGCCGTTCACTCCTGAATGACATCTCAGTAGCGCTTGTCATGTCGGAGAGCCGTATGAAGAGCGCATGGTGATGAGGTTCAGCGCTGACAGCAACTGTATCCGCGATGCTAAAGCGAGGGGGGGGGGTGTGTGCGGGTGGGCACGCGTCTCCATCTGGATGGGATTTTCCCTCAGAAACCAGGAGTCCACCAAGTTCCTGAGCCAAAGCCAGGAGTCCAGAGCCATCTGCCAAGCACCATGCTCCACATTGTTACTGCACAGCTCACACTGTTATCCGAAGCGACTTAATGCAGCTTACAGCTGTACACTTTACCCATGTATGCAGCTGGCCGCTTACTGAAGCATTTCAGGTTACGATTCTCCCCGCTTAAGGGTACAACAGCAGAGCCTCTTCAACAAACTACACAAATCGTTAATGTGTAACTTGGGTGCAACACATTAATAAAGTCAAATTTGTGAGGGGTAACGGCGAAAAGGGTAGACAAAACACCCCAAAACAGGCCGTCCAGCAATAGTGGAATGAGCAGTGAAACATCCTAAACAGTACAGCTGTCAGATAGAGTCTGTCAGATAAGAAACCACAGGAAACAGGGAACTGGCTGGACTGGCAGATGCGGACTGGATGGGAGGTTCAAAACAACCAGCTTTAACACTGGGGCCATGTGTGACAAAGTCCAGCGTTTCTCAATCTGGTCCATGGGGACCCACGTCTGATCCACATTTTTGCTCCCTCTGAGTTCCTGTAGGGAGCAAAAATGTGAACTGTCTGTTCATATATATATATATATATATATATATATATATATATATATATGATACTTCCAGGCTGAGGCAAGGCTGTCCGCCTCATATGAAGGTTTTGGCTTTAATGAACCAGTCACATGTTGAATTTCCAAAGAAATGCTGTATAGACAAACCCAAGACACCCATGTAAGAAAGCTGAAGAAGGCACTGCATCTTCTCAGGTTCATTCAGCGTTCATTCATCCGTTCGTTCATTCATCCGTTTGCTCCGGTGAGGTACAAAGGCAATTTTAGTTCCATAAAAAAAAGCCTTGCTCCCTTTGCAGTTTAGCTTTACGAGTTTTTGACCATATTTATATTTCAATTTGTGTTTTCACAGAGCTTCATAATTTAGCATTAGTACAGAATGGAGTGAGCAAGTTCCCAGAAGTTGGCCCACAGTTCCCAGAAGTTGGCCTTGAAGGTGGTCTACAGGTGGTCTATAGGGTTGTCTGGTCCCGAATCCATGACACACTTGCTCTTATTAGAGTTTGCATCAGGCAGAACATGGTTCCACACTTTGGTTTCACGTTTGCGTCCAGCTCGCTGCATGTCCATATTTAATGTAATCTTCTTAAAACATGGTTCAATCTCGTGGGGGCATATGCAATTTCGATTCTTTGACATGCTTATCACGCTGGGCTGCATTAATGAAGATTATTTAGAGGAAGGATGTCTGGTGGGGTTAGGGTTAGGCCAAAATTGGCTGATTTCCTACAGGCGGGCATTTAAACTCAAAAATAGACATTAAAAAGAGAGACCACAAATTCTTATTGCTACTGATTTGTTTTGTTTCATTTTGGAGTTTGTTTTTAAATTCACTTTAGTTCTTGTGTCTCACTAAACAAAATGGTTTAATTATCTTTATAGTTTCAGTATTTGGTAATGATAACAATGATATTATATTTAGATTTAAGGCAGATATTTAACCTAAAAGTTACTGCTTGAAGGCCCTTAAGCAAGGTACTTGAAAAGGGGAGTCAGTGTCAGTGTTTCCCAACCCAATCCTCGGGGAACCCTGGACAGTCTGCGTTTTTGCTTCCTCTCAGCTCCCAGCGCACCTGTACCAGGTAATCGGTGTTCCTGATTGGCTGGGAGCTGGGAGGGAGCAAAAATGTGGACAATCTGCATTTTCGCTTCCTCTCAGCTCCCAGCACACCTGTACCAGGTAATCGGTGTTCCTGATTGGCTGGGAGCTGGGAGGGAGCACTGGTCTATTTCACATTAAACCTCATTCACAGACACATTCTTTTATTAATGAGCAATATACTCACACACACTCTATTTTTCTTTCGTCCATTACTTTTGTCCGTAATATTTTTCTATATTTTATATTCCATGCACCATGGGGAGGGCTGGATGAAACGGCATTTCGATGCACAGTATACCGTGTAAATCGCTGTACTGACAATAAGTCCCCCTTGAACTTGAACTTATACCCAAAACAGTACAGCTGCATACCCTCCCTTCTCAAAGAGCTGGGGTATGTTTCCCTACAAAACTTTTATAGTGATCACCATACGAGTCTAGTAGGGACATCCGGTCAAAGTTAAAGAGCAGGACCGGTTCCAGCTGTGTGACTCAGCGGACGTGCAGCCAGCTGCCGTTACAGGGATGTGGAGTTTGAGCCAGAGGAGGGGCTGAGTAAGAGGGCAGCCTTAGGGCTTTACAGCAGGGCAGATCTGGGGTAGGAGCAGCAAGAGGAAGCTGGTGCAATATCATTCAGGACGGGCTGACCAAAGGCACGGTACCAGTCATAGGTTTGGACACGCCAAGCCACCTCCGGCGATACAGGTTCGTGTCAGATGACCCGGCCACCTGACAGAAAACCGGCCAATGAGAGCTCAGCATTTATGAGGGATTAGCATCCCGGGAGGGCCCCTCGTGGGACTGGCATGGAGGGGACAGTTGGGTCAGCCAGTCCCTGGAGTAATTGGGGTTAAGGGCCTTGCTCAGGGGCCCAATAGTGGGATCACGCTGCCGACCCAGGGATTTGAACCAGCAACCTTCTGAGTGCCAACCTAAAGAACTGCTCCCCCCCCCCCCCAAAAAAAAAACTGTATTGACCAGCTAATTAGAATGCAGGTGCTACTATACAAATATTCCTCCTATTTCAATTCACAATAAAAGTCATTTATAGAAACTGGGCGCTTACATTTCAGAAGGGGCACGTCAGAGAGCAGAGAGCAGGCCAATCTATCGATGAGACGATGGAAAGATGGAAGCCAGCATTAGTACATAAAGCAACAGCAATTAATGGGTCTATAAGTACGTGTGTATGATGGATTATTTTGTTTGGGAAATCGATAAATTCAAGCCCATTTCCAAGATTAATATTTGCGGCAGTAGATTTTAAAGCCATGTAATAGCAAAAATACATTTGACCTAAATGCATAATTCCAACGCCGCTAAACCTACAGGATAAATATTTTATGTTAAAACAGGAGCACAATCCAGTAGTGACTCTCTAACTGCCTCTCCTCTTATAAGGAAGCAGCTGTCTGGGGATAATGAGGAGAAAGTGCACTGGAAATATAGGCCAATGTGTTATTTCATACCCCGTAGCCGGTTTTGCCGTAATAATGACGGTTTCCTCCGGGACCTTTGTGGCGTGATGTTTACTGACACTCGCTGCCGTCTCCGCTAGTCGACGGCTGACTGCTACACCAGCTTTGACTGTATTTATTCCGGGTTCTGGTCCACCGTGGGTTACTTACTTTCGGCCCGACGGGGGCCCTTTACAGCAGAACTGAACAGAACCCTCCAGAATCACCCCCGAGCTGCGGTGATTTGTACATATTTGACGGCGCTTGGCCTCGCGGACTCATACGATTTGGCTGCCGGCGGCTGAGACGGACGGGGGTCGCTGTTCAGAGCAGAACTCCAGCCCGCCGCCGCATGCGTCCCTGTAAACTGCGAGTGTGCGGATGCTGCTGGTCCAGCAGCCCGGCGAAGACGCGGACTTCCAAGGAGCGCGCGGGGTTCGGCTCGCCTCGGCCCATCCTGCGGCCCGACAACCTGGCTCCGATTCAGCCAGGCTTGTAGCTCCCCGTCAGCGCAGAAACATCATTTTTAATGATGTTACGGACGTGCAATTTTTTTTTCCCCCCGCTCTCGTTGCCAAGAGTGAAATAAAAGGAGACGGAATTCGTAGTGCTGGTGATGTGAAAGAGATATGGGAGGGCGGGGCTTGCGGGAATTGGCCCCGCCCATCCCAGAGGCACAGGTGTGCTGCTGTAGAACTGCCCACTGGCTGGATTACAGGGGGGCGGGGCTTGCGGGAATTGGCCCCGCCCATCCCAGAGGCACAGGTGTGCTGCTGTAGAACTGCCCACTGGCTGAATTACAGGGGGGCGGGGCTTGCGGGAATTGGCCCCGCCCATCCCAGAGGCGCAGGTCTGCTGCTGTAGAACTGCCCACTGGCCTGATTACAGGGGGGCGGGGCTTCTAAACTCATCAGAGCTTCTGAAGGCAGCTGAAGCCGAGGGGAGACAGACACCCCCTGACTACATCGCTCAGCTACAGCCCCACAGCAACAACGGCACTGCCCGACTGCAGCCCTCTCTTCCCCCCCTTTCCAGGCTTCAGTGAATCCCTCACATCCACTTGTGCGGATCAATCCCCCCCACGTCTCCCCCGACCCGTAAGGCACTCGGACATGTGCCGTTGGGGTCAAAGGTCACAGGTGGGAGGTGGGAGACGCGCCAGCGACAGCCCTCCCCATGCTGAGGAGGTGTCGGCCACTTTCACTCCTAACTTCCGGGGGGGGGCTGGGGGGCGGACGCCAGAGGTCATGATCAAAGTCATCTTGGGCCTCGGTACAGATGGTTCCAAATACGGGATCTAACTCTATATGGCTAAATATGAAAATTACATCCATCCATCTTTGAATGGCTTATGTGATACAGGCAGGTCACAGGGAGCGTGGGTCTGCCCTGGACGGGTATAATAATAATAATAATAATAATAATAAAATGCCCTGATGGGTTGGTACCCCGCCCTGGGTTGTTCCCTACCTTGCCTCCGGGCTTAGCTCCGGACTCCCGGAATAGGACAAGCTTTCAGAAAATGGATGGTCATTAATAATATGACACGTCAGGCATCATTGCAGCCTCACACCTTCAGGTCAGGAGTTCACTCCCCCCCCCCCCCTCCGGTTCTGCGCTTCTGGCAGCTCAGCGTTTGATTTCAGAGAACAGCATGCCTAGAACACTCCGTACATCGCCTCGCCCTTTTGCAGTCACACCGATCGCGTTTCGCCAGATATTCACAGCCTACAGCTACTATTAGTTCAAACACGTTCTCTAAGAATCGACGGCCGTGTTTGTGTTTCTGCTCAGAATGTGACAATTACGAACCTTTCCTGCTATAATCTGTTTTCCACCCAACAGCCAATGAAACATCTCAATTCCACCCACCACGTCACATGGTTCCATTTGCTGTCCCACCTGGAGCAAATCTTACAAGGGCCAAGAAACTAACAGCCATAGGTACGGTTCCAGGCAAATGTTCGAACATGCCAAGCAGCTCAGCATATATGAGGGACCTCCTTCAGGACAGTTGGAAAAGCATCCCGGGAGGCCCCCTCGTGGAACTGGCATGGAGGAGACAGTGGGGTCAGCCAGTCCCTGGAGTAATTGGGGTTAAGGGCCTTGCTCAGGGGCCCAATGGTGGGATCACACTGTAGACCCAGGGATTTAAACCAGCAACCTTCTGAGTCCCAATCTACAGAGCTGCCCCCCAAACTTTTGACTGGCACTGTACACCGCAGACAATTATATACAATATATTATCACTATAAACAATAGTGACTTATAGCATTGTCACATTTTATGATGATAAATTATTGTAGCACAACATACATAATACATCACAGATATTACATCATGGTGCAGTGTGAAGTAATTTACTGCAATGTAATATTACATCACAATGCATTGTAGTCTGTTACAGTATATCAATCACAATGCATTGTAGTTTGTTACAGTATATCAATCACAATGCATTGTAGTTTGTTACAGTATATCAATCACAGTGCTTTGTAGCATCACTCTGCCAACCCAGGGATTTGAACCTGTAATCTTTTGAGTCTAATTCCATAGAGCTGCCCTCCTCCCAATATATATATATATATATATATATATATTTAATATAAATTTGTCGTCCGGGCATAATTGCATGTACATTATTTTATAGGCTTTATGTCTTTATAATTTTTCTAAAAATGTAAATAATAGTACCTTTCTATGGGTAGGTATGTCCAAACTGACTGGCACTGTACAAGTTTAAGTGTGCTCTGAACACCAACATCATATGAACGGTTAAATTCTCAAATCTGCAGTACATTTGTCAAACAAAAAGAGCTTTTTGCAAAAAGGTTCATTTTTAATATATTTTCGGTACATTTTCCTTAAGAGCTGGAATAGGCCGCGGTAATCGGCAGATTTTATGATCATCTCTTCCAAGGATTTCTATTTATTTACAGCCCCAGCTGGAATAAGACGGTTCCTACAGCTCCAGTCAAAAAAGAAGAAAAACTGAGACAAGTTCTGCTCCAAAACACTGCATCTCAGCCCAAAACCTGCCATTCATCCCTGCTGGAATCTCCGCACCTTCATTTATTTATTTTTTGACCTGTCATAATGAGTCTTCAGTATTAATGTGTCCTTCAGGGAAAACTACCATCTGTTTGACACAAGGCATTAATTACTTTGACAGAGCTTTGTTTGAGATGCGTGATCTAATAGAAGCAGCCGATTGGGCGATTGGGCCGCACACCTAGGGGGTCCCAAATAAAACCCTGTACCACAGTGTCAGGCTAACCTCAAAACGCCAGCATGTCCGGCAAGGCTTTCCCAAAGACCCTGGACTGACTCACATAGACATAGTTCTAGGATTGAATATGAAACCTATCAATCATAGCGCCTTGCACAGGTGATGAAGGAGCAGCATATTAGGAGTGATTTCCTAGACAAGCTTTACCCAACGTCTAAGCCTGTTCCACACTCATTAATCAACACCAAACTTTGCGGAGACTTTGACAGGCAGAGTTTAAGTCCTTATGGAGCCCCGTCGAGTTACCCTTGAGCACATTACCTTAAATTGTTTCTATAAACTGCTTTATAAACTAGTTTAAACTGTGGGTTATAATCCACTTTGGGTTGAAGTACGTGTCGAGTGACTAATTAATGACTTACATATCTCCATGCACCATCACGGGGGAAAGGTCAAGTGATCAGAGTAGGGGTGGCCATCCTGGGACTCCATATGCAAGGCAGCCGTCGACCTCCTGGGGAGCTAGCGAGAGCCCCCGGGGGCCAGGGGCCGAGACCCCGAGGGACAGGGGGCCGAGACCCCGAGGGGTTTAGCTCTCCACATACCAAAGGTGCCTCGCTCTTCAGTAGCCTGAGAAAGGAAGGCGGTCTGGTCACAGGCCGGCCTTTGTCCGTGTGGCACTAATGGATTAACGCTTTTCTCACCCCTGTTGGCATCTGCGGCTCTTTTTAGACACGGATCGGCGCCACAAAGCAGCCCCTTCATGACCCGCAGCTGCAGACGGCGACGAAGCAGCTGTCGGCCGCAGAGGAACCGCCGCTAATCTCGCTCGCCTACTGTCTGGCAGGCGTCAGGAGCGGCCGCAGTGGGCCGGCGGTTCTGTGCCGTCTTCGGCTTGGGTTCCCCCCCCCCCCCTTCCGGCCCCCGTGGGTCAGGGGCGCCGCAGTAACACGTATCTGTCCGTCCTGCCGATGGTCTGACAGCCGAGTCTCAGTCCGTTCCCAGTCCCGCCAGCTCTTCCTACAGGGTGTTACCCAGAATCCAGCTGGATGCGCTGAGAGCTGGACCGTTTCCCATGTTTAGCTTATAATCCAGTTCATAGTAAGGTGTAGGGGGATGCGTGTGATGCACACGGTCATTACGATGACATGTAATCACGTCGAGACGGTCAACGCCAGTGAGGGCGCTCATTTCCGCACCACGAGCAGCTGATTTTTAATTTCCAGGAACCTTAAAGAATGAAGGTGCCGTTTTCTGCGCCGGCGGTGATTTCACACCGTGTACAGCCTTTGTAAACTCAAAGGTCCTGCTGGAATGACTTCCAGAGCTGGCGACACGAACATAAGTCTTTGAAGGGCTAACATTAATACCCTGTCGAAAGAAGAAAAATAAAAAATCCACTGGAAAATCGACCGGAAAACATCCTGCACTATGTTAAATAAAATCTGCTTGAAATAAATTGCGAATGGACACATGTGCGGGGCTTGGTCTGGCTCCAAACTTGCCAGGAATAGCGTCCAACAGCGCCTAAAGAATTTCTCTTTATTGCAACTGTCTGTTGGTAGGCTCACTCCAACATTTCATCTTCAGGCTCCAAGCAGGAGACCCCGAAGTACCGACCTTTGATGGAATTACCATCTATATGGGCGTTTCTGTGGCGTGAAATCCCACTGCGAAAACCACAAAGGAACCTCTGTGAGTCTCCCTGCATTCCTGAAATTCACACATATGATAGCAGGACACCAGCCATTGGCCCATATGAAGCCAATACAATGCTGCGTAAACTAGGACTTTATGAACTATATCTGCACGGTCATTCGAAACAAGATCATCCTTTCACAAGTATCTGTTCGTCTTCCATAACCAAAAAGCCAACACAAGGCTGCGGAGAGCTTGCAGAGGATCTTTGGAAACACAGGCATACGAGATCGGACACCCAGGACAGGATGTCAGTCCATCGGCGTACAGTTAGGGACACTTATATGCATGTTTTTGATCTACGGGGCGAAACCAGAGTGACTGGAGTGAACTATACGCATACTGTACTAATGGGGACAGAGTGCAAAACTCCAAATCTTGGAGATGTGAGGTCACAGGGCTACAGTACACATCACGCCACGTCTTCTGATTAATATATGTGTCCAGCAAGACAAACTACTGTAGAGCTGACATAGGCAACCGATGATTTTATAAACCGAACTGTCAACCACCAAAACTCCGTCATTTAAATCAATCTCACAGTCGACAAAACCTTAAACGCTGTCCATGTGGTTAGACACAATTTGCGAATCACAATCCTCCACTTAGCAGAACCCTAAACACATTCTCGCTGACAAACACGTTCAGCAGTGCGGTGCGCTTGGACCCAGACTGGCACACAGACTCCACAAGGTTACGTACAACTAAGGCCGCCTTTTCATCATTAACACACAACCACTGAAAACTGACCACACACGTGTCCAATCTGTGATGTGATCTTCTTCAATAAGAAAAGACGTAAGTCAGGTCAAATGCAAGTGACACAAAGAATTAAACAATGGAGTTTTACAATAGAAGTGAAAGAGGAGTGTGAGACCAGGACAATGTGAACAACCAGATCCACGCAGCTTTTTAGTGGCCTTCATAGTCAGAACCTTCAGAGAAGAGAACCATTAAAATGCATTTCTGTCTTAGAAAGTTACAGGATGATTTTAGTCTTGGTAAATCACTCCACCGATCGTTGGAAAGGGGACAGGGGAAAATAATCTCCTTACAGTACTATAACTGCTTCTGTACAGCAAAGAACATTTACAAAAAAAGGTATATTTACTTCTAGCGAAATGATTTTTTTGTAGAATTGAAAGACGGTCACGTGAGAGTTCTCACAACAACAGGAGACACTTATTGAGTCAAATTATAAAATAATAAGTTAGTTGGTTCCCGGCCCCAAGAAATTACACCTGAATATGTTTTTAGCATTTAAACACAAAATGAACCGGATAAAACAAGAACAGCATATACTGTACTAAACACATCTAAGCACACTTATCAAAACAGTCATTTGTAAAGTAAGAAAAATGTATCCAAACAATGTGTAAAGTTCAAAAAATAAAAAGTGCCACGCCCCCTCGTTAACCTCGTTTGGGATCCCCCTGTGATCAGCTGTTTCTGGTTGTTGTCACTACTCCTCTGTATTAAGTCTGGGTTTCAGTTTGTTTCCCCAGTCCGGTCATTGTATTGTCAGTCTGCGTTTTGCCTGCCTTACCTGTAATTAAACCATGTATTCCCTGATAACAAGACATCTGTGCCTTTGTCTCCATTCTGTCCCACCCGGCACAACAATATTAGTATAATTAAATATATTAATGGTTTATTGTTAATGATATTAAAATAATTAACAAGAAATCTTTATTTTTAAATGTATTTTATTATATAATCATTACTGTTACTGTCTATCATTGTCTAAATGCGTTTTCACTGTCTAAATATATGTATTCAGCTAGTGTAAACATGCCGGATGCTATCACAGCGAATGCGAGGCTGAGACTGAAGCGTTACCCTTTGTTTCCGCTGAGAGACGTGCCACGTGACTCATTTCCCCGCACGCACAAGTTATCTTAGGTCGGCGTTCACGGTTTGACTTGTCAGATCAAGTTTTAGGTCATTTTATTTTTCCAAACTGGTTGGTTCGTCTCTTTAGCAATTCGAGTTCTAAGTTCGGGAACTGAGGTACCACTGTACTACACTTCCCCCACTGCGTCACAAGCAACGATGCGATTTCGGAATGAAGAAACGCGGAAGATGCCGACATGCAGATTTTGCTGCAGGGTCACGGGTCTGGGACAGAGGTGACCTTACAGCACGAGTCACCCACCAAAGAGCTCGGTGCTAAATCTTACAACGACTCGAGGGCACCTCTGCCAGTCCAGATTGACGGCTTTGCCAGTGATCCCACAGAGACGGCCTACAGCAACATGTACAACGATGGAGAAAACATACTATGCTAATGAGATCCCCGTGCGCATTGAAGTATTGTGAGCTCATGACGACAAACCTCTAATCACTGCGCTTTGGATTGCATTTCATGACTGCTGTGTCTAGTCAGATGTGAACATGCTGATTACAAACCGATCCATGGTGGGCGGCCAACAGCACTCAAAAGCAAATGTTTTTTTTTGTTTTTTTTCGGTCCAGCTATCCAATTTTACCCTGCAAATGATCAGGTTTCATCATATTAGCCGCTTTCGGACTCACAAATGCTGTGATGAAGGACCGTCCAATTGTTAATTAGAGAATTCTTCTGCATTAGAAATCTGGGTACGCATGTCGTGCTCATCCAGCTCTTTGAGCAAATGCCTCTTGGCCATTTCTACCCCAGAACCTCCAGCGCTGCATCGCCTTAGGTAAAATCAACCTCAGATAGAGAAATATGTAACCACCTAAACCTGCAGAGCATGATTCATTAACAAGCGCGAGTTCTAACCTTAGCAAACATCACGGTTCATTTACCCATTCTGAGAAACGCTGGTACTCACACGGGAACCTTAGCGTGTTGTTCGCTCAGGAAATGCTGGTACTCGCACGGGAACCTTAGCGTGTTGTTCGCTCAGGAAACGCTGGTTCTCGCACGGGAACCTTAGCGTGTTGTTCGCCCAGGAAACGCTGGTACTCGCACGGGAACCTTAGCGTGATGCGCGCTCAGGAAACGCTGGTACTCGCACGGGAACCTTAGCGTGTTGTTCGCTCAGGAAACGCTGGTTCTCGCACGGGAACCTTAGCGTGTT
>JAABNY020000082.1:10953985-10974473 GCA_015164015.2 Brevimyrus niger
GAGGAGGGAGAGGAGAGAGGGAAGGGAGAGGGAGGGGGGGGGGGGGGGGGGGGGGGGAGGGGGGGAGGGGAAAGGTAATCAGCACCGGGTGCGAGGAATCTCTGCCTCACAAAGACGTTACGATTCACAGTGCGAGCAGGGAGGCGGCGCATGCACATACGAAGAGGCTAAGAAAACACAGGCAACAACAAACCTGATCTCACGCTTCCAACACCAGCTACAGAGATTAGCCTCTTGTATCACCCATCATTTATATCTGATGCAATTTATAACAATTCTGAAGCCGTTAATCACCCACAACCGAGAACCGCGCATCAGAGGATTCTAAAGATGTTTATCAGTTGTATATCATTTTTTGCGGCTAATACCTCATAGTATGAAATGCAGCTCAGGAAAATGTACACGCTGTACGTTGTAGGGCCACGTGACATAAATACCTAACATGTTTGCCTCAGACTCTTTTTCCAGCTGTGATGGATACATCCCCCAGATATTTTGACTGGAACTGAAGATACTCAGACCCTGCCTGAATACGATACGAAACACATTTTCAGGAACCATCTATGTGAGGCCCAGAAGCTGTAAGGAAACCACGAATATTTTTGGACGGCATTTTGCATTTTGCAACAAGTGCATGCGCTGCAGTTCCTCGGCTAAATGCAGAAATAAAATATCGAACTGAACAGAAAAGTGCGATGATTGAGCAATAGATAAAGTGTCAGGTCCTTTTACGATGGTTCTCAGATGTCCTGATTTAGGACTCTCTGTGTGGCCACACGTCAGGAACCTCTAATTTATGTCAATATTTTATATTGCAATAGATTAGAACTCCCTCTCGATGTTGAGAAAAAAAAACAAAACATACAAATATTACCTGTCAGATATTAATTTGATTCACACGTTTAGAAAAGTCGATTTAGCCTCTGGTTGACTTTGAAAGAACAGAAAGACAACTCAGGAAGCTGCAGAACAGGAGGATTAACACATGAAGGTGTGTAGGAACCAGAATCACACGTTTCCAGGAGAACCTCACAGAAAGGCCGATAAGGACCTATCCCCACCCCCTCTTACACCTCACGGAACTCCAACAGAGAGAAAATGGCATCTTTAATCAGCTCTATTTTGCCAAATAAAATGTGTCGAACGCATTTTTTTTTTTTTCCTAACGGGAAAAGATTTTTTTCTTCTAACAAATATTTAGCAGCATATGGGTCCGATCGACTGACAGACTTGCCTCGCTGGCTTAGTAAATAAAACTTTTATATGGAAAAGAGGCTGGAGCATGGAGATCACGATTCCTCTGCTTTCGACACCCAGAAATCCATCTTCGCGCCGGGATTAAGCGCCGGATACAGAGAACTTCGAGGATCGCCGCGTCGTCCGCGGCTCTGGGTCAAACGCAGCGGGCAATACCTGTCTTTATGGATTAAAATTCCTACTCTGTAGCCTAACTTTCAAACCACTGCATAATCTATTGCATTTTAGGAGGTGATTCATGTGGCTTTATGTAACTTGTAAGTGTCCATAAATTTCCACTAATTTGAGTTTTCTGGGTTAAGTATGTTATTAAGTCAGTTCCAGTTCCTTACAGGTAGTGAAAAATCTTTCAAAAGGCTCGCAGCCATGGTGGATGATTATGTTTTACCTGCTTCATCCTCACACGTTTGCGGCTGCTAACGCGCATTTCCCTGCCCGATATCCGCCACTCAAGGCGAGGCCAGATGTTCCACGGCACGCAGGCAGATAAGGTCCTCCCATCTGCCTCCTGATTTACTGCCCTGACGGCCTCCAGTTCCTCCTTCGGAATTCCCCGAGCCGATGGGGGCGCCGCCGCTGAACCGGGCCGGCGGGCCCAGAGAGAACAGGTGTCACGGCAGAGCGGGAACGGCCCCGACCGGCCGCCTCGACGCTCCGCTTCCAGTACCGGCCACGCTTTTAATTCACAGAGGACGACCATCTAAGATTACCCCCAAAAAAATGGAGGCCGTGGGTCACGTCGAATGACCCCCGAGCCGAGCCGAGCAGAGAGGAAGATGAGAGGTTCGCGTTTCCCGCTTATTGCAGCTTGACACCATGGCCCCGGTGAGGTCGGGGAGGGGGCGCCGAGATGGCAGCAACGCCGATTTACGATGAGCAATGAAGGAGTGACTGACGGCTTCTCTTTTCCATCAGATGTGACTGCAAGTCAGAACGAGCCTCGGGGAAGAAGCGGAACGGCGTCGAATAAAGGATTAATGTGGGTCCGCTGGATCTACTTTGATGTCAAGGTAATTAAGTCCCCTGTAATTTGTTTGTTACCGTTTTATTACAGTCCTAAAGGTCAACATTATTGAGAGCGTTTTATGATCTGCCGGATAATCCATTTAAAATCCCCGGTTAATAGCTAGATACGGGCCTAAGCTGGGGGAGCGAATGGCTGAAAGGCAGCAGGCCTTGCCGGGCTCACAAAGTCAATGTAGCGAAAGTCAGGACAAAGTTCCTCTTTCACCTCGAGAGGTCACGACCCCCCCCCCTCCCCTAAGCGCTCGAGGTCACGGCAGGGTTGCTCCAACACGGTTAGGTATTCAGGGACTGATATCCTGATACGCTGGTAATGATGGTCGGGAGAGTTCAGTCAGAACCAAGGCATTCAGTCCATCTGGGCTGTAAGACGTTCTCCCCGTCCAAAAGGTTCCCCCCTCCAGCACTGTAGAAAGGCACCTCACCCACCATGACCCAACATATCAGGGTTTTGTCTGTCAGATTTTCAGTATAACGCAAGTTTGTTCAGTGTTTTTTTTTTTTTTTTTAATTCCTCAGGCACCGACGTTGAAAAACGAGGGACAAGGAAATTAATTTAAAAATTTTAAATAAGTTAGTTTTAAAACACACATTAGCGACTCCCATAGCAGGAGTCATAGAGAATGGATTCACCAGTGTCACACCGCCGCTTGTTCAGAGAGTGTTACAAGGCGGCCGCGGTAACCGCGGCGATCCGTGATGAAAGCTCCGTCGTGCTGACATCATTCACAATGATGGAAGAGCAAAATGAGGTCAGCCGATGAAAGGGTTGCGCAGGGCCTGCGGGGCTTTGGTCAGCGCACAAGACTGCAATAACGTAGAAACAGAACCGTAATCTCAGAGGAGCAACAAAGTGTCAGAAAGGGCAAGATGGGGGTCTTCTCCCTCAGATATAATCTAAGACACTGGCAATTTAATGCGCCTCATTGCAAAGGAGGTACTGGAGGCATCGGTTAGGATGCTGGTTTGAAGTCTTTCAACGAACAGCAGCGTCTTGAGGGCTTTTCTGAACAGTGGTGACGCTTTCATCTCTTTCAGGTTTAGTTTTCTCTATGTGCCTGAAATGCGATATATATGCTGACATTTATTATATATTCAAAAACTAGCTTGTGAGTGACAGGACCAGAGTTGATAAACACAAATTTTTTTTTAAATATATATATATCTGACAAGGAAACGGCTGTTGGAGCCGCAGAGAAGTTAAAAGTTTAGCAAACCTACTGCAGCCCATCTGCTCCGAGGCTGATAAGAAATTACAAGAATTAAAATATCGACATCCCACAGAACGGGAAGGTCCGCCGTCGTGAGCGATGTGAGCTTTTTTATCGGAGCGAATAGATGATGGTTATTTCTCTTATTTGCTGCCTCTGCTCTTTTTTGACAGGAGACGCAATCTAATTTGTCACTGGGGGTTACAGTCCGCCCCAGGCGTGATGAACGCAGGGGTCGAGACGCACGTCCTCTCTGCGTCGGCGGGGAGACGAGCGCCGGAAAGGCGCGATACACGGATGTCACAGCAGAGACTACGAAAGCGTTAACGGGGACGAATGATACGCGCTTCTTCCGGACTGAGTGGGACCAGAACAGGCTTTACTTTTTCGATAAAGTGTTTGCTTTCAATGGAGCAACAGCGAGGCGGACAGCTCCTTTTACCAGTTTAAGAAGCTTTCAGAAAATAGTATTATGCACGTAATTTACATATACACTGCATTGCCAAAAGTACTGTGACACCTGCGCCTTTACACACACATGAACTTTAATAACGTCCCATTCTTTACACATAGGCTTTAATATTGAGTTGGCCCACCCTTTGCAGCTATAACAGCTTCAACTCATCTGGGAAGACCGTCCACAAGGTTTAGAATTTTTGATCATTCTTCCCGGAGAGCATTTGTAAGGTCAGGCACTGATGTTGGACAAGAAGGTCTGGCTCACAGTCTCTGCTCTGATTCATCCCAAAGGTGTTCTGTTGGGTTGAGGTCAGGGCTCTGCGCAGGCCAGTCAAGTTCCTCCACACCAGATTCGTTCATCCATGTCCTTATGGACCTTGCTTTGTGCACTGGTGCGCAGTCGTGTTGGAACAGGAAGGGGCCGTCCCCAAACTGCTCCCACAAAGCTGGGAGAATGAAATTGTCCAAAATGGCTTTGATTGCTGCAGCATTGAGCGTTCCTTTCACTGGAACTAGTGGGCCAAGCCCAACCCCTGAAAAACAATCCCGCGCCATAACCCCCCCCTCCACCTAACTTTACATTCGGCACAAAGCAGTCAGGCAAGTACCGATCTCCTGGCATCCACCAAACTCAGATCCGTTCATCGGATTGCCAGACCGAGGAGCGTGATTCGTCACTCCGGAGAACACCTCTCCACTGCTCTGGAGTCCAGTGGTGGTGAGCTTTACACAACTGCATCCAACGCTTTCCATTCCACTTGGTGATGTAAGGCTTGGATGCAGCTGCTCAGCCATGGAGACCCATTCCAAGAACTTCTCTACTCATTGTTCTTGAGCTAATCAGAAGGCCACACATAGCTTGGAGGTCTGTAGCTATTAACTCTGCCGACAGTTGGCAAATTCTGCCCACTGTACGCATCAGCATGCGTTGTCCCCGCTCTGAGATTTTACATGGTCTACCACTTCGTGGCCGAGTTTCTGTTCTCCCTAACTGCTTCCACTTTGTCATAATACCACTAACAGTTGACCGTGGAATATTTAGTAGCGAGGAAATTTCACGAATGGACTTACAGGTGGCGCAGACGGCATCCTATCACAGTATCACGCTTGAAGTCACTGAGCTCCTGAGAGTGACCCAGTATTTCACAAATGTTTGTAGAAGCAGTCCGCATGCCCAGGTGCTTGATTTTATACACCTGTGGCTATGGTAGTGAATGGAACACCCAGATTCAATGATATGGGGGAGTTTCCCCAACGCCTTTGACAATATTGCGTGTTATTTATGACCCAGGGAGTCTATCCTAGGAATCAGAGGACATAAAAGTATGAGACACTGGAAAAAATCACTGGACCACTGCGGGGTACACACAACGATTAAACATTAATACACATGTGTGTAGCCTGCAGGGGGAAATTCTCACAAAAACACATACCTGGTACCAGTATACACACACACACACACACAACAGCTGGCTGCAGCGCTGAACACTGAGCCACTGCGCCGACCAACAACGAATAGGGATTCCGCAATGACCGTAGCGCGAGTTTATCACAGTGTGTGAAACCAGAGCCAAATGCGGTCAGAGGAAAAAGCAAGCGTGCCTCAGGAATGATTGTAAACAAGACAGAAAAGGGCCTTCCTTTATTTCTAAATTCGATATGTACAGGAAAGGCAGCCATGTACAGTTTAAAATAGATAATGTAAAAGTCCAGTAAACCGATTGCACTGTGCTTGCATCAATCATGTATTTAACACCATAGTAAATATTATAAAAGCGATGACAGGCGAGGATGGAAGTACACCAATAACTCGACACGAAACTCAACATGTTCTCCTCTGAAAAAGGCGTGATGAGGAGCGGGGGGGGCGAGGGAAAGTGGAGATCCCAGCCGAGTCCAAGGATGAGGGGGAAGGCTGTGAGAATCAGGCCCCCAGCAGGGCAACAACGGTCTGATGAGGCCAGAATTCCTCCAGCTGGGGGTCTCAGGCACTTAGTGAGGTGACGGGTCCGGTGTGCGGCAAACGGCAGCAGGTTGGGGGGGGGGGGCGATTCCAAACACGCTGCGGTCCAGAGGGAGCGAGGCAACCCAACCCAGATGGGTATTCACGACGCCGAGTCCCCGCAAAGTCTCGGCAAAGTCTCGCTTCTTCCTGCTCCGCCGACAAGGTCAGCCAGCATCTCGCCGCGGACACCAGAGGACCAGAGCGGCATCAGCGGCTCCGTTTGGCCCGACGAACCGCATCCGTCAGCTGACCCGTTTCACCGGTAACAGTCGCGACCGCAACCCGATCGCCGTCGCTTCACAGACGCCATGTAAGGTCATGTGGCAAAGCAGTCCCCGACCCTGGAGAGCACAGTCAGACCCCGGGGCGTGAGCCAGAGGATGGGAGGGGAACGTGTCTGTGTCTGTGTGTCTGTGCGTGTGTCTGTGCGTGTGTCTGTGTCTGTGTGTCTGTGTCTGTGTGTCTGTGTCTGTAGGCCGTGGTTTGGGCCCCAGCCAAATCCTCCTCCTTAACCAGCGACTCCAGGATGAACGGGACACCAGCATAACGCTCCGGCTCTCACGCCCACTGCCTCCACTGAGACGCTCAGCAGAGGGTCACAGGGAACAGGGAGAACCGTACAAGATGGCTACTAACCAACCTCGTACTGAATAAAACAATGAAAAAAAATAAATAAAACAGTGTGAGACGCCGGGGGAATGGCAGACTGCGGGGACAGACGTGGGGTATCGCGGGCGGGAGTGCGGGGGTGGTCCCTCACAGGGCTGGAGATACGAAGGAGATCCTGGTGCCACCTACGTGACCATGCTGGCCAATCGGCGGTCGGGTAGCCCGGTACTGAATAATGTACTGGGGGGAATAATGTGTAACGTCTGGCAACCCACGACCAGGCGGCTTCGACACATACGGATGACATCCTGTTTTGTTACGTTGGGATGTGTTCGGGGGCCATCTGCCTCCCCATTCAGCGCCCCTGCCCCAGGATCTGCCCCCGTGACCCCCTCCCTCAGGAATAGAAGGGGTGGCCTCTCTCTGGCCCCTGCAGCCTGTTGAGCCTGGCGAGCTGGGATGGGGAGGGGGGCACGTCGTGTCTGTACGGCCCTTTGGCAGGAGAGGCCGGGTCCTCCGGGGGGGCGTAGGACTCGTAGCTCTGCGGGGGGAGAGTCTTGGTCTTGGCCTCCTGCTCGCGGCGCCGCTGCTCCTGCCTCAGCAGCTCCTGCGCCTCCAGAAGAACGCGCGCGTTGAAGCCCCCCCCGCCCATCAGCGTGGCCCCGCCGGCCCCCGGGAGGCCGTTGCGGGGGCCCTGGTAGCTGGCGTAGCGCGGGTCCGACTTGGCAGTGTGGAAGCCCTCGCCTGGCGGGTACACCTTATCCCAAGAGTCCTGGGACGCCGTGCTGGGGTTCTTGCGGGGTTGCCTGGCGAAAGGGGGGGGGGGGGGGGGGGAATGTATATGAAAATAAATGGGGGGGGCTGACAGGCCTTTGGGCCGGTGGCTTGTCCGGCCGGCGGCAGGGGGGGGGGGGTTTCGGGGCCCTGGGTGAAGGGGGCCCAAAGTGTTTCAGAAGGCAAGGCCAATCGTATAAAGGCCAACAGAGTCAAGTGAAGCTTTAAGGATACATGTGATGTGATAAACTGTAACAAACTACAACGTACTGTGATTGATATACAACAAACTACAACGTACTGTGATTGATATACAACAAACTACAATGCACTAAGATTGATATACTGTAACAAACCACATTGCATTTGATCGCTATACCGTAACAAACTACAATGCATTGTGATGTAATGTTACATTATATTAAATTACAGTAAATTACATCTCACTGCACCATGATGTAGTAAAGTGCTGTATAATGTACTGTAATAAATCAATGTAGCACAATGTACACATCATATATTGTGACACACTATAAGTTACTATTGTGAATAATGATGTAACATACTGCTATATATTTTTATGGAATGTACAGGTCCAGTCAAAAATTTGGATTCACTTACCAGGTAATATCTATACTATTGTCTACATTGTAGAGTAATTATAGACACCAAAATTATAAAAACATATGAAATTAAGCAATGAACAAATAAAAAGAAAGGCAGGGTGATCCCACCATTGGGCCCCTGAGCAAGGCCCTTAACCCCAATTACTCCAGAGACTGGCTGACCCCACTGTCTCCTCCATGCCAGTTCCATGAGGGGGCCCCCCGGGATGCTCTTCCAGCTCTCCTGAAGGAGGTCCCTCATATATGCTGAGCTCTCATTGGCTGCTTTTCCTTCACACTCTGGTCAGACTGTTCCAAAACCATCCGTACTGCGCTTAGGTCAAGAGGCCAGGTCATGTGACATGACACCAAACATTTGGCCGCCACTGTATATAATGAAATGTAACCAGTTCTCCCAGTAAGATTCCATGTGACTTGGCAGCAGTGGGTGGAAATAGCCGACCCAGAAAGGTCAAAGTACGGTTCGGGTTTAGTCTTCTTCAGCCTGGGTTAGGCCCGTCGCTTTGACCTGTAGGCTACCCAGCTACACGGCAGCTGTAACACGCTAACAGACTCACACACACATACACGCACCTCCGGAACCTCTCTTCATCTCACACAATGAGCCACGCGCCTCGACTGAACCATGGGGGGGGGAATCTTTATTTCCATAGCCCAGCAGTCATTATTGCACACCCAGTTCTAGGCTTTCTACACATACACTGTGCGTGACAGACTACAGTCATAACAGCTGCGGGAAATCAGACGCATCAAATATGTACGGAAATCAAAGATGCAGCAGATGTCCGACAAAACTGCTGAATGACAATAAGATTAAAAATAAAATCCCTGACGCCATTATCCCGGCCTAAACAGTCACACACTGCGCCTGCTGCACACTGCTATGCTGCACCAGCTGCTATACACGTGGTCAAATTAAAAGGGCCGTTAAGTGGTGGTGGACTTTGTATACCTGCGGGATCAGCTGTTCTTCATGATGTAATATGAAGCACGTACGTGGAGGGGGCAACGTACAGCTGTAGGGGGTGGGGGGGGGGGTGAGAGAGCTGTGGTGAGCACCAGCCAGAAGCTGACATCACTGCCACCGCCCTCCCGTCTCAAGCGCCTTGGGTCGACGCCCAAGCTGAAGTTCAGAGAGCTCAGCGGGACTCGCATGAATTCTCGCATCGTTCTGCCGCATGTGCCCCAGAGAGGACGGCGAGGACCATAAAGCATGCAGCTCGCAGGCGCGGGACGTGCTGCCGTCGCATTATCACATCATCACGTGCTCTCCAATCCCAAGCACTTCCTGTTTTGCTCGGGAGGAGAAACAGCCTCTCAACGTGAACTGCATGAATCGACAGTCGCGAAATTGCGGAGGAAGGTTTCAGTTCCGCGGGTCAAGAAGCAACCAAGAAGCTTACCTCAGCGGCCAATCATAAACCGCCCTTGCTCTCACCCTCACAGTAACTGACCAATCAGGTTACCGGCAGTCGCCTCTACCCCCCGCCCACCGCTTGGGAGACTGTTACTGCCGCTGGGTCTAAGATTCGCTGCGTTATTTATTCATAAGACATTTTCCCGCTCGTTTTGTTCATTTACACAGCAGCGGGATATTTTACTAAACTATTTACATGAAGCACTTTGCGGAAAAGGTCAACAGCATTTCCCCGACCAGCGGTGCCACCCTAATCTCTCCGGGAACGCCCGTCTGCCGGCGTCACAGTGACCCGGGCAAGCTGGTCCTTGGCCGACCCCACAAGGACGCTGAAATTACTGATAAACTTCCAAACAAATATGCTTCAATTCACAAGTTCATACTCAATAATGTTAAATACTGTACTAGTTAAAGTCACTGATGTTAATCACTGTAGGCCAAGCAAACTATAAAGGCACCATCAGAAAGCCCCACACATTATAACTAACGGAACCTTCCAGAAATCCATCAACGCCGTGTATGTAAGGCTGTTTGCTCTGGTTCCGGAATCATCTCATCTGGGTTAGCGAGATTGGGCCTGGCATCCATGTCTTTTTAGACCAAGCCAGCCCTCTGCGAAAATCACCTAGACTTATGACGAAATGGGGAGCAAAAGAGCTTTGATATTAATAATCAATTAGTCGTTACATTAATAATCAATTAGTCGTACAGATTAAGCCTTGGGGTTCACCCCCCACCGAAAAGTCCCGAAGATCCAGATCCATTCATTTTCTCATCCGGAACAGGGTGATGGTCTACAGCCTATTCCAGAAGCACCCATGACAGTGCTGAGCCACTGAGCCACACCCAAATCCCCCCCTCCCCCCCAAAAAAAACCCTGTATAAATGTGAATAATTGATTTTCAGAGAGATCTGGCCTACCAGAGTATGAGTGTTTGCAGTGAAACCCCTGTGGTAAGGATGGACTTTTTTATGTGCTCCACTGATTAGGTCTGTGAGACATGAGGGTGTGAGAGAGACAGACAGAAGCACAAAGTCAGAAGAGGACAGACAGACAGTCAGAAGTACAGGTGGACAGACAGGCAAACAGTGAGATGGACACAGCCAGAGGAGGACAGACAGACAGGCAGCCAGGCAGACCAACAGACAGATGGACGGACACAGCCAGAGGAGGACAGACAGGCAGACAGACAGATGGACAGACAGATGGACGGACACAGCCAGAGGAGGACAGACAGGCAGACAGACAGATGGACGGACACAGCCAGAGGAGGACAGACAGACAGATGGACAGACAGATGGACACAGCTAGAGGAGGACAGACAGACAGACAGACAGATGGACAGACAGATGGACGAACACAGCTAGAGGAGGACAGACAGACAGGCCGACAGACAGACAGACAGACAGACAGACGGACACAGCCAGAGGAGGACAGACAGACAGACAGACAGACAGACGGACACAGCCAGAGGAGGACAGACAGACAGATGGACAGACAGATGGACGGACACAGCTAGAGGAGGACAGACAGACAGGCCGACAGACAGACAAACAGACAAACACAGCCAGAGGAGGACAGACAGGCAGACAGACAGACAGACTGAGACTCACCGGGGCAGAGAGCTGTACTTCCTCTGGGTCTGTGCGAACGCCTCCCTCTCGTCCTGCCTCTGTCTCTGCAGCTGAAGCTCCACGGAGACCGAATGGCGTCCGGTCGGGTCATACGATCCCGAACCACCCTGGAAGACGGCAGCGCAAGCGGCACGGCCCTGTTAATCTGTGCCCAGAGAGGTGCCCGGGGGCGCCAGCCGGGAGGCCGCCCTCCTTCACGGGCCCTTACATCACTCTGAACTACCCGCTGCCCAAGCACACATACTGGAGGTGATGGAGCGGAAAATCTAATGGACGTTAGGGTGGCTTGGTGCAGCACGACCGGCCTGGGGGGGGGGATGGGGGTCTTTAAGGGGCAGTCGTGGCCTTTTGTGAGCTCCGCCCTCTGCTGCGAGCACATCAAGATCGGGAAACCTCAGGGGCTTAAATGCATCTGACAAAAAAGACAAATCTTAAATATTGCTTGAATTTAATTACCAAAACAGACCGATAAATCTAAACTTTCACTTTCCTGCTAAAATAGGGCAGCAGGCAGACAGTGTTGGGAGGAGGGGGGGGGGGGAGACTCACAGGGGAATCAAATTACTTCCCCCCGATCAGCCATGAAACAAAGCTGGAGAAAACATGGCATCAAACACGCAGAAAATACTGCTTCATTACTTCACCTTTAACCCCGACATGCGAGGAAAAAAAAGAAAGAGCAAAATAGTATAAAATCAGGAATTTGCAACTGAGAGGGAAAAAAAAAACAAACCGGAACAAGGACAGAATAATTACAGAAAATGAAGAGGGGAGTTTAGAGCCCCAGGGACACTCAGTCTGCTCTGCGGGTAACGGTCAGAACCCAGGGACAGCACAGGAGGAAGGGCAGAGCAGAACCCGGGGACAGCACAGGAGGAAGGGCAGGTCAGAACCCGGGGACAGCACAGGAGGAAGGGCAGGGCAGAACCCGGGGACAGCACAGGAGGAAGGGCAGGGCAGAACCCGGGGACTGCACAGGAGGAAGGGCAGGTCAGAACCCGGGGACAGCACAGGAGGAAGGGCAGGGCAGAACCCGGGGACTGCACAGGAGGAAGGGCAGGGCAGGGCAGGTCAGTCACGTCTTGGTTATCTGCCGATAACGCGGTTTGGGTCCAGGACGGATAAGAGAGGCTCCCAGCCAGGACTCCATGTGGAACACGGCAAAAACGGGCGATTCTGCAACTGATCCGCGTTCTGGCCCAAAAGGTAATGGGGAAATGAAGCCTTTATACATGTTTAATGCAAAAACAGATCAAAATACAACCAGCATATAGCAGCATTTGAGGTTAACTGGGGACAGTATAACCTAAAATGCTAATTAGTTTAATTACATTATAGTATACTATTATATTATTATTATTTAATATAATAATTATTATACTACCTAATTAGCACTGCCTAATGTAACTTCGATTAATTATACTATAATTATATAAAATTATATCAATTTAATTATATAGCCTGGTTAACAGCTGACTGTTAAAAAAAAACAAAAGAAAAACAATTTGTTTACCAGAACACCAGCTTCACAAGATTATGCATTAAAAGGAGAAAATGTGATCTGAGAACAAGCCTCTGTTACATGTAGAGTAGCCTGACGTTAATAACTGGGGGGAAAAAAACAACACATCTACTGCCCGTTAAGAACCTTCTGGATTCATACGGCTCCTCTTCCTCCGCAGACCCAGAAGCCGGAATCACGTCTTTCTTAACGGGACTTGGCAGAGGGTTCTGACAGATGTGAGATATGTTTAGCTAAATACCCAGGAGATGTGGAACAGACAGGCCACACTTTTCCCTCAATACCTTATCTGTTCTAATGGGCCACCCCTGTCCTCAGGCAGAGGGATGCCGACTGCAGCTGTGGGGATGTGTAACGTCCGGGCAGGCTGCAGCGTAACTGGAAGGCCGGGTTACCAGACACAGACAGCCAGGGGGGGGTTTCTGGCGCTTAGCTAAATGAGGCCCCCAGGGCTCGTCACCCGGAACTCTGGCCAACATGGAACTGCGAAACGGGCGACTATTAAACGCGGACAGACAAACGGTGATCGGTCTCCTCCAGACGCCGCGATAACACGGCCCTCAAAATTCGAGAGGCGGCAGGTGCTGGAGCGTTTTTTAAAGAGAAAAAACATTTGTGGGTTAGTGCTGAGGAGATTCCTCAGCGCTGTTCCTGTGGAAGGCGTGGAAGCTGACTGTGTCACTCTAACAACCGACGGCCGGCTCCTAACCTGGCTCGGAAGCAGGCCGGCAGGAGAGCAAACAGTTTCGAGACGACAGGCGTCTCCGCCAAGAGCATAAAGGAGACATTCCATGTCTGACGTTTGGTTTTTTGCCTTGTGGGGAAACCGCTGGCGTTATTAACTCCTTATTTTGTTGTCCTATCTTGCAGGGGTTCGAGAACGCGGCCCCGACGCGGATCGGACTGGATGAAGCAGGGGATGAGTAAGATCAGAATCAGACCGTCAACGTGAAAAACAACATTCAACTTTGCCCGTTTCCTGTTTGCTCAGCAGCTCGTGCAGGTGGACAGAATTGTCAGTTTTCTTTTTTAAATGACTGTGGTACGGGACAGCAGGCATGGCGTGTAGCGAGGGTGTGGTTGAGACTGTCGACCAGAAAGCTTTCGGAGAAACTGACCCAGGGCTGCTCGAGGCTGTAGGTACGCTGGCGCTCGTCCCCGTCGTCCTCCTGCTTGGCCTGCTGGAACTCGTGCCGCAGTTTCCGTATCCGGTCGTGGTTGCTAGGAGCCAGCCGGTTGCTACGGGGGGGGAAGAGGGAAGACGGGAGACACAAAAATTAGGAGTCTTCTTTGGCCCCAGACATCGCGCACTGACGTTCCTCTCACGGAGAGGCTGGAGCTCGCTGCGTCAGGGACTGAAAGATGTAAACGCAAGTCGCTTCACGAGGGACTCTGGAGAGAATAACCCACCTAGGATTACTTTAATGTGATTGGTTGGGGTCAGAGGCCGAAGGGGGATGACCCCAAACCTGAATTTTGCTCATGTGTCATGGTAAAGGTTCCAATCCATTTTAGACCACAAAAAATACAAAGACGCGACGCGGTGAGCAGTTATCGGTACGGCATCAGTGGTGCTCTTGCTTTCGTCGAGTTAGAACATCCCCCCCCCATACCTCAGATCACCTCCGGTTACTGCACCCCTTAAGTGAGCCTCATTCCTGGGTCATACTGGGCCTTCCTTCGCGGCCCAGCCTCTGGCTGACATTCTATTCTGGGAACCTGTCGGCGTGTATCTCACTAATGACTTTGAGGGAGCCATCAATAGCAATCGATACGTTTTCCTCCGTTAATCCTCCCCCCCCACCATCCACCCAATCCCGGCGGACCATCCCGGCTTCCTGGCAAACATGCTATGATGTCATCGCCTCTGTTGTATGAGGACTTAAACGTGCCGCACAAACCACAGACCTCGAAGAGACCACTAGGCAAGGATACGCAGATCTCATTTTATCCCAGGTACATAACCAGTACAAATATAGGTGTATTATTAATATGGACAATCATGTGACCATGATCTTGTATGTCATATGTGGGATGGATGGATGGATGGATGGATGGATGGACGGACGGACGGATGGACTTTCTGTTTTAATGTTCAGTGTTCCAGCTTCGCTTTTAGGTCATCCCGGAGAAACGTGCCCCTAAAATCACAACGATATGCACCAACCCTTTCTTTGTCTGTGTTTTAAAGGGCGCATGCCTTGATTCAAAGGAACACCAGAGACTCCCATTACAGGCTTTGATCAGATTCATCAGGATAGCTCCCTAACCATCAAATAACCTCGGAGGAGACCCGAGGGTGATGCAGAATGCGTAAGATTCAGCGGCAGAAACCAGAGTGAAGACGAGGCAGTTGACTTTCCCAGCGGAACCCGTCAGGGCAGAGTCCCCCGACCCTCAGTGCCTTTAGCCAGGCCTTGTCATTCACTCGCCACAGTAGCTGCAGTAAATCGGTACAAAGGGTGTCAGGTTTCCTGCTGCGAAACTGCAACAGAAGTGACCGTTTAACAGGACTGCGCTGGACGGGCCCTCTGTCTCCCAGGGCGGGGCTATCGCATTACAGACGCCCATTAGGGGCAGTCACCATACTGCCACGGGCTTCCTAATCAGCCGAGAAAGTCAAACTCTACCTAATTACCCACTAATCTCTTACTAAAAACTACAGCCTTCGATTTGAAAAGTTATAACGCATTTGATATCGTTATATGCCGAGCGATAACGTTCCTGGTAAGCATCTGTACAGCTACCACATCTTCAGAGTACCATCTGAATGATGAAATAATATCAAAAACTCAGTTCTTGGTACTTTCCGCCCCCCCCCAGCAGGACATGTCCCTCTGTTCGGAGCGGCAGTATCGCTTGTCTAATGCTTTGAACGTTTCGCGAATCCTTTCGCCACTTTCTCGTATTTTAGCGTGACCCCACTAAACAACGGCCGCAGCCCCTGACAGCTCGAGAGTTTAAAAACGTGAATGTTTGAAGGATGACATGGGCTTTGAAACTACGTACTCTTAATGGTCATTTTCTGTGGTGTTCTTACCCTCCCCCACTCACTGGAAACCTTGGGCTCGTCTATGGCTCAGTGACTCAGGAGTCCGTGTCCGGTAGGTCACTGGCTCGAATCCCATAGCCAGCAGAGTAATCATGTCACCGCTAGGGCCTTCAGCAAGACCCCGAGGCCGAAGTGCTGCTACTTTCAGAAGAGCAAAATGGCACCAGGTGAAAACTAGCGAGTTCCTACGTGCTGTACAAATGGCAGATCATCATTATTACCCCCAAATTGGGGTCTCCGGCCTGCGGAGGTTCTGAATGGAACAGACCGTGTCATCTGCCGGTGATCGGGACGTCTAGCAGAACCCTACTGTTAGCACAGGCATTATCTGACAGACAAAGGGCTGGTGATGTGACAAAACATAATTATGAATAATTGGTAACTATAGTCCTCGTCTGTGCTCTTGGAAAGGTCAGGTGCCATGCTGCTGTGTGTGTGTGTGTGTGTGTGTGCGTGTGCGTGTGCGTGTACCTGCATATGGGCATGTGCGCCGAGCACGTGTGTCTGCGTACGTGTGGCTGCGTGTGTGTGTCTGTGTGCGATTGTGGCTTCTCTTGGGGCTCCGATTTCACACGCTTCCTCACAACTTCAAAGCGCTCGCCCGCCTCCCTTTGTAGAGATACGGTGGGGGGGAGGACGGGGGGAGTTATGCGGTTATGCGGAGATGGGCGATACGAAATCTCGCTGCATTTCACCGACGTGCCCTCGGCGGGGATGTAGAGCGGATCTCCGCACGGCCAAGTCTGAGTCGGAAGGGCAGCTGTGGTCGAGACCCGTCCATCAGGAAGACGTCCATTCAGTCTCGGTCCCTCGGAGTCTCGGTCCCTCTCTCCCCAGATGGCACTTCAGTTTATGATATTCACATTTTATGCTTTTATCCAAGGTGATGGACAACTGAGAAAGCAGGGTCAGACAGTTTTTAGGCCAACTGGGATCACTCTTCATATCCTGGGATTTGGCCCTGTAAGTGGGGGCCTTGTAAACACAGGCCTGCTGAGCCACACACAGACCACAAGATACTAATTCCAGAGCCTTAATAAACAAAGACCCCAACGTGCAGGATTGTGCCGTTTTGAAGTCAGTCTGGAAGGTCGCGTCCCTCTCAGGCTGCTCGAATACCACATTCTGACACGGTGCTTAGTCTGGTTCTACAGCGGGGCTTTAAAAACCAGAGTGGGTGCCCCTCCTTTTTAACAAGGGGGGGGGGGCATTAAGCAGCCCTGAAACAGGATGCGACCTCGATGATGATTCGGTGCAGGAAACACGGGAATGAGACTTCTGAGACGGTCAGGTCATCTGTACTTTTTGATGTGATGCCCTCATTTTTCTTTCGTTGTACGGACAAAAAAAAACAACAAAACACAACTTGGAGAACATCAAAGCGGAATTTAACATATTTGAGACGTCACCTCGATTCGTTCCATCCTCCAGGCTACGACGGCACTTTTACATAAAGTCGTATTTATTCATGTTGCCGGATACGGCGGAGATAATGCGGCAGATCACGGCTGCTTTGAAGTCTGTCTGTCTGTCTGCACCGCCCATCCCCAGCCTGCGGAGGCACTGCGGCAGCCGTCAGCGGTGAGGAGGCAGCCGCCGTCAGGCGCGCCCCCCCGGCTCGGGAGAGCGGTTTGCAGCAGGATTACATCACTCCCTGTCGGAGGCGCCGGGCGTGGCAGGGCGGGGGGGCTGACGGACAGCCACAGCTGGCCGCGGGGGGCGGGACGGGCCGCCCAGTCCGGGATACCCCACAGGAGGGCCGCAGAACCACCGGCCCAGTTTGGGGAGTGTGCCTACGCCCTCCCGGGGGGCCCAGCGCGCCCCATCTTCCTACAGGTGCTGTTAAAGGGATGGGGGGGTTTGTTCACCAACCCAAAGACTGAACAGTCAAGTTCAGTCAAGCAAGGTTAAGGCTCACTTTAGCCCCAACCGGAGCCGCACACGTGCGTACGCAGACACAAGAAAGCAGTGCCATTGTCAAGGCAACAGCAAAAAGTAAAAAAGAGTAATTAAAAATAAAAATAAAAATAAAAAACCCAAAGCAGCCCTTTGCTCTCTCTCGCTCTCTCGCTCTCTCTCTCTCTCTGCCTGCCGCTGGGCCAGGGATCCGTCAGCTTTCAGGCACAAATTACAGGACAAACTGGGGAGACGAGGTTCGCAAACAGCAAGCCCGGCCGCTGGGTCTCACTGACAGAGCGCTCTTTGAATCCGCTCCCTGCTCCCCTTCCCAGGGTCTGAAGTGACATGTTCTCAAGTCACCAACTACAATGGGGACGAGATTCAGTCCATTAAGATGTTAGCGCCTGGAACGAATTGGTTCTGATCTTTTTCTGTTTCTATTTATTTATTTAATTTTATTTTCACGGAGCCTCCATCAGTTACGGGCCGGCAATTTAGAGCCGGGATGCACGTCGGTCTGTGAATGGGCCCAGCACTGCAGAAAAGACAAGGCCGGGGCACAACAAAGGCGTCGCAATTAAAGCCCACCGTGCAGCTGGATGTGCCGCGGGGGCCGGGGGGGGGCTGCCCATGCGGCGGAGGGAAGGAGGCCTGCAAAACCTTCACACTTGCTCTGCTCAGACGGGACTGCAGGGGGCAGAGTGGCTAAGGAGCTATAGTGTAAAAATGCTCAGCATTTTGACGCCCGTGCTTCTTTTAAAATGAAACCGTCCGTGACGAGTCACTTCGGAGAACAGTCTAGAAAGGAGTTACGCGGTACTGTGAAGCTCAGAACCTGCACGAGGCCTAATGTTTGACAAGAGCGGAATGAAAGCGGAGACGTGTGGAGACACCTTCATCTCCGAGGCCCTGGGATCAGCGGAGCGCCAGAGCAGTCATGTCGGGATGGAGTTCATGTCAAAGAGAACCTCAGACGCGAGGAAATTTACCGCTCAATACACTGTCTGTGAAGACAGCGGTGGGTTTATGAGGGAATATTTCAATGAGTGTTTGCGGCTTGCTAAATAAACAAAACGCCCTCTCGCTGTAAATGAGTCGGGGTCACACTGGGGGAAGGACTGAAAACCCGTCCGGCGCGTCCTCCGCCTAGGGGTCAGTCTAACACGGTGATTCTTTTGGATACGCAGCCATGCGAGATGGATGGATGGAACTTGAAAGTGAAGTGGAAGACAGAAAATGGACCAGAGAAGACCCAGATTTAAGAAGAACAGAATAATTAATGACAACAGTAACTGACAATATTCTACCTAAGCAGCCTGTAGTATGAGTTTGTCATACTTAGTGGGGACGTGAAGAGCTAAGAAACAGGATACAGCTCAGGGCTGGATCTTTGGCTGAGTTCAGGACACCAGAATCATAGACAAACCTTCCTGTGTCTCATTCACATCTGCACAATCATGTTCGCTGCAACGATTAACTGAAACTGATATAGTCTATAGCCAACCTAGCGTATAATTTGAGTGCTAACTCTAAACCGGACATAATTCGAAGATGTCATCGCCGCTAATGATAACGGATTTCTTCCTGTGGGCTTCTTGTGGGTTCTGGACTGCATCTTTGAAAGCTAGATTGGCATCAGAGAACACATGCAGGGAAGGGGACAGATCATTCATGATAGCTACCCAATGATAGGATCCACTTCCTGTATGCGACTTCCTGTGTTCTCACAAAGGTCACCCTAACCCAGCATTTCCCAATCCGGTCCTTGGGGACCCGCAGACGGTCCATGTTTTTGCCCAATAGGGAGCTGGGAGGAAGCAAAAATGTGGACCGGTTGTGGGTCCCCGAGGACTGGACTGGAACACACTGCCCAAACCCGTGAGTGATCAGACATGGGGAACACTCAGCCCCCTTATTATATTTGCCATCAAATGTTGGTATTTGTGACCAAAAACACACACTGCAAGCTCATTCTACAAGTAAACTACAATCAATCTGCACTCCTTTTAAGGACGGATCAAAGTTTCAAATGCGTAGAATATTTCAAGAGGTATTTTTACTTTTTAATCGTCGACGGCAAACGCGGAAGCAGCCGCGGCAGGGGCTCAGCGTTTCATGACCGGTGCCGCTGAAGGTTCACGACGCCGGCAAGGCGTAATGAAGAGCACCTTCTAGAAGCCTTTCAATGTTGCTAACATGGGGAACAAAGGAGGAGCCGAGGTCCGGGGGACGAGAACGGCGGGAGGCGTAAACTCTGCCTCCGTCTCTTTTGAACGAGTTAAACGACTTACCTGTACTGCATATATATATATATGTGTGTGTTTAATTAACCTCATTCACTCAGTTTCAATCCCAGCATCACTGACCTCAGCAGAGCGAACACTAAAATTAAAAAGCAGCTGTCGGGCCGAGGCAGCACTTTCTGCAGACAAAGGCCCTGCAGGGAATAACACTGTCAGGGAGTATCCGCAGGAAGCCTTCCCCGCTCGCTCGCATGTTTATAATTCAGGGCAAATCCAACCTCCTTTGTGCTACACGCTTTTGCCAGGCGTCTATCCGGGCCTTTTGTGTGTCAAACCATAAAAGGTGAGCGAATGAGCTCAGCGCTGGGAGATTATACACATTCTCGCCAGCTAGCGCAAGAATAGCCGTCTTTGTCTGGGGGCAGCGGGACTAAATTGGTCCAGCTCCCAGCACCGTATTATCAACTTCTGTTCGTTTAATGAAGGCACTTATTCAGGGAAAAAAAAATGGCCGCCGGAAGCACAATGGCTAATAGCTAAGCAGCGACACGGAGGCGGGAGGTTTCTCCGGGAGGATAACATCAGTGGCAGGCGCTCATGCCGTGCCCGGACGGGACTCTCTCGCGCGCTCGCCGTGCCCGGACGGGACTCTCTCGCGCGCTCGCCGTGCCCGGACGGGACTCTCTCGCGCTCTCGCCGTGCCCGAACGGGACTCTCTCTTGCTCCAGCCCCGCCCCAACAGGACTTACTCGCTCT
>JAABNY020000082.1:10993700-11006389 GCA_015164015.2 Brevimyrus niger
GGGGGGGGGGGGGGGGGGGGGGGGGGGGGGTGGGGGGGGGGGGGGGGGGGGGGGGGGGGCGTTGTGTCTTTCTGCTACTGCCTGAGGCAGGTGGCCTCTTTTCCAGACGTCGTCGGCCGGTCACACGAATGAGGACGGCGACAGAGGAGGGGTGAAGGCCGGGGCGCGTGAAACCCGGGCGACGCGTCAGTGGATT
Source organism: Brevimyrus niger (assembly GCA_015164015.2). Taxonomy (NCBI): domain Eukaryota; kingdom Metazoa; phylum Chordata; class Actinopteri; order Osteoglossiformes; family Mormyridae; genus Brevimyrus; species Brevimyrus niger. Next base: position 10,993,897 of record JAABNY020000082.1, read on the forward strand.
CTAGAGAAACCTCACGCCCCGCCTTTAACGCTACGAGACCGTCTCCATCTTCGCCCCAGAACAAAAACACAGACGGGCTGAAGTGAACTCTGAAAGGACTGGAAAATTCGATTTGTTCTGGAGGAAAACATGCTGGAAACTCAAGAACGGCCATTTAGGCGAAATGTGACAGGAGAGAAACATGGTAACCGGCAAAGCTCTAGACAAAGGGGAACCCCAAACGCGATGACACAGACAAAGGGGAACCCCAAACGCGATAACACAGACAACGGGGAACCCCAAACGCGATAACACAGACAAAGGGGAACCCCAAACGCGATAACACAGACAAAGGGGAACCCCAAACGCGATAACACAGACAAAGGCGCGTTTATCCAGAAAAAAGTGGGTTGTGATTTCTGGCTTCCTGCATTTCACTTCAACCACTGACTATTGTCTGACAAAGTTTTCCAAAGACAATTGGGGGGGAACCCAACTCTCCACAGGCCTGCTGCAGCTTTACTGTACGTTCCATGGACAACAAAGTCTATTTACCTCCCAACGTTTTCTATAAGGTCCCCACTATCTCTTTAGAGGGATTTTTATATGTCATTAACTGAGGCAAACGTGTACAGATCTTTATTTTTTTGTTTGTTTTTTAGGGGGGGGCTTTTTTATTTCCCAGAAGACAATACATATGTGCAAGACCACACCACGAAAGTCCTAATGGACCCGTTAATGTAGCACATGATTTCACAAATGAAGAACCAAATCTGACAGCCAGTATTAGGTTGGAGAAAACTTAATATAAAGGTAAAACCTTATATGATTTTAGGAAAAGTACAATAGCCTCCAAAATCCGTAATATAAAAATTATATCATTATTAATGCACTTTATTGTGGGTTTTCTTAGAATTGACAATCAATGTAAAACGATGGAAGGTAATAAGACAGTCATTATAGTTAATTAAAAATAGTAGAGAAGTAGGCTAACCATCAATAATGATAAGGCTAATTGAATAAGAGCATTCAATAACGTGGGCTTTCCTAGGCATTGCCATGCGTTCAGCAGAGCTACGTCATCGAAGATTACAATCTTCTCATCTCAGGACTCTACTCCCACCTTGTATGGGGGGGTGAGGGAGCATGAGAGATTGATGCTTACAGCCCCCACATTGCTGGCTCACTAATATCAGGGAGCGGGAGACTCCCCAGTGACACTGCAGCTTCCTTGCCAGACCCAGTGAATTATGACAGCTGCCACTAGGGGACAGTGTCGGGCCCGGGGCAGTGCAGGCAACCCCGATGACATCATCCCTATGCAGCCAAGCAGTGGCACCTGAAAAACACGAAAGGAACTTTCCGAAAAAATAAAATAAAATAAATTTTTTTTAAATCCCACAAGGTCGATAAGAGATAACTTGCCGTTTAGTTTGATATCTTCCGCATTTGCCCCCGCAGCACTTTCCTGGACACGAGCGATTATGAAACACAGAACGGAACCAGCTTCCAGGAGACTCATTTATCACCAGACCGGGTTAAATGTTCCAGGTGGACCAAGAAAATAAATAAATAAATAAATAAATAAATAAAAAACCACTCTGACACAACTTCCCTGACGCAGCGATAAATACAGCAGCAGCCTGCAGGAAAAGCGAGCGACAAACAAACAACAAACCGCAAAGCCGAAGAGCACGACCCCCGCCGGGCCCCCGGTGCCGGCAGTCGGCATCCAAAGCGGGAGCCCGTTTTTACTTTTGATTTCTGAAATCAAAGCACAAAACTCCAGTCACGACTGCAGCAGATGGAACGGACGCTAATTATTTTTTAATGACACCCGCCACGGTGAGGGCTGTACGACTGACCGGGCTCCACACACAGACGAGAATAATGGAACATTCTTCACAGAAAAAAAAAACTCCCATAAATGCATGTACAAGACAATAATAATGACAAACGCATCGTTCTGTGCGACATGTCAGAATAACCTAACCATACAGCTCCGACATTCGTCAAATGAGTCCCGTCCTCGACTCGTCCGAATCAGAGGCTTGCTCGAACCCACAGCCGGCGCACTCGGGTGCGGCCTGACTTCTGCTCTCATAATCCCCTCTTATGTACCACACGCGTGGGGTCAGGTGGCGCGCAGGTGGCGCCGAGCTCTCCGGACCGCACGCCCCCGCACCAGTCCCTTTCCAGGCGAGGATTAGGGCCCCCCCAGCCGCACGCCTGATGCCAGGTGACCTTGACAGATCATCAGTGCCGCCTCCCCCAGCCCCTGGCTCATTAGCGGCAGCGGTTCCGTAACGACACAGATGGGCAGCCGAGGCGATACGCCACCCCCACAGGCAGCCATGACGGACAGGTGGCCCCCCCACGGAGCGCGTCCAAAAAAATTTTTTAAAAAAAACAGAAGCTTGCTGCTGAATCCAGTTCTGACTAATCGCCTTATTCCCCCTCCCCGTTTAATTTCAGGCATAAACATGAAGTATCTTTCAGAAAGAGAGATAGTCAGCATGAGGGCATGGAAAAGCAAAGAAAGAAGGATGGCATAAGAAAAAGGAGGGGAAGATGGCAGAGGAGGAATACGCCGGTTTATGGAGGGATCCTGCGGAGATCGCGTCTGCATCTCGCCCCACCAGCTCAGGAAAAGGGGGGGGGTTACTGCCCCTTGGTTCGGCGTAGACATCCAACAGCCAATCGCGCGGGGTGGGGCAGGAATGCCGCGATCTTAGCCAACAAAAACCACCAAGACAACGGCACACAATAATGAGGATCAGTGAGGTCATGGAGCCCATTAAGGAACGAGGCCCAAACGCTGTTCTTCACATGCATGCGGGGACCCGTGGGTTTGTTTGTTTGTAACTCACTCGGCAAGATGCGACGGATTGAACTACAGCGAAAGGCGGGAAGGAGATGCAACTCGCGAACACTGTTCACCGGAACGACACAAAAATACGACGGGTATATATTCACACTTTTCTTTTTAACCTTGAGGCAGACCCTATGCCTGTAGACGCAAAAGCAGCAACAAGGAACAACATCACATCCCGTGAGGATGGGAGTCCTGCACCGAGCCGCTGGTTCCAGTCAGATGGGGAGCTTCTGTTGTACCACTGAATAGGTTTCACGCAAAGAGCCTTTATAAACGGAGGAGTAAAGCCGTACGCGGTACCTGTCAGTAGAGGGGGGTCGCCCATTGCGCGACAGAGTGACGTGTGTGTATAGCGCCCCCAGTGGCTGCAGGTCGTCCCTCGGGGCCTGAAGTCGCCGCCGGTCGGCCTCCGGGGAGCGCTCCAGGGTTCCGAGGCCCACATTCGATGCGGGCTCCTCCTCGGGCCCGGACGCTCGGTCTGCCTCCAGGACCTCACTGTAATCTCTCTCCCGGGCTTGTTTCTCCCGGAACTCCCTGGTTTTCGCTTGAATTCTGGACAACAGGGAAAAAAAAAATAAAAAATCGGTGCCTGAACGGTCTGTGTTCGACCGAAACCTCACACAAGAAGCAAGGAGGGCTGTGGGAACAGGGATGAAATCTACAGTCTGGTCTGGATTATGCAGCCACTCAGACATCGCTAACAGGCTAAACCACCTTATTTAGCCTATCAGCTGCCTTCTCCTGCTAAAGACCACCACCCATCCTCGAGTCGGTCTTAAGCCAGACCTTCGAACAAGCTATTCCCATCGGAAGCACGGCACAGGGCTTACTTCTAATTTGTACGACTGCCCGCCTTCGATCCACGGCGAGACTCAAAACAGCATCGGCCTCCCAGCACCCAACGGCTCTTTAGCGAAGCAAATCAGGTCGCTACCCTTGGTTAACAAACCAATCGCCAATCTAGTACAGGGTCAAGGGGGACCCAGGAGCCTATCGGAGGCAGTCTATGGCTCATTAAACATTCCAAGAGAACGCCACGTCGAATCACATTTGTTACTTTATTTTGTCGCCTTGAGTTTCTGCTGAAACGGAACCAGCACGATAGTGACGTCACCGGCCCGTTTGCACGACGGGAGATCCAAGTTGTAGGGGGCTCATACAGGAAGGTGACTTTCTCGTCAGGGTCTCCCCCATCTAGCCTGGCCTTCTGAGCCGAGCCCATGGCCTGCCGCCTCGCCAGCAAGTCGAGGCTTTCATGCTACAAGTTGGACGGTAAGACGACACAGGATGCGGAGGGAACACAGGCCAGTGCAGACTTTCCTGCTGCCCCCCCCCCCCCTTCTATCTGTGCTTCCACAAGCGATGACATCACCTCCAGCTCCCTTGCAGAATGCCTGAGCGTATTGACAAGATAATCACACAAGCGCGGGCGCACACAGACACACACACAGATCAAATTCACAGTTCTGCTGTAAATCATCCAAGGGTTCCACACCATAATTTCTCATATATGATATTTGTTTATATTATAACAAGATTTTGAATGAATTTCATGGAGTTCAAATCTTATGCCTGATGTCTATAAATAAACGATAATAGACAAAGGTGGCGTAATTGATCGAAACTATTCTTTTCCATGCATTCTCTGTGCCGTTGTGTGTTCTGTGTCGAGTGTGAACCTGAACGCTTCTCATTTAAATTAAATTAAAAAAAAAAACCTGTAAATCATCTACGATTGCCGCGGACTGAAGGCACCACAGTGTCTATTTGACGTTCATTGTGATGGACGACCAGGCAAATGAGGAGGAGCAGACTGAGACGGATCCTTGTGCGCTGTGGAGTCCAGAGTCCCCTCACTGCGGGGCGCCGGAACCTCGCCTTCGACCGCCCCGCACCGGCCATTGGCCCCGCTTAATATGACATCATTACCAGATGAACTTCCAAGGCCTTAGGCAACCCGAGTCTAGACAGAGCATCCTTACAGCTTTAACTGTTACGGGTCCTGACCTCTCGTCTGCGGCAAGCAAAGGGAAGAGTAACCTGTAAGGGTGACTGTCTAACGAGTACAGTGGATGTCACTGTATGCAGTATCGGGGGTACTGGCAAGACCCGCCTTCCCTGCATGACTTCACAGTGGGGGCGGGTGCTAGTACCTGCAATGTACTCGCTGCCGCCCGGCTCCAGCTACAAAAGGTCATTTGGAGGTCAGGGAATTCCGAGCGAGCCTAAAACAGCCGAGATTAATGGACACTGGAACCAGAACAACACAGCGAATCGTGACCCCAGAGCTTCTTTTTTTTTATCTCCTGGCTCAAAGGGCAGGGCAAAGGCATTTCCGTTAACCCAGAGGGCACTTTCACAAGGACCTTCTGTGCACAGCACAGCACTGCAAACGGGCCCCGGGTCATGTGACCAGCTAGGACACACGTTGACAGGGGGGGGGGGGGAGATCTGTTTATTTTCAAATATCAACGTTCTCCATTTCCACTCGTGTAGATCAGCGCCGTCAGTCCTGTTTACGCAGCTCCAAACAGGCTGAGGATTTCAGTTTCTTTCTGTTATCTGACGGCTGCTGACTCCTGCAGTTTTCTTGCACAAACGTTGCACAACACAGGACACCGATATACGACCGAGGAGGGCCCCCCCCATACTTTGGATGACCTCTTCATATGAAACAACAGACTCCTGACTCAACAAATCAACCTATATCTAAAAACAAAGACCTTTTTTATTTTAAATATGAACAACTTGGGTTGCGTTTACGCGTTTCCCCTTTTCTGATGTGTAATTTTACCCAATTTAGGTCTGTAGAGGTAGATGACACCCCCTCACTGCCTTATGAAAAAAAAAAAGATAAATTAAAAAATAAAGAACCAGAGCCTGAAGATCTCTGCAGCACACCTGATAGCAAAGGCTGTTAATTGGACAGTGTCTCTGCCCCCGAACAGCTCATCATGGTGACGCGCGACTCTCTGATTAACACCAATAATGCCAGGCTGCCAATTTAATTTTGCAGGGTGCCAGCGACTCTGGGGTCCGGGGAGCAGCTCTGACTGCGGACCAGAGGAGGGTGGCTCCTTCGAAGTATCTGAGAGGTAGCATCACTGCCCCCTGGTTGTCACCAGCCTGCAGTTGCAGACAGATGAAACGCGGCACCTTCCGCAGGCCAGAAGGCTGCTGTAAAAGTCGACGCAGGCCTATGGCCACAGCTTTGGCAAGGCGGGGCCCGAGATGATCGGGGCACCATAAGCCGGATCTGCGCATCCATAGCGATCCAGACACCTTAAGCTTCAAGGAGGTGCGCCGGGAATCTCGCAGAGCTGATGCCAACGGAACTCTGACCGCCAACCACATGACAAAAGCGTATTAGCACTCAGTGCTAATCGTCATGTGCTCACCGGAGCAATGCATCTGGGTGGATTTTTAATGATCTTGCTATTTGTACCCGTAACCCCTTATAGTTAGCGATGCAGGTTATGGTCTTGCACTTGATCCCAGATTTGCATATGGGTATTTTACCAAAGCCAATCAGGATAATTGAAATCTCTGGGGTGCGCTGCCCATTGGAAGGTCAGCCGTCTGGCCGTAAGCCTAGACCCTCACTCCCTCATGCGCTCCCCCCCCCGCTGCACCCTCAGCGACCGTGCCGTGCTAATTACTAAAACGGGAAACGGTGCCACACATCCCAGACAGTCGGCACACTTACAGGTTGGCCTATCATCTTCATCAGGAAGAGGGGGGGGGCAATCGAGTGTGCGAGTGTGTCGAAGGCGCACCTCATTTGCAATGCAGATGGTGCAGGCCGGGGATTGTGGAATGGAGACAAACAAATGCACCTGACACACTTATACGGGGTGGGGGAGCTCTGGAGGGGAGGGGCCTTAGCACTGCCAGTATGGAAAAGCATCACGATGCGACTCTGTGTTACAGCGACACACCCCTTTGAAGATCCCCCAACACCTGGGCTCAACAAGGATATCCCCCCCGCACCACAGGAAGTGACCTCATCCTGTCTGCCGAACAGTCTGCAGTAGACCGTCAACCCAACCAAGAACAATGACACTGATAAACTTAAGGTGTGGAAGCGATCGTACCAGGAGGGGATATTGTATACCATAATGAAAAACAATTGAAAATAATCTATTTATGTATGGAGAGTCTAGGCAACTTTTCCACGGACACCCAGAATCCATGACTCTCACCTCTCCTGTTCCTCCTTCATCCTCAGCATCTCCTCGTCCGACGCCTGTTGGGCCCCCTGGCGTTCCAATCGGTCTCCTGGCTTCTCGTCCTTCCGGTTCTTGCCGAATCTGCAGAGAGCCCCACAAGAAGGACCGGGGATGGGGTTCAGTCGCTCGGGACAGGCGCGCTTCTCGAGGGAGGCCGAGCAGCAGAGGCCGCCTTCGCTTCCCCTGGGCTCAGCGCTTACCAGCACCGGGCCTCTCCTGCCTATTCATTTACAGCTTAGGACAAGTGAGTGCCATACATCCCATAATTTCCATCGGTCTGGCCAGTTGCACCTGCGTTTCATCCGATTCTATTTGCAGCCTACTCCATCTCACATCCACGCTCACCCCTCAGCCTGCATACAAACCGAGTTACCCAAAGAGAGCAATTCCGGGAGAACCGATGACGCCGGTTCCCGACTGGACGCATTAGCCGCAGGTACGCTTCCGGGCTTCTGCGGCACTGGCAGGAAGCAGACGGACGAACCGGAGCCCCTGGCGGGGGACGGAGATACATCCGCTGGCTAATTAATCAAGCGGCGACCCAGGTGTGGCACAGGGCTGCCGTCGGTAGTGTGGCGTGTTGTCATCCATCACCGGTCCGAGTGACGGCTCTCCGGCGCATTCCAGTGCTTTCCGTTAACCGTCGGCATGGAGCCCAAAGCCTTCACTCCGAAATAATAGCATCTCAATCATGCCAAACTTCAGGATCGATTTCTGCGGACCCAGCGTTCATTAGGCCTGTTTACGCCCCCCCATCTGCTCATCTCTCTGGGATGCGTCAGGCGTGGGTTATGCTCCTTTACGCTGGCGCTGCCTTGTGCGCCGCATTATCCCATCCTCAAAACAAAGACTCCCGCTAAAGATTTTAAATTGCTCGCTTGCCATGTGAAATTAGGGAGCCGGCACTTCAGCGTTCGCTGTCAAAATCCGAGTCCAACAGCATTTACCCGGCATAACCCCAGGCTGAGCACATTTGCAAAACTGACACCGAGAGCTCATTTGACAGCGTGCTGTAGAATAACACATCACACCCCCCTCGTAGCCTCTCCAAATGCCAGACGGGTTTGGAGTCCTGCTCCACTCTTCTGTGGCCAACACCGAACCCCTTGAGTCGCGTAGCGTGCATGGGTTTTCACTGTACCTCAGCACTTAATTGCTTCATTGAAGTGATTATTTGGACGGCAAATCACCTCAGCTGGTGTGTCAGGCAGTAATTAAAAACGTGTTCCCTTACACCCGCAGAAAATGTGCTCTCAGGCATCTGCATCGGTCACCCCCCCCGGCTTAGTCAAAGGACCTCTACAGAGGAGCGATGTTGGCACTGCGACTGGGACAGCGTGAAGATGTCCATGACGAAGAAATGACTGAAGCATCTGAACAAGACTATATGAGAGGTGGCCTGGCGCAGGTCTGATTAAACGTCAAGAAAGTACACCGCACTATAGAACTGTTCATTTGCAGTTTTTCTAACATTTCTGCCCTTTCGGGAGTATCCGACGTTTCCGAAGGCACCTTAAATAAAACACTCGCAGAGAATAACGTCTTCAGAAAAATAAAAAATAAAGTCGGACATTTTATAATGAGCGCTGAAACCTTTATAACAATCCTTTCCAGAAAGTGCAACACATATAACAATTTTCCAAAGCGAGATTCCCGAGACGTATTTCTGTGCCGCTTTTATGCCATATATATGTATGTCTCATGCACTTTTGATTACACCTAGCAGCTGAACCACACACAGGCATGACAGTTCGAACAATGAAACCTTTTCCACAGTGCATTTGAGTACCGTAGTACTGACATGTAATTTTTACTCCTGGCTTTTTTTTTATTCATTTTTAATATCGACCGCTTCCGGTTTTCGAATTCTCCAAATTTATCTATAAGTCTCACGTCTTCCCGTGTTCCAGCACTATTGTCGTAATTGAATAGAGGAGCAGCGTTCACCATGCCTCAGTCGTATTTCTTCAATTTTCCGACCTACATAAAACTGACCATTTTGCTACATGAAATATTTGTCCCCACAAGCCTCTGAAATGCTTTAACGGAGCGCTATGTTGCTTATTTTTGAAAAACAATATGCTTATTCAGTAAAAATGAGAGCGGGGTGTTTTTCTGTAGTCAAGGGGTGTGGTGGGTTAGGTTTTGGCCAAAGAATAGACGCTTTGTTCATGCAGGCTGCTTTTTGCGGAAAACCATTAGTTGCCACGGTATACCAACGATTTCTATTTGTGGCGTGACGCTGTTCGTTCAAATGATGTAGCATTTGTGGAATTGTTTTGTGAACTCTAGAAACGTTAAATGGTCCAGGCATATCGTGGCGTGTCGATGTTCCAAGCAAGCAGACACAATTTCAGGTGGAGTTCCCTGCAGGGAAGTCTGAGACTCGGCTCATTCCCGTAAACATTCACCTTCCCGGAGAACGGGCCAAAATGCACTTAAGGCTTCTGCCAAGACGGTAGCATGATAGACAGAGACCTCAAACCCTTAGGGTATTACCCCCGGGGCAGGATTCCCAAAATGAATGCATTTCAGAGAACATAAAATTTTATAAAATGGTTTTAAAATGTTGCTTTAAAAAATACATAATTAATTGGAATCCATTGCCATCAAAACATCCCATTCCCCACAGTAACATTCCTAATAAGACCAAACGGCGTGCGAATTAATTACATCACAAACGGCTTCATTTAAAAAGATTTAACAACGGGAAGCCCTGTGATTCAGGTCTTTTCACCGTTTCTAATCAAGCCGGCCAGTGTGTGTCCGCGAATTTTACCCACAGGGACGTGCTGGCGATCTGACCCTGCGGGGCCGAGCCCGGTTTTCCCGGGACTGCGCGCGCGCTTCCGCTGACCCTGTCCACGGGCTCCCTGCTGGAAGCCTCTCTCCCCACGGACCTCGTTATCCAGGAAATTCAGCCGTCGGTCAGCGTTCCCGCGTCGGCCGGAGATTAAGGTGTGCGGCAGGCGGCTCTGTGCCGGATACCGACCGCGGCGAAGTCGCCCCCGGGGGCTGTAGGCCTTCGAAAGCCTTTCTTTTTGCATGGCTGGAGATTTCCATGCAATTTACCATCCAAAGGCCCAATTATAATATAAAAAGGGGGGAAAAAAATGAGCTCTCTTTCCCTGGAAATAAAGTAAAGGAAATCAAACATTCACCTTAAGCTATGAAAAATGCACAGTACAAAGTGCAAAGGAAAGGACTTCAGCATATAAGTAAATAAAAATTTAAATCGTACAGTGAGGGTCTAGTGCATTAATACGTTCTTGACAGAAAAAAAAACCCTTTTTGGCCTAGTTCTATGAATGGAGTGCTACATAAACATGACCTCTGTGATCAGTTTTATCTGAGGTATGGGGGGGGGATAAAAAGCAAGGACACTACAAAACTATCTCTGACACCAATCAGCAGCCGGACAGAACAGAACGCCGGAACGTCGAGTCGCGCTCCCATAATTCATTGCTGTGTGGAGTCGCTGCAGGTCCATTGATAGCGTACCTACATCAGCTGAAGGTGTTGAGGCAAACGGCAGTCTGAGTGAAGCAGCGCTCATTTTCAGACCCACCTGTTCCCGTTCCGCAACAGCGGCAAGCCTCCAGGGATCTGCCGTTCGACTAACTTCAGCTTGGGAAGACCGTTAAATTAACCAAAAGGATCTCGTTCCCCCCAGCTTCACCATACAGTCATCCCACACGCGTGCATGCTGGCGTGTCTCGTAACGATGGCACGGAAAGTATTTTTGACGTTTTACTCTTTTCTGTGAGTTTACATAGGCTGTCAGAAAACTGAAAAGAGAAATACAAACAGGACTGCTTTATATAAATCTTGCAATCCAATTAAAACTAAGTTACAGAAACTTCTACTTTAGGAATGGAGGGAGTGGCTGGATTGCATTACACCCATAAATTCATCGGTTTAACAGAAAATAAAAATACATTCAAAAAAACTTAAAACTAGGACTCTGTCAGTTTACGGTTGAAAAAACAAAACCCAAACATGGACTAAACCGTGATTTAATCCAAGGTGTTTCTGAGAATCACTCGGCCGGGTCAGGATCACAGTGTTTCGTAGCCCAATGGTTCCGCACACAGGACTCACAAACACACACGGTCAACCACAGCAGGGACCACGGGAATCTCACGAAGACCAGAGAGGAGCAAACCCCACAGAAATCGCGGGGCTGGGGCTGGATTCGAACCCGCAACCCCCAGAGGTGTGAGGTGAGGATGCCGCCCACCGATTGGCTGAGGCTACCCGCCTCGAACCCCCAGCTCTACAGCTCCAGGAAGGCTCCCACATACACTCTTATCTTAATGCAATAATGAAAAACTTTAAAAAAAAGAAAGAAAAGAGCTCTTTAAGCATGACTCCCTTTAAACTCCCTGAGAACTTGGGCACAAAGGCAGTTCAGCATCTGAATGGGAAATTTTTTTTAAAGACTTTAGAAAGTCTAATGTGTAATAAAAATTTAAGAAGGGGAGTTAAAAATCGATGTCGGAGAGGAGCATGATGGGAAGGGTTCAGCGGCCGGTAACACGATAAGACTGCTGAGTGCTCAGCATTAGGGGTGAAGCAGCGACTCAACACATCATCAGCCTCATCCCGTTTCTTAGAGTTTTTGATAGCCAGTGTGCCTAATAGCCACTGCAATCGGGTTCTGCTTCATAATGACGCCCTTTCGGGATATAATCTCCAGCCAAAACCACAGTAGGTCCAGGCAACGCAGTGAGGGTCCATCAGTGATACAACGCCGACGGCAGGGAGGGAGAGACTACTGGAGGGTATGTGCTGTACATCTACTATTCCTCAGGATAGTTTAAGTTTTATACGCACTGCACCGTCCCATTTGAATTTAAAATTCCGGGCGCCGCCATCAGCAGCCCCTTCAGGCAGGACATTAACACCCCCCCCCCCCATCATTAGGACGGCCCAGCAGAGACCGTTCTCCCTACAGCAGCTGAGGAGACCCCGTCCAGATGAACTTCTACTCGGCCTTCATGGCGAGCGTGATGGCCGGCCCGGTCGCCGCCCGCGTCCCCCTCCGGGACCAGGCCCCAGTAGGAGGTTCTCCCCGCCGAGAAGATCATTTGCCGTCAGCCGCTGGCTATGAGAGGCCGCTGCACCGGCGGGGGCCGGAAAGATTGCTGCGGGTCCCGCTCAGCCCAGCAGGTACCTCTTGGCCAAAGTCCCCTAGCAGAGTCCATCGCCACTCAGGCTCCGCCTCTCTCCCGGTGCTCTGAGGCTCGTCAACAAACTCAGGCACGATACCTTCCTCCGACATTCTCCTCCGCACCAGCAGAGCCTGGTGCCTCCTCGCCCCGCCCCACCCCCCCATTCTCCCCCCCACCCAGACGCTCTGCCCGTTTGTCCCAATGCAGTGAGAATCTTGCTGAACAGCAGGATATTA
>JAABNY020000082.1:11137932-11156228 GCA_015164015.2 Brevimyrus niger
ACGGACCCCACCCCCCCCCCCCCCCCCCCAAGTCATCACAGTACTCGGCAAGCTTTCAGCTGAAAGGAAAAAAAAAATGAAAAACCCAAGGTTCTACTCACGAGGCCAGAACAAGCCTGAGAATGCTGCCCATTTAAGTCGAACTGACGTCTGCTGCTGTTTGGTTTGGGCGATTCAGGTTCTCAGTAGTCGATTTGCAGATAGACTTTACCTCTTTGTCATTGACCACTGAGGTCAAAGTCTGACAAAAGATATTAAACGGCAAAATATTTATATATACACACACATTGGTGCTAAGCTATAAATTCAAATCAATGCAATTAAAACCACTCACAGGGTCACAGCACCTCCCCAAATTAATCATTATGACAATAATATATTAAAAGCTTATGCTAATTTATTTTTGCTAAACGCCTCACTGTCGCCACCCGGTGGCAAAATAACATTCAACCGGCATTAGTAGTGAAACGGTAATGAAATCTGCTTTTAAAATAATTTTAAATTATTAACTAATTTAAAAATAAGATTTTATATTTGTTAACTGAATTGTACAATAGAAGACAAGCATCATAATGACTTGGGGAGAAAGGCTGATTGATTCAGATGCCCCCGTTGTCTAACATGAAATGACAAGTGAAAAGTACTGAGAGGCTTTCCACCATCATTCAGGCAGTAGCTCCATCGTGGGCAAAATCCCAATGTCAGAACTTTAGTAGATCATGCAACCTTGACAGAAATGCAACACCTTAGGCCTGCTACCTGCCGCCTCAACATTCTGCCTACCTTCTTTAAGGACGTTTTTGACTATACAGCATCAAAGGTTTTCGGTCAGGCCTTTTGCAAGGGCCCTGAAAACCACAAGTATCGAACCACTTTTTAGAAAGTCCAGTCTACATGCCTCAGTAACTATAGACCTACATCAAACCTACCTTTATACAAAAGATCATTGAAAAGGTTGTTTTTCAGTAACATAGTTTTTCCATGATGCAAAACAACTAATGTTTTCTACTACTGAGTCTGACCACACCAAAGCACCAAGACTGCACTTATTGTGGTCTTGAATAACATTTGTCCAAGCAGCGATGAATCAAAGGTCTCAGTTTTGGTATTACTGGATCTCATTGCTATGGTTCACATTGTTGACCTTAAGATACTGATAGACAGACTAGAAAAGTAGGTGGAAATTTTTTGCACCGTTTCAAATTTTCAAGATAGGGACTTCGAGTCAAAGGATAATGAAATGAATCTGAGCAAATTAAAATCACATGCGGAGCTCCTCAAGGCTCCATCCTCGGGCCTCTTCTGTTCAACATCTACATGCTCCCCCTCGTTCAGATTATGGAACATTATAGCATCTCTTACCATAATTATGCAGGTGACGCAAAACTATGCACTAGAGTCTCACTGCGCGACTGTAGTTCCTCAGAGCTACTGAATATATGCATTGAAGAAACTAAATCACAGGTATCAGCCAGAATCTTCTTCAATTGAAAACAGAAGAAAAAAAAATTTAATAACTGTTTTTGGCCCCAAAAAAGGAAAGACTGAAAGTCATTGCTCACCTTGAATCCATGACAACAAAACAAGCCAGAAATCTTTGTGTAATTCTTATAGCCTCTGGACTCTGACCTTAATTTCAACAGCCACAGAAAAGAAAATTATAAAATCAGCCTCCCACCACCTTAAATTAGATGGTAAGAATTAAAGGATTTCTGTCTAAACAAGGTAGAGAAAAGCTTGTTCTAGCATTTGCTTTTAGCAGCCTAGACTATTGAAATGGTGTCTTCACAGGTTTGGGTAATAAATCAATCAGACGGCAGCAGCGCATCCAGAGTTTCGCCACCAGAGTCCTCAGTAACACCGAGGAAGTAGAGGAATATTACAGCGGTCCTTAAATCGCTGCGCTGCCTTCCTCTGTATCACAGGACTGATTTAAAAATGATTATTACTTGTGTACAATGTACGGAATGGTCTCTGGCCCACACACTTTTCCGATTTCCTTGAGCATTATGAAGCATCCAGATCCCTGAGGTAATTTGGGAAAAGTTTACTCAGTGTTCCCAGAATCATGAGCAAGCAGAGTGAGGCAGCTGTTGTGGAACAAGCTTCCTGAAGACCGTGCTTTCACTGTCAGCTCATTATAATCGGGGCTTAAAACGTTATTTGTTGCAGCTTTTCAGTAAATTAGATCAGTTTAATTATACACAGTCACTACGATGTGAATGTTTAGTTAGCTCTTTATTTGTTTGGCTTTTAGGCTATTTTGTCTTTTAATTGTGATTTACATTTTTTTTTTTAATGTATCCTTCTGCCTTTGTAAAGCACCTTGAATTACCTTGTATCTGTATTGCGATATATATATATAAAAAAAAAAACTTACCATGACCTGCAAACATAAAAGGTCTGGGTCACCACTTGAGCAAAAGAAAGGTTCGATTTCTTTTTTAATAAAAACAAATGGCAGCTAAGAATGATCTCTAAGTGGGACGGACAGAATGAGGCAAAGAATATTTTTCACCGGAATGAAAAAGATCCTTAGTATACGCTGATCTACCTCAGGGAGTGTCAAAGTTACGGATAAGGGGGTATTTCAGGACACACACACACAAACTCACTGAATAGTGCTCCTTCGCATTTATAATCAGGTTCTCCAGTGTCATAATAGGAAATTATGCAATTTTCTTTTACACGACTTCCTGCGAGAACGACTAATCTGTTGCACATATGCCAGAAGAAAACGAAGACCACGCCCCCCACACAGTCCACACCTACACACAGCAGAACAGACCTCAGCCCCGTGGTCCTTAAAAAGGCCACACCCACGTCAACAAAACACGCCACACTTCCCAGACAGGCTACCCGTCAACTGAAAATCATATTTCATAGTCGTCAGTTGCAATATTGTTTTGATCATACGTAGGGTTCCTAATAAAGCTTTTAAAAAACAAAAAAGGGGAAGCAGATGGGTAAAATAAAAACATGGGACACCTGTGCAGAGTAACAGACACAGACGTTTGTATCACCGACTGCCCTGAAATGCAGACGTCTCATATTGACGGCATTAATGATTCCGAACATATTTCCAACTAAAGTCCAAACAAAACAGCTAAAACTAACACCCCCCACCCCCCGATAAATATTTCGGAATTTGTAATCCATTTGAATTATGGATTACATGTTACAGGAAAAACATGGCAAGCATCTATGTGACACTAAACCAAATACAAAACCACCTGATTAAGAAGCGAAATGGCTTCACTTCACACAAACTGAACCTGCAGGGACCAGTTAAAAAAAAAAATCTGTTTCACTTGCTCTGTTCCATCTGAGTAAACTTCCTCCCGTTCTATTCGACACAATCCAGCGTGCTGATGGAGGCAGTGGCCCTTCCCTGTGGATTACCTTTTCTGTAGTCTTCCCCAAACCTACTTTTTTAAAGCTTGCTTATTCTCTATAATATATTTATTCAATCTTATTTTCATTTAATTTATTTTATGACTGTTGATGTAATTGTATGGGGTCCTTGAGTGTTTTGAAAGGCACTATAAATTAAATGTATTATTATTATTATTATATTTATTATTATTATTATTATTATTATTATTATATTGCGATTGTTGGGCCGTTCTTGGCATTTTGCAGAGAAGAAGATTCGACAATATTCTAAAGTGATCGTGGACTCGTCTTTGAACATATGAAACAGTCCTTGATCCTTTCATTCTTTATGAGGAAACACGCTCAGTGCTCGAGATATTTAACGGAGGATTTGATTAAGGCGGCTATGGATCAGCTGTCCGCTCTGTCAGGTCCAGGATGTTACTGCCAGCAGAGCAGGTGGCATCTGAAGAATGTCTCCCAAGGCGCTGGCACGCGCGTGATGTCGCAAGGGGGTGACCCAGGGTCCCTGACTCGCACATGGCAATAATAACTCAGCTATACCCACCAGAGCAGAACTGACCGCTGCCGTTTTTGTGTTTTCCAGCCGCAGCTTTTAACCAAAATGACTAACGATCTCACAGCAAATCCATCTGTGACCTTATCATTTTATTTATTGAAAAAAAATAAAATCTATCGTCATCATAATCATCAGCAACCAGAGCTGCACCGGTTGTGTGCGTCATGGTAGTGGCTATCCAAATTTCTATAACAAGTAGCCGATTATACGAACTAGATAGGTCGCAAGGGAAACATTATCGAAATATAATGATATAATGTTTAGTACTTAGCTTTGTGGACCATTAGTAATGCAGAAGGGTTGTCACAGAACGCTGTTCAGTCAGACTCTGCTGCTCGCTCAAATACACATTTGCTTATAATTTCAATGAAGCTGGTTACCAAATATGGATATCCTTAAAATGAAAGTCCACTATAGCTTACAGTAACACCTGGCTTTACAAGCTTTGCAAATATGAAAAAAGAAGAATACAGACTGGTTCGTTGGTACCATGGTATACGGTGTGTTTCACTAGCTTTCTGGTCATGACGTTCAACACACAGCAGAGCACAAGAGAAGCCATTTAAAACAGCAGGAAAAATCTGCTGGAATTTGCTGGAAGTTGGTGATTTTCATACCCGACAAAGACGACGCCATGTAATCAGTTTGAGTAAGAAATACTGGATACATTCGAATAGATACCAGATACACGCATACTGGACATGCAGATCATCTGATTCTGTTACAATGTTTAACTATGCCAAGATTAGTGTAAATATCATAATTAGTACTATGATATTGTGATTTATAGGTGATGTGAAGGATAATTTCAAATGAACTAATTATATTTCCCTTCCACTGTTTTTTGCTCTCATTAGCTCCACTAGTTTTTTTTTTTTTTAAAAAAAAGGTTCTAGATATACCACTAGAGGTCCCCACAAACACGCTCAGACATACCCCACACGGGCGAGTCGGCGAGGAAAAAAGACTTCAAAAACAAAATATGCGCTGGTGATAAAATCATAATGACCGTGATTCCACGCAGTTGTCCCCACGGACAAGAGAAAACATGTCGATAATACTTCATTATATTTCACTCTTTAATCATTCAACTGCAACTGTTACAATATAATATTTGAAGTTAACACATATTAAGTTCTATTTGACAAAAGGTTTAATTGCGTGGTGTGTAAACCGCAAGTACTACATTAATATTTTTTTAGAACTAAGAACTATTTCGTGGCAATGGATTCGCACATGAAAGCTGGCAGCCCTGACTTTGAAGGCCGAAGATTAATCTGCGCAGTCCAATATATAATCGTTAATAATAAAATTCATGGATTTCCAGACCAAATGGCGAAGTAAATAGAAACATGGAGCTGAATGTGTTTGATGTTTGAATGTGAGTAAATGTAAAGTCAAAACCATTTCACAAATGTAGAGAATGTGCAGCGACGTCACGGCGTACGTCACGCCCTGTTACAAGTGGGGACGGGAGCACCCTCGCGTGAGTAACGCGCTTTGCGTGAGTGTGCGGTTACGCTGGTTCACCGCAAAGCCGTTTTTCTTTTAATCAGGTGGTTCATTCATTCATTTAACTAAGTATTTGCATAAAACGTTAAAATCTGGTGGAATAGTAATGAGGAAGAGGAAGGGTAAATAAAAGGTAGCTTACCGGGGCAATCAAATCCTGATCCCAAGCAACGGTATTTGGACACACTATTAACCGTAAATAACATATAGATCCGTATGACTTGGTAACCCAATACTGGATTAAATACCCCGATGCACTACCTCCACTCACTTACTCGGACATTGTAAATTAACTTTTTTAAACACTTACATCAGTTAAAAGTTATAAATCCCTAGCACTGGCGGGTGCAAGATCTGTTCATTCACAAACCGGCAAATTGCTATACAGCAAGGGTAAGGTGGCACTCTGCTTTTTGGCCCAATTATTAAACCAAACAAAATACAAAACGTGATCATTTTATTGAGTCGTAATCAGTTGGTTTAATCAGTCGTATTATTAATATTAAAAATAAATTTTTAATAATCTTGTTTTTTTATCTTTGCTAAAAATGCATTTTTTAACTTGGAATGGGCAAATATGTTCAATATTTGGTGATGTCGAGTGAAAATGGGAGGAAACATGATTTTACATGTTAATTCCACAGCGTGTGCATAAAAAAGACCTTTTAGATTTGCATGGAGGGCCCCTGAGCTTACTCACCTCTAATTCATTTTTACATGATTTGTCATTGATTACAGTTCTGTTGTGCAACAGGTCACGCGCTCACGGTGCCTCAACATTTCCTCTGCAGGCTTAGGTTATCATCGGCTCCACTGGTGAAGTTTCCTCAGACCACTATACTTGCTTTGCTGGTCTTGCTGAAACATGTTCCCACGTTGGTGGAGGGGGGGAGTCTGCTTTTCAAAGTGGAAACGACTGTCCGCTGCAGGCAAACGCAGACGGTCACAGACAAACCTGCATACCGAATTGTACGAAGTAATCTGAACAAAGTGCATATCGAGGTGGGCCATAGGATTAATTTACACATCAGCCGCCGGTCTTCCGGATGGTACGGCTGACAGGAAAACCACACCTCCACCTACAAACTGGGAACTAGCGCTATTTCACGTTGATCTCTAAAAAGCAGATCGCAACGCTGCTATACCGGGAATAGATATGCATTCAGTTACATGAAGTCGCCATTCAACCAACACCAATTATACACAGAAACTGATAGATTTTCACGGGGTCAGGGTCCTGCCTTTTAATTCATTTCTCGCTTGCGGTCGTCCTTACATTGTATCCTATCTTTTACCCGATCTTAGTTACAGTTAAATGAAGAACGTACGTAAAAAAAAACGTGTCAACGCCGGCTGTAACCCTGGGAAACAGAGAACTACAAAAAGAAAGTCGGAAAAAGTACATACCAATCTATTCAGTTGTAATAATACTATTTTCTGGCCGTGCCCATAGCAAATGGAAATACGTGGTTTAGTGTTGGTATAAAGTACCGATTCGATGCTGTGGTTTGAAAGCGGCCGCCGCGGGAGCCCCGCCCCGGTGTGGGACGTTGGCCCGGCGGGGCGCTATGTTAGGCAGAGCCGCGGGAGAAGCTCGCCGACATTTTTACACGGCATCATCAGAGCTGACGTGGAGACTACGTGTGCAGCGGCTCGGGCCATCCACCCCTACCGTAATCAGTGACGAGCCCCACTACGTAAAAAAACCTCGGTAAGTTATTGCGCTCATTCCCGAGAACAAGAGGGACGCTCTTAAGGGGGAAAATACAGAGAAAACACGGGAAAGCTCTCTGGTGTCCGCTGGCCTCTCAGATCTGACCAATATGTTTAGCCGATTAACTGGATGACAAATTATTAATAGCGAGATAAAACGTTTAGCTGGTCAAATAACAACTGTCAGCAGTGGGTTTAATAAATAGATTTATTGTCAGGCGCTTCAAAATGACTTTTTGCATAATGTGCTTAAAACATTATTCCACAACTTGGTGTTTATTTGCTGTTGGTAAAGATAAGTAATTAGATTCGTTGCATTGCAGGGAAACTGGCTACGTTAACAATAATGCAATGCAAGAATAATTATTTTATACATTCGTACCGCCCCTTGGAATAAACCCCAGACACTGTAGCCTATATTAACTTTCGTCATGTAATAATTAGGTATTCGTATTTATTTATTTTAAACACTTTATTTGCCCGCTGTTTGAAATAAACACGAAATGTGAGAACTTTTTGGAGTTTTAAAAAACAAATGCGAGCAGAACTTTTGCTCCACGCAGATTGCGCGCCTGTTGCAGTTTATTTGCGTCCGCGGCGGTGCGGTTGTATCATTGCAATTTTGTAACATTGCGACTCGATCCGTTATAATTATAGCGATCGCTGAGGGACTTATCGGCTAATCGGTGATGCGGTGTGGGTTGCTGCCGTGGGCGTTGGATGAGAGGGGCTTGGTTTTTTTTTTCCCCAACGATTCCGTGGCTGTTAGAAGTGGTTGGAGTGGCTGCGTCGCGAGGATCACCGGCGACGCCGGGATGGGGGACCAGGGACCCGGTATCGGTGTACTAAACCGTCCCGCTAGCCAGGGTTTGCTGACACTTAAAATGAGAGTAACAGGCGGCGGACGGCCATGTGCATGTGTGCGGGGCCGTATTAAACGATGACTTGATATTACACGCTTTCACACGCGTTCGTGTCAAAATTCCAGATTTTATTAAAAAGCATTTAGTTGCGTATTAAATATACCCGCAAAACACGGTACATCTGCACCCATGTAGAGTTTCTTTCATGTAATTAGAATAGCCTACATGTAAATCAAAGTTTGTCTCGCTTCAACATTTCCGTGTTACAAAAGTTTCCAGCAGGGCGTTCTGTCAAAACAAGCAGACGGATCGGGATCGTGTTGATTATTTAATAATTAACTATCCAAAGAAAGGGGGCTTCCTATGCGGTGGCGTAGCACGGAGCGTGCCCGAATGTTATAACCCTAATCAGTGAAGTTTTAGAAAGCCGACTTTTTAGAATTTGCCTTATTTAAAATGGCGTCAGTTGTTTAGAAGGTTCTAGAAATGGCGCACAAACGCGTCCCCTCCCTTTACTCCGAAATCGACGACGCCCTGCGGCCGGCGTTGCGCTTTTTCTTGTAGGCAGGCTGGTTTTTACACACAACCCCCCCCCCCTCCCCCTGATATTTCGTGGCAAGTCGCCGCATGTCGGACTGCTACGTGAGATAAAACGCAGCATTAAATCCCCAGTCATGCTTGTGATCATCTGGAGCAAATGGCAACAAAAGAATTGTAACATTTTCTTCTTTATTTTAATTATACTTCGATGTTTTCATGATCAGAATTGCTGTTAATGTCAACAAAGCATGCATTTATTTTGAAATGTATGGGCCATGTGTAAATATGTTTGAGCATTTGAGATGATCTACCATTTAGAAACTCCAATGATACAATTTATTGTGCATTTCAAAAAAAAAGTTGCGGGACATCACAACCCTTAATACTAATTTGCTAAAAAAAATTCTGGAACACTCCAGCTTAAGTCAACATCTTGTTTAAAATTGTAAGTTATTGAACATATTTTCGCTGCTCTCTGCCGTCAGTTACGAATATTACTTAAACTTTTAGAGTGTTAACCGTTGGATTGCCATAATATTGAATTAACTGGTCGGCCTGCAATTTAAATCTTCATTGCATGGCTCGCATATGCCTGATCATTCGTAGTGTGCCTACGAGCTTATTTCTCTTTGCCTGTTCAATGAACTTTTTATTGATATTTAGCTTATTTGATACCAGACAACAATGGTCCACGTCAAAAACCACGCAAAACCAATCATAATAATAATAAAGATGGAGAGGAATATACGGCGCAAATGACCTTTCAGTCCCCTCAGTGACCTTTGACGTCACGTCATGCAACAAATGAGTGAAACGGAAACAATGACCTACGTCTCATTACGTCATTCACCTTGAGTATCTCCAGGAGATCATTCCAAGGTTTTTTTTCTTCTTCTCTCTCTTTTAACCATTATCCATTTGCACCAGACAGAGGGAAATCTTAACGTTACATCTTGTGTATATTGCCTGTATATCACTTTTTTCCCCCCTGAAATCACAATAAAATGGTTTTCCTTATAATGCATTTACAAAAATGTAATGAAATGGAGTGAAGGTTTGCGTTTTTTTTTTTTTGTGTGTGTTTGTGCTGTAACCTTCTACGCAAATAAAAATGGCCAAAAGCTGAAACGGTGAATGTGGGGAATTTAATCACTCATCTGTGCTGCTCTTGACTCGAGTGTCGTACCTGTATCACTTGTATGTGGAGCGAGAGCCGGTGTTGAATGGACGGGTGCTGGGATGTTTTTTCACTTTTGGCTATTCATTAAATTTAATAAAATCTGTTCAGCAGTTATGCTTAAGTGATTTTTTTTTTGTTTAGTTTCTGTTTGTGCTGGTTTCACGCTTAATTAGGCAGATGTAAATTCCAGGGCCAGAAAGTAAAAATCCAGTCCAGGATTTTGCTTCAACCAACCAGTTGAGTTCTCTGTGACTGTGACTCTTCATACACAACTGGTTGGCTGAAACAAAATCCTGGTCTGGATTCCATTGAAGCTTCGCATTCGAAGTGCAAGGGTCTAATTATGTTTCCCTAATAGCATTTGTGTCTTAGAATCCTAGGTGGCTCCTTTTATTATCAGTCAGTGTAGCGAACAGCCTGCCCCTCGCTCTCCCCCCAGGACCCGGCCTGAGATCCACCCAGTGTTATTCTTAAGGAACTTGCCGGAATTATGAATGTATGTATGGACATTTGATGCGACGGAGAGTATGACCTCCTGGGTGGGGGCGTGTGTGTTTTCTCTGCTCTTTCCAGACGAGTAGCCATGGAAACCATGGTTGCCTCTCAGCAGGATGCGAGCGTGAACGACTCTCTGTCTGACGGGGAAGTGATTCGGATTAAGAGCGAGTCCGGCTCGTCCTCGTTGGCACAGGTAAAGGGCGCCACGTGGGCTTGGGGAAGGCGGCACTTCCGTCAATCGCCTTGGCTCAAGTGGTTCTTGGCTCCAGTCCCCTTTATAGCCTCAGAATTCATATAAAAATAAACCCGATTCCCTTTTGCTTAACTGGAACAGGATGACAGTACGGATTGTGGGTTATATTCCATAAACCAGGTGTGAAACCTCTGACCGATCAGGCAGGTCCAGAACCCTGGTCTAGAACTTGGCATGAAACTAGGATGGAAGTTTCTGTTCTTTAGCAGAGCATTGACTGTGTATCTTGGGTAATTGATGACTAATAGAATGGCGTGGGGTCTTATTGGGTATAGGAAGGAGGAACAGGAGCGCCCTCTGCAGTCACTGTGGTGCAACTGTCGGGTGGACAGACGCTGCACGTCCAGGGTGTCATCCAGGCCCCCCAGGCTTCTGTCATACAGTCCCCCCACATCCAGAACATGCAGGTACGGAACTCGAGTCCCCCACCTGATGTGAAGCCCGTCCACAGCCTTCGGGGGCTGCAGAAGCCCTACCTTTGTGGGCCAAAACGAGCAACGAGAACCTTGATTGGATTTGAAGGGATTTGTCTCTAAGCCCCTTTGGTTTAACCTTCATACCTTGGGTTTGCTCGGCCGTCTTCAGCGCCCCCTGCAGGATGGTTTGGAGTCTCTGCCTAAAATCGCCCGCTGAGCCAAGCGCCGGCCAAGGCACGCCTGGCGATGATGTCATGATGAGGTCACCGGCCCGTCGGGCTTGACTCACGCCGCAGCCGCTGCGATGTTTCCCCTGCACAGGTGGCTGCGGCGGCGCCGTCGGAGGACGGGGAGACGGCGGAGGTGGCGACAGACACGCAGAAGAGGAGGGAGATTCTCACAAGGCGCCCGTCTTATAGGTGGGGCAAAGACATATAAATCACCCGCGGGCTGTGTCAACATTTTTGGCGTGATTTGAATTTCGCTCATAACTCGATGTTGAGTGGAGAAGGAAACAATGTATTTGTTTGTTTGGTTAATGTACTTCTATGCACTGGCAAAATCTCACAAAGAACATCTCCAGAGAGACAATAGAAGGTCAACTGAAGTTGTATTTAACTGTTTCCGAGCTCAAATGCATGAATCCATACAGGTTATAGCGGTCTCTAGGATGCAGTTCTTGAATGGTCAAAGGTTCAGGACCGAGAGCAGGAGGGATGTCACAGCTTTTAGGGTTGAGTTGAGCTCGAAGATGCTCCAGTAGACAGGAGACCTATGACATCATGATTTCTGACCTTTCAGTGCTGTAACGGGTGACTTTTTCTCCTTATAGAACATAAGGAGAGAGTTTTTGTTGTGGTTTAGGGCTTGGTGAGAGCCGGCGGATATTGCTGCTCTGTCCTGGACTCCCTAGTATGAAGGTCTTGAGTTTGGCATCAGAAGGGGGGCGGCGGAAATTGCAACCTATATCGCAGTTGACGTCTTCATCGTTTTCCGCTTGACTGGGAGAAGGAAGCCAGCTAGGAGGGAGCTGCAGCGTTTAGGTGACGGATGACCGTGCCCGTCGTCCAGCGGCTCTGCCGACAGCTTAGAGAGGTATTTCCAGACGCCTCAGACTCCTTGTGATCTTCAGGACTCGGGAACAGCTGCTGTCTGATCGAAAGAGCTCTGGTTCGCAAAGACGGTGCTATTGATGTGTTTAGTGTCTGGGTGAATCTCCTAGCTCTGGCCCTGGAGGGCCCCCATGTTCTGGAAGGGGGCAAAAACATGGACCTGGTCTGCGGGGCCCCCAGTGACTGGATTGGGGGGCCCCGTCCCGGTTGATGCCACTCCACTCTCCTCTGATGCTCTTAGCGTCTCACTCTGTTTGCTGGTTTGAATATGGTCCTGTTAGGCTCTTGCTTTGTTTGCGTGGCTCTTATCCCAGTACTGCTTACATACCAGAGCATCCGGTCACGGCCGTAGGCCTGCGATCCGCCGTTCGTCTCGCTCGGAAGTCGCTTTGGGCAAGGGCCCCCGCTAAAGAGAGGAAACGCGTGACACGTACGGGGAAGAGATGGACTGCCGGGGATAAGGAGATCTCCAGCGATAGAGCGGCGCGGCGACTCCAGCCGTCGGTATCGGGAGGATGAGATTTACATGGCCAGAGGGCAGAGGGCAGACCAGCAGGAAGAGATGCTGTGAGAGAAACAAAGGATTCAGCTGAATTATACTTCGCTCGGGGGGGGAAAAAAAAAAAAAAACGAAAGCCAAGCAGTAGCGAAGTTACTGTTTGGGAATAAAAGCCTGACAAGGCGCAGAGATCAGCTTCAGATACAGGATGAGGCCGGCAGCCCCCGTTCTGACCCGCATCGCAGGCCGTTCGCACGCGTAAACATCGCACAGTGGCGCATCTTCGGAAGACGTTTTATTTGTACGTCTTCAGAGCGTCGGTTGGGTAGGGGCTAGCCGGTCACGTGACCTGAGCTTCCCCGAAGCGCGTACGGGTCGCCGCGCGGCGGCCGTCCCATCCCGCCGCGGCCGGCTGACCGAGCCCTGCGATTTCGGGTGTCGCCCATCGCAGGAGGATACTCAATGATCTGTCGTCGGACGCGTCGGCCGTCCCGAAGATCGAGGAGAATCCGGAGGAGGACGGAGCTTCCCCCAGCGACCCCCACGGATCTCCCACCGCCTCCATCTACCAGACCAGCTCCGGACAGTACAGTGAGTCCCACAGGAAGTGACACGGGTTTTCGCGGCATCACTGCAGAATCGTGCGGTTTGTGAAATCCAGATTCGAGAATATGTCAGTGGTTGATTTTGCTTTTAAATGTGGGTGGTTTTGGGTAGCAGTCCAGGGCCTTGTACTGGAAGGATGGACTAATTGATGGATGAATGGATGGATGGATGATTTGTGTGGCAACTACTTTTAGTGTCGGAGGTCGTGGTGTCGCTACAGTGTCATTTCCAGGACTCCCTCTGACTGCACAGCGACGGTCTGGTTTCTCTTCTGCAGTTGCCATCACTCAGGGAGGAGCGATCCAGATCGCTGGACACGGCACCGACGCGCTCCAGGGCCTGTCCAACCTGGCCATGTCCAACTCAACAGCGCCCCCACCTGGCGCCACAATAGTGCAGTATGCGGCTCAGCCAGGGGACGGGACCCCACACCTCTTTGTGCCGGGCAGTCAGGTCCTTGTGCAAGGTAACCGTGCTTCTCCCTCCCCCCCCCCCCCCACACGTCGAACCTCCAGATGATGCTTGTTAATGGGATTAGTTTGATTGGTATCGCACTAAGAACTCAATGGGTTTTAAGCTTGAAACTCATCCAGCAGGTTATTGAATCTCATTAACCTCTGCAGGAGGGGTTCACATCCTACTGACCGTGATCTGCCAATTGTTGATATGATGTGATATAATATAATATGATAATATACATTCATGCATCGCTTAACGACGGGAACTTGTTCTGAGACATGCATCGTTAAGCGATTTTGTTGTTGTGCCCGCGTCATAGTGTCCCGGCACAAACCTACATGGTATAACCTGCTATACGGCGAGGCTATACGGCATAGCCTAAACGGCGACAAAACGTACAGTGTACTAAATACGTAACCCAGTAACATAGCCGTTTAGCATTATCAAGTATTATCTACTGTACATAAATGTGTGTGCTATACCGGTATATGAATTGCAGTGCGGTAGGTTTGTTTACACCAGAATCACCACAAACACGTGAGTAATGCCGGGTGCTGTGACGTGATGACGTCACGAGGCAGGAGGAGGCGTCACGAGGCAGGAGGAGGCGTCACGAGGCAGGAGGAGGCGTCGCTAGGAGTTCTTCAGCTCCATTATTATCTTATGGGACCACTGCCATACTTGTGATTCATGGTTAAATAGTATATTATAGTATATTATAGTATATTATAGTATATTACTACTAATAATCATACTCCATAAACAGAATTTAAAAAACAACATATAGATATGCGATAAACACTTCAGTAAGGTGTTAGTAACAATAAGATAATGGATTATTATTATTATTATTATTATTGTTATTGTATTTTGTATTGTTTGTTGTTTTGCTGCGTTTGGGCATTTCGGTAATGGAAGGAAAGCATTGTGGTTTACAGGGACGCTGCTGAAAATGGGACAGTAATCAGCTGCAGGCTAACACCTAGCTAACACCTAGCTGTGTACCTAACGCAAATTGGGGAACTGCTGCATTATCCATATCGATGAATCGAAACAAAGGTTACAAAATATGTACTTTGGACTTTACCTAGGATCACGTCATTTCTGTAGCAGTCTCTTGCCTCATGCGGTTCCAGATCTTGTCAGGTTGGTGCCGCTTACTGAGCATGACTGTCACTGGCATCAGAAAGCTTTCATTATCCTGGAGGACGCAGATTAATGTTACAATATTAGCAGTAGATTTTGGTTGAGCGTCTGGTCATTTTCTGTTGCGTTGGCTCGGACTGTTAGAAGGTTAAGTTTAAAATGGACTCTGGATTTTTCTACTTTAATCCTTTTTGCTACATGATTACTAAGTGTACTGGGTGTATGTTATTGGAGTAGCACATATAAAACTGAGTACCAAGAAAAAATGTCCCATCCAGTTCTGAAATTTATATGGAATTAGGTCATTTAAAAATACTGCTTATGCATTTTCTGTCTGATGTATGTGTGTCTGTGTCCGTGTGTATAAATGACAACGTTTTTGTCAGGTTATGGTTGCTTTCTAACATAATCACTTTAGTGCTCAGCTGACTCTCTTTTTGACAAGGGACAGTGTTGTTTTTGAAAGCTTCAGCACAAAAAGCAGGAAATGTCTATGTAACTGACCCCCCCCCCCAATTTGTAATATTAGTTGCATGAATGTAACCCTTACAGGTAGGATATTCTTCTGTCCGCTGCACAGCTCTAATGTAGAAGGCAAATTGCGTCAAAGATCTAAAGATAGAGGCACCACACCCCTCCAGACCCACGTCTGCTGAGCTGCCAAAACAGGGGGCGGGGCCAGGCGGAGTGGGAGGGCTGCGCGAGCCGGCACTGCTATTGACCTTAGCGAGCGAGTGGCGTCATTGTGACGCCAATTCCCCTAATTGTTGTCCTACACATACTGTGGTTAATTGGGGACCACTTCCAGTGGAAGGCAGCAAAGACTGTCTCTTGGATTATTAAACACTAACATGGCTGTTACTGGTGATGAGACTGAGGCAGGTATGATGAGTTTCTCTATACTTTACAGTTCTCTCGGGTCTGACGGTGTTTTTAAAATCAGAATTGTTTGTTACTATACAACGCAATTAAAACGACTGTATATTTGATGCTTCTCGATTAATTGTTAATCGTAATTCGGTAAATCACTTTTAACATACATTTTAAGTATGCGAAAGATGTGTACTGAAATCGACAATGTACTTTTGGGACTTTTTAAATGATGTTAACTTTTAAAAGTTGTTTTTTTTTTCGGGGAGAAAAGACTCATAACTGCATGAAAAAAATGTTGATTTAAAGGCTTTTGGGCAGGATGTTGGTTTTCCCCCACCGATGTCTGTAATGCAGAGTAACAGAGAGCGAAACCTTAGTATTACAACAGGGGGGCGGGGGGCAGTCTTCCGCGTAATGCGGCTGCGAGCGGGGATCAGCCGGTTCAGCGGCTCCGTCCGGCAGCCTGTGCGCGCTCAGTCCCGGCAGCCGCCCGCGCTTCCAGGAAGGAGCCACCGGCTAGGACGTGCGCTGACGTCAATCGCCGAGAAGAGCCGCGCTTCTCGTGGTTGCGACCTGCCGCCAGTTTAATCATTTGCTCGCACCGTAATTAAGGCAGACGGAGCTGAAAGTCGCGAAGGGACCTTTTATGGCTGACAGAGGGAGCGCTGTGGGGTGGTGGTGGTGGTGGGGGGATCCGGACACTTTGCGGTTGACGTCAGCGAGGAGTGAACTCCAGTTTTAAAAAATTAATTTATGCTCATTAATATTGAGTAATTGATTATTAGTACGTTCTGTTCACGGTGCTCGGTCTGTCCGTGTTATCGCAGTGCACAGGGGAAACACCGATTATCGAGGCGGTGGAGACTGAGACTGTCCAGCGCTTTGCGGTGTTAGTCACTGGATGGCCTTCGGTGTCAGTGCCTGAGAGTTACTGTGTTTATGTATCAAACGCAGAACCAGGCTCAAGGTCAGGAGGAGGACGGTCCCCCCAGAGCGACTAAACATTTATAACAAAAGCGATTTCACGTAAAAGAAAGCAATGTTTTAATAACGCTGATGATGATTTAGCGCTACTGCCTACTGTTCTCATTGTACAATTTTACTTCCCCCTGGTTTCTCAATATCTTTCCTGGTTTCATATCTTTATTTTAGCTTCTTAGGAAAGAGACAAAAAAGAAGAAATCACCTGACAAGCACAGCTGCTTTCTCGTTTATTAGTATATTAGTGTTATTTAGTATATTGTTTTGAAAATTTAAATTAGTATTTCTTTTGTATAACTATTCAGATTTCAGCAGGTGGCAACGTCATAGATCCTGGAGTTTGGCTTCGGTGGCGTCTTACTGAAGCTGCCTTCCGTCCGGTGATATTTGAAAGGCACCCTGTGTCGGTTCTTAAAGAGGGATAGCAGAAGATGATGAGATAAAGAAATGCGATCGTTTTCTATGGTCCTAAGAAGGCCCACGTTTGGTGGGATCCGGGTGTGCTCCCTGACCGCCCCTTGTCTCTCCCGCCTGCACTTCCCGTAGCCGCCACCGGGGACATGCCAGCCTATCAGATCCGCACGCCGGTCTCCAGCCTCGCGCAGAACATCGTGATGGCGGCCTCTCCTGGCGCCCTGCACAGCCCTCAGCCTCAGCACACCGAAGAGGCCACACGCAAGAGGGAGGTTCGTCTCATGAAGAACAGGTAAGGGGGTGCCGTGGTCGGCGGGTCCTGCTCGCTTCACCCTCCACAGAGGTGTCATGGGACCCACATGACTCACTTTTTAACATGCTCCTGCATAGTGAATTTTTTTTTTGCCCCTGTGTGTAGTGAAAATGTTACGCACGCTCTGGCGGCCAGTGTCGATTGAAAAACATTCCTGGCAGAATCCATTGGTGTGTCGTCGCCCAGGTTGCAGCTGTATTTCTGTTTTGGACTCGGACACACGTAGTACTCACACACACACAGACACAGACAGACCAAGAGACACAGACAGACACAGACAGACCAAGAGACACAGACAGACACAGACACACATACAGTCACACACACACACACACACACACACAAATAATAGCGGCCTGCACACTGTGCTCTGGGGGAGGTGGTGATATTTCTCAAAATCGCTCGACAATTTAACCTCTACTGCTTTATTACTTGCTAAAAAACGTACGATGTCCATTTTGATTTTAGCGCAGGACAGGTTCCTCGTCTCGG
This sequence comes from Brevimyrus niger, assembly GCA_015164015.2. Classification (NCBI taxonomy): domain Eukaryota; kingdom Metazoa; phylum Chordata; class Actinopteri; order Osteoglossiformes; family Mormyridae; genus Brevimyrus; species Brevimyrus niger. Next base: position 11,155,758 of record JAABNY020000082.1, read on the forward strand.
GGTTCGCTGATGGGCGTGCGGGTCGACTGAGCCGTTCGCGCGCGTTCTGCCGCTCACTGGAGCCCCCTCCCGCCCCTGTCCGCAGGGAGGCCGCGCGGGAGTGCCGCCGGAAGAAGAAGGAGTACGTCAAGTGTCTGGAGAACCGGGTGGCGGTGCTGGAGAACCAGAACAAGACGCTCATTGAGGAGCTCAAGGCCTTAAAGGACATCTACTGCCATAAAGCAGAGTGGCGGCTCGCTGGGTGTGCAGGCAGATGGACCTCCGGGGGGGGGGGCGGGGCGGGAGCGAGTGTCTCCGTAGGACTGAAGATCCGCTGCACCGCTCCTGGGGCACGGTGGGGGTGCTAGAGGAGCCCCGGACCCTGCCGCCCCCCCCCCCCCCCCCCCCCCCCCCCCGCCCCCCCCCCCCCCCTCTCTCCCCCCCACCGCGCCGGCGACCGCCTCGGCCACCCCACCCCCCCCCCCCCTCCCG
>JAABNY020000082.1:11165684-11176075 GCA_015164015.2 Brevimyrus niger
GGAGCCTCGTAAAAAGGAGAAAAACCCGGAGAAGGGGGGCCCCGGTTTGCGCAGGTTGAGGGGGGCCCCCAAAAAAGGAGGTTGTGGGTGGGGGGGGGGGGGGGAGGGCAATCAAAAAAGTGAGAATGGCAGAAGTCTCGTATTTTGTTTAGCTGCTTATGGATAAGGTTAGGGCTGGGTTGGGGTTAAGGTCGTCATTGAGTAGGGTTTTTCCCACAGAACTGAATGGACAATCCGCCACAAAGATGTGAATACAGACGTGTGTGTGTGTGTGTGTGTGTGTGTGTGTGTGTGTGTGTGTGTGTGTGTGTGTGTGTGAGTATACAGTATGGGGCAGGAGTTGCTAAATTGTAGCAACTGGAACTGTAACAAATATAAAACTATCCCTGTTCCTCATGCCTGTACTCCAGGGTCACCCGCTGTGCCGTTCCGTTCAGACAGGAAAGGAGCTTGTGCCACAAGCCATTGTCCTGTAGTTTGGTCGGCGACGTCCGCCAGGAGGGGCGGCATGCCGGAGGATACGGCCTCGGGCGTCGTAAACAGAGTTGGCGGTGACGTCATATCCTGCCCGGTGCGTAGGGGAGGCGGCAGTAGGGCAGTGGGCTCTCTGATAGGTAAGCAGGATCCTGCAGAACGGAAGAACAAAGAAAGAGAGCGAGAACGGGGCGGCCGGCCACAGAACCGCCCTTCCCGGGCTTTAGCCCTTAGCGCCGGGGCCCCTCGTTAGCCCTAACCCTAACCCTTCCCCCTCCGGCCTGATTTCAGCACATTTTAATGTTTCATTAATTCTCTGCTGGTCGTCTCCCAGCCCAGAACTGGCTTCCCTCCCCCACAAAGCAGCCTCTCTCCGCCCCGATTTCCACGCCGGATTTCAGTCGGCCTCAGCTGTAATCTCCCCAATTTGGGATGCCCCCTTCTTCTCTGTCATGAGCCTCCTACCCTGGGGAGGGGTCCCCCTGTCTCCAGTATCTCCCTCACATCTGTCGCCACTTCGACCGTGCATGTTAAACAGCCTCGGTGAGGGGGGGTGGGGTGGTAATTTAATCAGGGGCCGTTTCAGTATCAGAGTTCTGCGGCCAGAAGCTGCTTCTCTCACGAGTGGATGATGGTCCACTTACTAACATACTTACTAACATACTTACTAACATACTTACTAACATACTTACTAACATACTTACTAACATACATAAAAGGCCACCGAAGGCAGTGGCTCTGGCACTGTGTACTGAATAAGTGGTGATGGATGGATGGATGGATGGATGGATGGATGGATGGGACTGATTACCAGTAAGCGACAGATTTGGTGTCGTTATAGGTGATTTGACTCTCTGTGTAGAGTTGTACCGTTTTCGTAGCATCCTTTGGTCCCGAGCATTGGGGTCTGCGGGGTCTTCTGTGGTACATGAGGCCTGATTCTGCATGGATCCCTCCCTTACGCTGTGCGTACAGTAAATCCAGGCTGCGGACTGACCATCCCCGTCTATACGGCCGGCAGTGGAAGGTTAGAGGTCCCCTCCTAACTCCGAGGAGCTGCGGCTGACAGATCTGGGAATCCCCTTCTGAGGGATGTCTAAAGCCCTCCTCCGGGGACGGCTCAACATCACGGAACGACGGATGGCGTGCAAATGGCGTTAAGCTGCTATTTTAAGGCGTAAAAAATTTTCCCGTCTTTTCATGCGATTCGCCGTCTCGGCTCACCACTATTTTTGTATTTAGGACGACGACAGTCACAGATTACAGTTGTCACTGTCACGCTTGTGATTGTCCGATTTTCCAGACTGATGCTGTCTTGTTGATTGTCATGTGGCGCGGGGAGGCGGTTGCCGTGGGAATGCTGGACGTGTGTGTGAGTGTGTGAGGGGGGGGGGGTGGGGGGGTTAAGCTGGGTGCGATGATGCACTTGTGATTGACAGTGTGTCGTTTACAGACGTTACTGTATTTAGCCACGCTGGAAACGCCGTGCCCCTGGTTCGCTTTACCAAGAAATTACACACGAGGTGAGATGCTAGCATTTCCAAATACTATCCCCCCCACCCCCCCCATATCCGGTCCTGAAAGGATGTTCATACCTCCATGAAGCTCACATTGCTAACTGGCTTATTTCTAGAGCTTTGGGGCGAAGCTGCTCTCTCCAAGTGTCCTCTCCTCCTTGCCAATCAGGGCTGTCCCTTTCGGAGAGCCCCGCCCCTGACTCCGCCCCCTGACCCGTGACTGCTGTTTACTCATGTGCCGTTACACCTCGTCCCTCACAGCGGAGCGCTTCCTGTATCGCATGACCTCCCCGGCTGCGAACTGCGAAGCCAGGCCTCCTATCCGCCCTGTGCCCACCCTCCCCATTTAACATTGGGGTGCATAGCGAATGATTCACTAACCCACCGTCAGTCCACACTCCGAAAGCATGTCTGTCAATGCCCGCACCCCCCCCCCTCCACTTGCACAGTAACACACGCAGACCAGTTTAACGTGACCTTTGACCTGAGCTGTTTTTGAGACACCCACGTTACTTGTGTTGGGGGGGGGGGGGGTCGCAATTGTGCTGCCACATTTTAACCTGCTGGCCTGCAGATTTTCTCCGCTCAGAAAAGGCACCACTTAAACTGTGTGAAATTAGGGCATTTAGTGCCCCCCCCCCCCCCAAATAAAACGGCAAAGTGGAGTTGGTATGCAGGAAATGCTCGCGGGTGTCCCAAATCAAGGAGGTGCCAGCGCGTGGCCCTCACTGGCTCCATCACTTGCCGTTCGTCGCCATAGCGCCGGAGACCCGACGTCTCCCATGGTGATGACGCCTGGCCGTCTTCAGCTGACCCAGATTGGCCATTGATGGGAAACGGCGCCTCCTAGTGAATCCAGGAGGGACTCTATGACAAGTCTGTCAGGCAGCGGAGCGTTAATTAATTGATCGTCTACAGTAATTAGGGTGACACTTCTGTGACGGCGCAGAGGCGTGAACTTCTGTCTTCATCTAAAGATGAGCGTATGAAACTCTGTCCTGAAATATCCAATATCTCTGTTTGGGGGGGGTGGCGGGGGTCCATTTTGGATTAGGGGACACATCTACCCTGATAAAAATATTTATTGCCATGATGAAAGCTGGAACAGAGCTGCATTGCATGGGGATGGTGTATGACTGTGGGTTAGGACTGCTGGGGAAGGTTGCTGGTTCGAATCCTATGACTGGCAGGCAGACCGATGTCACTGTTGAGTCCCTGAGAAACCCCGATTCAACCCCGATTGCTCCAGTGACTGGCTGACCCTGCTCTCTGATCCTTCCACGCTGGAATTGGCTCACATCTGACCGCACCAGCTACCCGCGGTCCCTCCCCACCCCCCACGGCTGTTCATGCGCCTTCTTGCCCTAATTCACATAGGCACAGCGCGTCTCTCTCCGAGAATCGCCCGCATCGGGCCACAAGTCGGCGTTTCCACTGATCGATGCCTTCGCTGTGGTTTGTGTTACTAGGTGTCGAGACGTTACCTCAAACGGGGGATTACGAGCGAAAGAAGTGATTTTGAAAGTGAGACTGGCATCCTGCCAGGAATCCAGCGGGTCGTTAGTCATTAAATTATTACTGATACTCATACTGTGAACCGGGGGCGCCCTTAGGCATATTTTATGAGGGCTTTAACCCCCCCTAAAGTGTTTTTGAGCCTCCCCAAAAAAATGTACATTAATTAGTTTAAATAATGTGGATCATTTCCCTCAGACCCCCCTAATGAAGGCCTACCCCAACCCTCTGATGCTAGATAGATATAAAATCACATGGCTCTGCTGTGGTTTTCCTAGTGGTCCGACTGGACTGGACTGGACTAGCTGCGTGCGGGTCTCAGCCCCACTGCACTGCGGGTCTCAGCCCCACTGCACTGCGGGTAGCTGCGTGCGGGTCTCAGCCCCACTGCCCCGCGGGTAGCTGCTTTTAGCTTCAGTTTTGTCTTCTTAGTATAGACTGAGTTTTGGGCAAAGGGGCCGTTTTGCTGGTCGTCAATTTAAGTGACAGATCATGCCACTCAGCAGGTTGTCCTTGACCCCCCCCCCCCCACCCAGTAGCAGCTCCTGCTATCTGTCTATCTCTCCACCAGCCCCCTCCACCTTTGGGGAGCATGTCAAGAAAGCGGAGGTATATCATCTAAATGCTGTGGACTTGACAGGAGACTAATCCATCTCTTGTAAAATACATTTCATCAGGACACTGTAGGAAAAATTAGGAAAGCAGTTTTTTTTTTTATTAGTAATTGATGCATAAAGTTTGATTCTCAGGTGAAATGAACCCAAATTAAAATGCGTGCAGAAATCACTAGCCTGTGCCAACATTAGTAAATAAAAATCATACTATTGCTGTTCCAAAGCGAAGTGTGCAGTCCTCTGTATGTGTACGGAATAGGATCTTTATGCGAGAGATAGCAGGAGACAGTTCCAACTATTTAGGCTTTTATTTAGTCCTTAATAGCCTTCGTAGTAAGCGTTACATTATAGATACCGCAAGTCTTTCAAATGATCTAGTTTATAGTCTTTTTTTAAACATCCCTTTTAGAAACTCTGGAAGGTCTATTTAAAAATTGAGTAAATAAATCGCAGCATAAATGCAAACCGCTTCCTTCAACAAAATAAGTATAAAAAATTATGATGGATTTTTTCATGTGAGACGATCAGAAGTGTTTTAAAATTAAATGAAACAAGTGCCAGTTATTGATCACCTCTGTTAGTTACCTGCTGAAAGGCTCACTGAGTGGTTTAGAATTAAGTGGTCATTGTTGACACGCCACAGCGACGAAATGTGTCCTCTGCATTTGACCCGTATGTGACATGGTGAAATAGCAGGGGGCAGCTAATTCAGCGCCCGGGGAGCAGTGCTTGGGGGACGGTACCTTGCTTAGGGTACCTCAGTGGTGACTTGCTGGTCGGGGATTCGAACCCGCAATCTTTCAATTACAAGTGCGCTAACCCTTAAGCCACCACTGCCCACATTAAGTTACGTTTCCTGGTAGCTGTGTTCTGGGATTCCGTGCGTCATCCTACATCTCCTTTCGCATTTGCCGATAAGCCGTGGAAATTAGACATGCTGCCCAGCCTTAGGGGACCGTAAAAGCTGTTGATTGATGGTTGGCGACGCCATCAGTGAGCGGATCGGGAGCGGATCGTCTGAAGCTACTAGAAGCTATTTGGTTTCTAGATGAATGTCTTATACAACAATAAAATGAAACCAACCAGATTTCAGCAACGTTGCATGCTTTGTGTAGCGTCAATAACATAAATATTAATGACATCAATGACATAAACATATTATGGCATTAAATGTTATGAAGTGGATTTGTATAATACTCGCTTGAGAAACGTATTGTCAGGCGATTTTGTCATTGTGTTTCCATACACAAACCTAGGCGATAGCATGTAGCCTAAATTATGTTCTTTTTATGATAAACGTATTTAAAAATCTATGACATGGCTTTTTTGTGCGGACTCTGATACCCGATCAGGGGAAATGGCAGCTATCCAAGGGATCGTTAATCCGAATGCCTCTTAATGTGGTTTGGAATTCCAAAAACGAAGGTTGTAGCAAACCAGATGGACGTGGCTAAGGAACGGTATGCGATACGTTATCATTTTTGTGATACAATATCATTTATTCAGCAAATGCTTTTATCTAAAGCGACATCGAGTTGAGACTGCAGAGTCAGCCAGTCCCTTCTGCCGGCAATGGGATTCGACCCAACAACCTTCCGATCACAGGCACAGTCTTAACCCAGTGAGCAACACACCGTCCTGGCGTATGTTAGACTCACTCAGGTCGTTGCTTCTTGCGTAGTGCCATCAGCTCTGTCCCGTGGTAGACCATCCGGAAGGTTCTCTGTCGCAATCCGGCGGCGTCCGCTAAGGCCGTCTTTTCAGCTGTGACCTCGGCTTCTTCCTACACACTAGCCTCTCTGACCGCTTAAGCGGCGCCGCTGAATATTCAGCTGTTTGCCGCGGCTCAGCAGGGACTCCCCAACTCACCCTTTTATTGTCCATTGTCATTAGGGAGGAGAAGGTGAGTGTTTGTTTCCCCCACTGTTCCCGTCTTATTTCTCGTCCGGATAGCGAGACCTGCTTTCCAAATTCCGGCCCTGGGATTTGGTGGCCGGGCTTGAGATTCGCTTCGTAGCGACGTGCCGACCCCTACTGGGGGTGCTGTCGGGTGGGGATTGAGGTCATGCTGACAGTCATTAGCACTAATTAATTTACATCACAAAGCTTTCCAGATTAAAATACAAAAAACCACTTTGTAGCATCCTGTGGCCAGCTGGTTGCTGGGTTTGTCCCTCGATGACGTTTTCACACTAAACCCGGGGCTGGTGGTGTTGTAACTCGACCCATCGCACACACGGCCTGAGGGGAAACGCGCCGAGCTGCTTATTTGCATTGTAATGTGAATGAACCGCAATAATAACACTTCCTTGGGCTTCCTCACAGGCGGCCTTATGTCGTCATAGTTCTGGGAATATATATCCAGGTTCCTTGTGCGTGTGGCCTTGCGTCTTGCCTGTGCACACGTGGTTCACCAGGTAAATGTCACCCTGCGCTATTTATAGACGGGCAAAGTGTGGCCGGCCGTGTCCCGTAAGGACCCCAACTCTGAAGCTGAGCTGGAGGCCGGGAAGTCTTTCTAGGAATCCGTGCCTTCACTTCCTGGGCAGGGGCTGCCGGTGGCCCACGTTGCCGTGGTGACGGACCACAGTGAGTGGGCGGGTCTGAGCGGAAGTGGCTGTCGACATGCCTCTGTGTTGACACAGCAGACCTCACATTAATTCACCTTACCTTAGTTAGCTGGGCTAACTTAAGCTAGAAGTCATGATTGTCCAATAGGAATACTCCGTAATCCGTATATGAACTTATTTTGTCCAATAGGATTGTTCTTTGTGTGAACTTATTTTGCCCAGTAGGAATGCTCCTTACCAAAACTTATTTTGCCCAATAGGAATGCTTTTTGCTGAAACTTATTTTATCCAATAGGAATACTTCTTACTTAAACTCTTATTGGACAATCATAACTACCAACTTAAGTTAACCCAGCTAACTGAGAAATCTTGCTTTGTGGAACACTCCCCAGTTCTGCTGACCGTTTGCATATCAATATTCACACAACACAGAATGTAGAAAGCATTGTGCATTCTATATTTCAGTCATTTAATAGGTCCCAAATGGTATAAAGACGTTCCTTTAAAACAATTTTTAATAAGGACATTTGTCACCTTGTGGTGGAACTGAAGAACTACACATTTAATGGTGGCCTGTGGTCACAGGCCTGAATTAACCCCGAAGTAACTGAAGAGCCAAGTTCCAAAACTTCGGCCGCGGGATAGATTATCGAGAGAATTTCTGTGGACTTGATGAGTTTTGAAAATCGGACGAAAGTTCTTCACTGGATTACGCGAGGGCTGAGTGAGTTTCAGTTCCGCTTAATGCAAAGAGGAAGGTTGACGTTAATAATAATAATATTGACACTGTATTGATCCCTGTGGGGAAATTCTCTTTTGACCAACCCCGATGTTGCTCTCACGACACACAGATATGGGTGAGAGCGAACTTGGAGGGAAGGACAGCCACCTGCAGCATCACCCATGGAACTGGGGGGGGGCGGGGGTTAGGGGCCTTGCTCAGGGGTCCACAGACACATGGCTATTTTGTTGAGGCCGGGCTTGAACCAGGAACCTTCCGATCACAGCCACAGACACTGTGAGTCCTGTGAGTCACATGCTGCCCCAGGGATGTTATTGGTCTTTTACTGATTGTAAATTGAGCGCTTTTGTTTTGTTGGTAACCGAAGTGAGAGTTAGAAGGTGAACTGATTTCCCTCTGCTGTTATTGTGTGTCGTCGTACTCAGATCTGAACATGGAGTACAACCCCTCGGACCACCCACGGGCCAGCACCCTGTTCCTCAGCAAGTCACAGACGGACGGTGAGTACGTCACGCTTTATGAGCGTTTCAGGATTCCCCCGCCCCACGAAACCACCAAGGCTGGGGGGGGGGGGGAGTACAGAAACACAGAACGTGTAGGTAGTCTGTAAACGACAGCCTGGGTGTCAGCGTGGTGAGGGGGGTGCGACCTTCCAGACACAGGCACGCTGAACTGAATTCACTGCTGACAAGGATCTGAGCTAAGCTGTGACGTTGACATTCTTATATTCCCCGGAGGGTGGGTTTGCTTCGTGTCATGGCTGTGACTCGCGAACGACATTAAGGGGGCGTCGAGAAACTCACCTCTGAACTCAACCGGACACAGTCAGATGCCCTGGACCTTGTCTTTCTGATATGTTCCCTGATTGGTCGGTTATTACTCAGGTGATTCAGTTCATACAACGGCCTTCTGGGAAATGTAGTGCCATAAATAGTAACTGTTTCACCCCAGCAGGGTCCTGTATCACAAAGCAACGTTTGTTGGGTTTGTTGGTTGGCTAGATAACTTCTTGGATTTAAGGAACCCCAGCTTAAATGGACTTTTTCCACTGTTTACTTACATTTAGCCCAGATTACTTTAGTTATCTGACTAAACAAGAAATCCTGCTTCGTGATACAGACCCCAAACCTAGCAACACTAACATGATTTTACTCTTGTTACAGTGCGGGAAAAGCGAAAGAGTCTCTTCATGAATCACGTAAGTGTGAGATTGGATTTAATCCCACAGTATTTCATCACTAACATATTTACCCGTTCTGTTAATTTGAATAGTTTGAGTTATTTCAAACTATTGATTTGTATGTTTTATTCATAGTACTTTTTGATTAAGAGTATTTTATTATAGTTTATTTATGTTCTTCTCACTTAAATTATATAAATAATGGTAGATTTTTATCTCTTCAGAAGGTTGCATCTTTCAAAACGCTGCATATCTGACATTCAAATGTAAAAATATATATATATAAATATGTCCTGAACTGTAAATTTTTAATATCCTTTATTGTTTTGCCAGTTAACACATATTTTGGAAGCTAAGGTAATGTATGACAGATGACATTTACTTTTTCATTTGTGTGACTCATAATTATATCATTTTACATCTTGACGATCCACAGCAGCGTTTCTCGGTCGAGCCCTTGGGGACCCTCAGATGGCTTTTCCGATTTCGCTCCCTCCCGTCTCCCCACCAGGCACTCTGCATCTTTGCTCCTTCCCAGCTCCTGGTAGATCAAAAACATGGGCCGTCTGGGAGTCCCCAACGACCAGGTTGAGAAGCTCTGATCTACAAGAGCTTGAGTAACGGGTGGGACCATGGAAGGGGGGGGGGAGGTTTGTGACGGCCCACGTGACTGGAACCTTGTGCCCAGATGCTCTGTCACTGCAGAACTTAAAGGGCTCGTTTGTCAAACCAGTCTCTCACTTATCCCCCTGCCACCCCAAAAGACCAAAAATTAAAAACAGTAACACCCCCCCGCCTCCTTTCTTACATCTGCATCCTTCGTTATCTGTGCCGGACCACGAGCTAGCGAGGGTTGGAAAGCTATGTATCGATAAAGAAGCTGTCCCTGAGACATTCCATTGGGGCCCTGAGACGTGTTTGTACCTCACAGCATGCCATCACCGGGGGTGTGGGGGCCTTAAAATCCCTGAAGGGAAATGAAATACAAAGTCCAGAGGGAGAGGGTACCAGAAGTCGGTCCGGCTCGTCCCGTCCCGTGACGAGCGCCGATGGGTTTGTCCGTCCCGATGGACGTGGGCCGGACCCCGGCCTGGTGCGGGTCGCCGGATCCGAAGTTGACGCGCGTCTCTGTCGTTCCAGCACGGCCGAGCCAAGCGAACGTACAGCTCCTGCTCCACCATATTCCTGGACGACAACACCATCAGCCAGCCCAACCTGAAACACACTATTAAATGGTGAGCGCCGCGCGTATCCTGAGCGTGGAACACCCCGACCTCATTACTTCTGTTTAGTTTTGATTATTTAGAAAAAAAATTGTACTGTTTGACCAGGGTTAGGAACACTGACGGAGTTCATGTGTTTGTGTGGAGCCCCCTCCTGGCCACAAGCAGTTACTACACTAGACGAGGCTGACGGCCCAAACGTTACTCGCTGAATGCGGCCTGACAAACGGCAGATGCTCCCTGATTAACTGACTGAAAAGAAAGTAAACACCGGCCGTTCCTCGCTAATGGGATTGTCTCTTTACAGTGTAGCCCTGGCGATTTATTACCACATAAAGAACAGGTGAGATCGCCGCCCCCCCCCCCCTCGCTCATCCGCGTGCAGTGTACCGGAAATCTCCATAACATCACGTCAGCGTTTTTCTTTTTCCTTTCCCAGAGATACCGACGACAGGACGCTGCTAGACATCTTTGACGAGAAACTGCACCCCCTCTCGGTAACTATCCCACCCCCCCCCCCCGCCCCCCCCGCATCCGCGGAGCGGTGCGCCCAATC
>JAABNY020000082.1:11321398-11336098 GCA_015164015.2 Brevimyrus niger
GGCTGTGTTCCTCTCGCTGGCCGACGCGAGGCTGTGTTCTCTTTGCTGGCCGACGCGAGGCTGTGTTCCTCTCGCTGGCCGACGCGAGGCTGTGTTCTCTTTGCTGGCCGACGCGAGGCTGTGTTCCTCTCGCTGGCCGACGCGAGGCTGTGTTCTCTTTGCTGGCCGACGCGAGGCTGTGTTCCTCTCGCTGCCCGACACGAGGCTGTGTTGTATATTGTTATACGTGACAGACAGCAGATAAGGCAGGAAAGCAGAGTTGACCCAGAAACCTCTTGGTTACCCTTGATTCCTTGCAGAAGAGTCAGTTTCTGTTTGTGTTTGAACCCCTGAGCAACGGCACGACGGAAGCTGGAGAAAAACAGGGGACACTGACCCAAACTCCCTGTATTTCGCCAGAGCTCTGACTTCCCAGTCATGCCCCACAGCTATTTTTAGCCACAGAATCGGGCTCAAATGTGGTTCTGTCAATGCAGATGTGCAACAGGAACATTTTTTTTCTTTAGCTCCAAAAATAGACTGTTTGGCAGCAACGGGAAAGGTGCAGTCTATGACGGCCTTATTTTCATAAGCTATTTCTAAGAGGATAACATTCTGTTGGGCACAGAACTACGTATCACACACTTACGCTAAACGCTAAACATTAATGATGCTATATTACACATTCAGTGCATAGAAGGTGACGTGAATTGTAATCGACTTGCACTTTTAATGCCAGGATGTGGTTTCCTCATACTTCTCGTTTCGCTGGTACCCATTGTAAGCGTCTTCGTGCTGAATAATATCGAGCATCCGTGTTCTGCAACACGACTCCTCATTTCGAGGAAGGTAAAGATTCCGTAATCACGACATGGAGGTTATTCACACTGCCGCTGAATTTAATGTATGCCCCTATGGCTGCGTACACATTTTCATGTCAGATTCCTGGGGGTACTGTTTCGTTCCAGCCGTCAAACCTTCCACAGAAGAAATGTGAACGTAAAATGCATTAATATAATAAGATTCAGTGATGAGGACACTACCAGGAACACATCACATGCTTGGTGAATCCATATTCTATTGCGGTATCACGTTTCAAGAGTGACGCCCCGGAAAACCTCCATGCCCTCCGATCTGGGAGGCCCTCTCGGCCAGACCTTGGGCTGCAAGAGGAACTGCGGCCCGAAGCCCCGTTACATAGTGCCGGGATGGAGATTCGAACCCGGGAGCCGAAAATCCACTAACCTTTTCTCCGCTGCCTCTGTCACAGCTCGGCAGAGAGTTGCCAGCGTTCTACGTTGCGTGGACAACGACGGCCGCAGTGACCTGGAAAGGCCTGATCTTGGAGGCTAAGTAGGGTTGGTCCTGCTTAGCACTTGGATGGGAGTCTGCTTGCGAGAAGCAGGCACTGTGTGGTACTAACGTTTCAACAGTCGACTCAACCTTTACACGTACAGCTTCTATGTGCAAATACTCATTCTCTACATTCTGAGCACTAACACTTCATAGCCAGATACACAATATCGATTCCATCCATCCACCTGCCCATTAGCTGTAACCATCTGTCCTATTCAAGGTTGCTTGGAGGCCTGGATCAAAAGGCTGGGAACAACCCAGGGCACAGAATATGGATATATATCATTGTTTTGTAATATTTATTGCTTAATATTTAATGTCTGGTCTCTTTAAACTTTTGTCTTTTTATAATTACGTCCCATTTCACAGTCTTGGCGCTTGGCAACCATGCATTTCACTGCACATTGTACTGAGTATAATTGTGTTTGGGACAAATAAAACTTTGATTGATTGATTGATTGATTGATTGATCGATTGATTGCGCCGCAGAGGAAGAGAAACAGGGAGTGAGGAGAATCACTCACTAATTTAGTGATGACAGCACAATCAGCTGTTTTTGCTGAACTACAAAGCACCTCTAGACGTATTCGGTTTGTCCCTCACCTGGGTATCAGCCTGATCTGTCACGTTTGCCATCCTACATCCTACACAGGAGAAACTTCATTCTTGCGCGTCACTCTGCTCGGCCGACTGCGTAATCCAAGCCTGCCCGCAGCTCCTGTGATACGATATGAGTGTTACTAAGCATACCAGAGGATGGACCGTGACTTGTTACACGAACTGCACGACACAGGTCCCGGGGAAATGCGCATAAGCCGAAAATACTGACACTGTGTAACCTTAAAAACACCCTTGGTAATACAACAGAGCCCAGTCAATACTTGGCCCAATATTGTTTCTGAATCGGCCGGCTCTTATTCTAGAAGCCTTTGGTTTGCAAAGGTGTAGTTCTGATGAGCCTGCTTGTGTGAGTTTTACTTACACAAAAATGTTCGGGTGGCGGAACGCAAAATGATTAGCTCAAAGAGATAGCCAATCAGATTGTAGATGAGGTGGGACCAAGACATCTGATTGGTTGGTCGGGGGTTTCAGCCCCTCCCCCACCCGGTGTGTGATTGCACGTTCCCCCTGGTTCACAAGGACATCCTCCCGCCATTCAAAAAATTTTAGTAGATGAACCAGTATTTCAACATTTCCTGTAGTGCATGGTTGAGCTGCGATGGACTGGCATCCCCGGCAGAGTGTCCCCTGCCTCGGACCCTGACCTGCCTGGGACAGGTTACAGGCCCCCTCAGGACCCTCTACTGGGTCGGCAGGTGGGAGGATAATAATGACCTCGGAAAGAAACTTCCAGAGAAAGGAAAACTGCAATCAAGCAGTGACAGACATAGAAAAAAATCACTGTGGTCATATCATAAAATTACCATAAATTATAATCTAATACAAGCGATCGTGTTCGATCTCCTACAGGGGACTTTCGTTTGATTGACCGAGGCATAGAAAACAGGCAGCCTCCTGTCCGCCTGGTTTCGCTCCAAAATAATTAACGACGTTCCTGAGCCTGGCTTTACATTCCGCTGCTCCCAAGGCCAAATTTGTCGCTCCACAAGCATGACACGCGACAATACCAGGCTGCCCGACTCACGAGACTGCCAACAGAGTGCAACAAGGGAGACTCGGGCGCTCCCAAGGACTGTGGCGCACAAAAGGAGAGCTGTTCCAAACAAGACGCCGGCTTTCTCGGATTTCTGAATGCGTTTGACGTGTTCGCAGGCATCAAAACCATGGCAAAACGCTTAGAGACCGGCACCGTCCGTGCCAACCTGTCACAGCGATCACGGCGGTAACATCTGACAAAGATGTGGAGTTTACACAAGCGATTACAGAATTTTACTTGCAAGTCCGAGAGGAGAATTGCATTTTAATACTGAATCATTTCCTCTGCAAAAGCAACACGTGTAACCGAGGACAATTTTTCCACTTTTCCTTTAAATAATCCCTCCGTGCGCATTAAAAGCATAAGAAGTTAATCGACGTACACCAGACGTTTATCTTTTAAACTAACCACACCGCAGTGTCAGGAAAGAAGTTGAAAATGAGAAAGTAGTGAGAAGGTCCCCTTTCCTCCATGACAGCCGTGTGACAAATGGCGCAACAGATTTCTAAAAATAAAGTCAGAATAACTAAACGTTCGTTGCCTGTGCATCCTATGGTCATTGGGAGGCCTTGAGGTTTGTGGCTCTGTGGTTCGGGCCTCTCGATCTGCCCGGGCAGATTTGTCGCATCACCGCTGGGCCTTTAAATAAGACACTGTGGAGGCGCTATGTTAATGTCTGAGCCTGGACTCCGCCCCTAAGGTTCGGCCTCACCTGTACACCTCAAGGAAAGCAAGATGAAATATGCGAAAACTAAAGAATTCCTGTCTGCCTCTACCGGTGAACACGACAAATAAAAGTATGGATTTGCTTTAGGGAGCAGAGCAGATTGTATTAAGACAAAGGGGTAAGCAAACATGTCAAGTACAAGTGATACTGAGGATGGTTTAGCGAGAAAAGGTTGCAACACGCATCTACTGTGCATACAATGCGCCTGCATTTCCTAGGGGACAGGATGGGGGGGGGGGTAGCATTGCAGCCTGCACCCTTTCTTAGCATTGTGAAACTCAGAGTGGCACCACTTCAGAAAAGGCACTCGGTTCTGCACGACGCACCACCCTCTGCATGCAACCTGCTCCCCTGTCATCCCCACTGAAGGGTAACCACAGCCACTATACCGCCTATACTACAGTCACGATTCAAAGCAACACCAGATACTAAGCCGTCGGTCCTCCAACACTTCGCATCTCTGCACAGGATTAAATGGTCCACTGTACTGATCATACACTGAAGACTCACTAAATGCAGCGTTATTATCCTGTAAGCTACGTGAGTACAATTTGCAATTTGGCGTCGTTTCTTTTTTTCTGATATACAGTATTTTTTAGCCCATTCACAATCAGCACCTTGGTACCTGTACTAGGGTTGATGATATAACCTAAAATCCTCTTCTTCATTTATTCCTCCAATGTGAGTGAGGTCGAGAGCACACGTACGGAGCTTCCATAACAAATCACTCATATTAACCATACCGAGGCAGTTTCAATCTACTACGGGGCACTTCTCTACACTCATCCCCCCCCCCCAGCTTCCGCAAAACAAAATAACCATCAATCATTAAAATAATTTTTAAATCACGTCCAGTTCAAATGGATAAATACTGTTTTTCTGCACCCAGCATTTGTCTTAGATTAACGGCTGTAATTGAACTCTGAACCGGAAAATGAATATTACATTGCTCAGCAGATACTTCATTCCAAAGTAATTCCAATAACTTCAAACTTCAGCCATTTATATCTCTGGCCACTGTCTACCGAATTCAGGTTATGTACCCTGCAAAAAAAAAAGCTGCGTATAGATACAATACGCCTCCTGGGAATTAGATTTCTGGGAACGGGTCAAGTCCTTCAGTTGCAATTTTGGGGGCAATCAACAGTACAATTATTAGCCAGTTACCTGCAAACTGACCTGGTGCATATAAATCTGTTTTATTTCGTCCTCAAATGACATTAGTAGATATTGTATTTAAACCCTGTAAAACGTTAAAGGTCAGTATAGGCAATACATTTGGGATACACACACACACACATATACACGATCAATAATTAATGCGTTGATTTAAAGTAGTCATTTGAACGTTTTTCATTGGGATAGACCAATTTGCCAACGTGCTTTTATACACACAGCCATTGATTGCTAATAACACGTCTCGCTCGTCTGCTGATGCCTGTAAACCAGGGACCAGCACGACTGGTTTGCGTCCCAAACGGTCCGCCGATCGACTGCCCTTGAAACCCGCTACAGTCCGCCACGCTATAAATTTTGGAGCTGTCATCGGTAAATACGTTCATCCTTGCATACACGAAACAAAGTGACACAATTTCTTTAAACTGACGAAAGACCTCCCACTCGATCAGCATAAAACCTTACACCAAAGGGGACGAGCGCTTTTAAAAAAGGCACCCACAAGCCATTTCACGTAATGTTTTTTATATATATAATACTGCCTTATACGAAAATAAGAGAGCCACAGTGTTTGTTTTAATGTTGCTTCCAAATAACACTTAAACCGCAGCGAAGCCCTGCACTTCGCAAAAACCCGACCGCAAAGAGCAACCAGTCCATAGACACTCTTCAAGAGCAAAGCGGCAGGCGCGGCATTTATATACTCTGCTAAAAATAGAAAAAACAGCCACCCAATGGGGACGGCGTAGCTTTAACTCAAACTCACCAATCGCCACACTCGTAGAGTCATGAGTCGCTCACGATTGGTTCTGTTTTGGTTCTGGTTTCTTTGTGGGCGGGCTAGCGACACCGTTGGAGCTGATTGGTCGGCTTCCCCGGACGCGTACGTTGTCAGGAGCGGAGGCCGGTCCGAGGTTTGAATAGGGAAGTTTACAGTGCGTGAGACGAGCAGTCAGTGCGCTGTTTGCAGAGCGGCCGAGCTGCGGTCCTCGTAGGAGTTTGCGGCACCGCTGGAGACGAACAGATCGACGTCGCTTAAACTCCTATGCAGCTGCATGCACAAGTTCACCGAGATTGGTCTCAGTGCCGGAATTACGTCCGACGCGTTGTGTTTTTTTTCCCCTCGCTTAATTAGTTACAGCTGTGTCTGGGATCTAAAAAAATGGATGTTATTCCAATGTGCAGCATCTTTCAGGAGCTTCAGATCGTTCATGACACTGGGTACTTTTCTGCTTTGCCTTCCCTTGAAGAGTACTGGCAGCAGGTAATTCCTTTACAATTTAAATAAAATGCAACTTCGCAAATATGTGAGGCAGTGCCGATTCCGGGCCAGTCTGCCAGCTGTTTCAGGCGGATCGTTTGCGTGGTGGCTGTTTTTGTGTTGCTTAAACTGTACGAGCGACAGAACAGCTCGTCCCCGCCCCCTGCTCCCTCTCGCACATTCGGATCGCCGCTGTCACTTGCCAGTCCGCGGATTTTCCCGACAAATATTAACGGCTTTATAACTCATACATTTAGGCGATCGTTTTATTTGTCACGTCGCAATAATTAATCTCACAATAGTTAATTATCGGATGGAATTTTAGGGCTTCCCGTGTTTTATGTTTTCTTTTTAATATTTCCCCGAGATTCAGTATGTGTTTCAACGTGCAAGCAAAGGTTTCTAATTTTTTTTCTGATCATATGGGAATTGCAAGTCACACTTATTGCAATCGACATATCACTTTAATACTGGCGACTACTATATGTGTGTGCGTGTGTCGTAAGCCTGATACCTGAAAAGTCATGACGCAACTATGTTTAAACTTTTGCTGTGACATCAAGCCGCTTCCACGAGAACGGTGCGCTTACATTGCTGAAATGGGCGAAATCTTAATAAATACTTATAATAAAATGCGTTTCGCCCCAAACGTTAAAGTGCATGTGCGTGTTTGTGTGTGAGGAGGCCGTAAGAAAGGCAGTCATTTTGCCTGATTTCTAAACAAACCCGCCTGCTTTTGTATAGTTTGCTGCTAAAATCCTGCTGTTGCCCGTCAGCGCTGCATGTCACCTAAAGATGTTTGCTCCCTTTTTTATTTCTTTGACATTCAGTGCGTAATTGAAATGGATGCATTTTTCTCCAGGTCGCTGAAGTTCTGGCAAAAGACCAAGTTTGTACCTTGTGACAGATTCCGACTCAGATACATGCGCTGTAATCGTGAATAAACACGGGACGCGGCCATTACTGCTGAGCGCCTGTCCATGGAGGACGTGTTTGTCGGGAAAAGTAATGTGAATGGATTGTAAAATAAAGTAATCGAAGTGACCAGCCCTTACGCACAACAGTGCAGTTTTAGTGTTTTGTTGGTGGGGGGTGGGTGGGCGACATGGAGAAATGCAGAAAACCCTGGCAGGCGATTAAAAAAATAACCATACATAAATAAGGGAATGGTGATGTGTAGCAACAAACGGTGGACGGGGCGGCTTGCAGTTAAGAGGAAGTTCGCTTACTTCCTTTTAAAGAAAATAAGTTTATGACTCACTGTATAAAAAATGCTTCCGAGCTCTTTTAATGAGATCTAGCCTGATCCCTTCCTGTGTTTATCTTATTAAGTCTCTTGGGGAATAATGGACGTATCTAACGTGCAGACGCTTCCCAGTGCCTCTTAAGGAAGGTATATATGTAAATGGGTGTCAGTGGGCAGGGCAGCCATGTCGAAGGGGGAGCTCTCCAGCGCGTGCGGTTTGCGATGCTTCTGCTGATCTTCTGCTTTTCTCGATGACATTTCCCCTAATGGGAAATACTGCACGTGCTGATTTTTGGAAACGATTACTTTAATCTGACGATATATTTAGGCTTGATGGGTGTATGTTTCATTTTTTTTTTTTTTTTTTTCTCCTTCTCTTCAGACCCGTTTGGAGCTAGAACGGTATCTGCAGAGCGAGCCCTACGTGTCCGCAGCAGACATCAAGTTCGAAGGCCAGGAAGACCTCTGGAGCAAGTTCATTCTCGCATGCGGGGAAAAGGGGGGATCCGATCCGAAGGTCCCTGTGGAAAAAGAGGAGGAATGTCAGGACAGCATGGCCCTGGAGACGGGCGGCTTCACCTCGGATGCCAGCAGCGAGGCGTCGGACAGCTCCGAGGAGCTCTTCCCGACTCTCAGCTATGCGCCTAACTCTCAGAGCGACATTCTGGCCGGCACGGAGCACCTGGCCAGCCCGCCTCCATCCCCGGAGGAGACCAAGGACCCCGCCGGCCCACGCGTCTGGGGCGGCCTGCCAGCGGAGCTGCACTCGCCGGGGAAGGGCCGTGCGGGGGTGGCGGGCCGCGGCCTCGGTGACGGCGAGACGGCGGCGGACGGAAGGAAGCGAGCACACCGGTGTCACTTCAACGGCTGCCGGAAGGTGTACACCAAGAGCTCGCACCTGAAAGCGCACCAGCGCACGCACACAGGTGTGTGAAACGGGGCCCTGCGGGAAAATGCGGCCCGCCGGCCCATCGATCGGCCCGGTTAAAAAAAAGATCCGCCGTTGCTGCTTGGCGAGCCCGCTCCGCATCTTCTCAGCGGCGGTCTGGCCTGAGTCTGATGCCAGGCAGCTTCTGGCCCAGAGCGTAGATGCTTAGCCAGCAGCACTGGAGTCGGGGGGGGGCGGGGTAAGAGGGGCTGACCGGACAACGCTGGCATCCGTCCGTGTCGCAACCACACCGAGCGATTCCCCCATGGGCCAGGAAAGTCAGCCAGTGGTGTAATCTCTCCGGAATGTGACTTTATGCCTGGGGGGGGGGGGGGTTGCTTCACCCAAAGCAAAGAGGGTGTCCCAGACTGCTTTCTAAGGCATGGTCTGCTCAAGTCTTTTGTTTATTTGTTTTGTTTCTTGTCAATCTTTTATTATTATTATAATTTTTTTTGTTAATATGGTTATTTGGATGGTGTCTGTTTACCACCCTCACGTTCCATTCCTCGCTGTCTCTGCATTCCTTAAATATCTCCCATGATCTGGGTCAAAGGAGTCTGAGCCCCGGACAAGCAACGGTTGCCATTTCGCCCACACGGACGGATGCCTGAGACGCGTATCGATTTTCTGGCGATAGCGACGCGTTGCGACACCCGCGAGGAATGCCGGCGATGCGGCACGTGACGGCGCGGGGGGGGCGGCGTGGTGTCAAGATGTCCCCTTGCCTGATTAATGGTTTGTTTGTCACCTCCCCCCCACCNNNNCCACCCCCAGGTGAGAAGCCGTACAGGTGTTCGTGGGAAGGTTGCCAGTGGCGATTCGCGCGGAGTGATGAGCTCACGCGGCACTTCCGAAAGCACACGGGCGCCAAGCCGTTCAAATGCTGCCATTGCGACAGGTAGATTTCGGGTCGCGTCGCCCTGTTTCATCTCTTCCTGCTGCCAGCTGTTTCCTGTTTTTGATTCCTCTTGGGACTTAAACCCAAATGCCGTCTTGCGGACGGGTTTGTGCTTAAACCCCTCGGCCACCCGCTGCCCTAGGATGTGTGATGGCGCGACATCGTGATACAGACTCTTCCTGGGACTGACTTGCCTATCTTGTCCGTTTCCAGGTGTTTCTCCAGATCTGACCACTTGGCGCTGCACATGAAGAGGCACCTGTGATTCAGGCCCCTGGGAGGATTGGGGGCCGGCCAGACCTGCTCCAGACCTGCCTCAAGGTCAAACGCGCCCCCCCCCCCCCCCTTCCTAGTGGACAGGATGGTGTTCTAGCCAAAGCATGCCATTTTGCACCATCGCCAGGACCGTGTAGGGGAAGGTACTCTGAAGTTCGTCCCAACGGTGACAAATGAGGCACGGGGGAAATGCGAACGAACAAATGAACAGAAGGAATCTGAATGTGCGGCAGCCCCCCCCCCGGGGGGAATTGTGGGACTTGCACGACGGCTCGCACGCCCTCTCGGTGAGCGAGTGTGCCGGCACTTCGCCGGACTGACGCCCGCGAAGGAACTCGGGTTCGCGCCCCGAGGTCGGCCACCTGTGAGCGCGGTGTGACGGACGCCCCCTGGACGGGACTCGCAGGCAACCTGAGGGGGGGGACCAACAGCTCTCGAGCCTGGACCGGGCAACCAGCCTATCCCTGACCGGAGGGACGCCGTGGGGCTTGGTCTAGCTACTAACCCTGCTCTCTGTTCGGTAGGCCGGGCCGACATGCTACAAAGCTCATTTGTAGTCCGACACATAAGCTGTGTACCTAGAGATATAACACAACTGTAACGTTGTTATAATAGACAGGTGTTGCATGGTTCTCCTCCCGTTTGTAATCAGGACTGCAAGTTCCAATAAAAGAGCAGCTAAAATACAATTGGTTAGAATGTTACAATGTTGTACATAAAGCCTTGATTTTTTTTTTTTTTTTGTAATTATTCTCGTCGTTGTCACTCTTGTGGATGGTTTAATTGGGTTGGAAAAAACCACTATTGCTTAGCAACTGATTTACTCATGAGACATTTTTCCCATTTTTATGTCTAGTCCCCCCCCCCCCAATCCCCCCCCTTATTTTTTAACCTGATAATGCACTGTTGACCCTAATGGTGCCTTATCCAATGCGGCCTTGTCCCATAGAGTATGACAGAGATGGCTGTTTCGGGAGTCGAGAAGGTGACTTCAGGCCGTGTCGCGTGCCTCTGTCTTTGTAAGCGTGAGGGCCAAAGGATTGTGTACAGAAGCTATTCCAAACGATGGTTCAGTTGGCTGTGCTATGCAATGCCATTTTTTTTTTGGGGGGGGGGGGGGGAGGTTATATTACATGGGGAAAAAATTTGATGCATTTGATGGTCAACGTTCATCCAAAAAGTAGTCTTGAAACCAGAGAATGGTTAAATGGAGCACTTTGAACAATTAGGTGTTATTGGAATTACTACTGTGTAGTATGTACTATATGTATAAAGAAGCTCGTTGGCACAGTGTCTGTGTGTGAATGCAGAGTCTGTTCCGAGGCACGGCGTCCTGCTGATGAGCAGCTCCGGCGAGCTCACTGCTGACACGTCAGGGGAACGCACCGCTCCCGCCTGGCTCCGTCTCCGGCCCGTCCGACGCGTTTAATGCAGCGTAACCAGTGGGACGTTTCGAAAGATTAAAGGTTTAGCTTTTGGGAGTTTTAATTTAAAATTCTGGAGATAGAACTGAAATGGTTTGATGTAAAAAAAAAAAAAGTTATAAATAACATGTCTGTGTGGATAGTGGATTGTGACCGTGGATATTGTTTATTAAGGATTATTTTGCTGAGTGAAAATAAAGTCTCTAAAGTCTCATTAAATTATATCGAGGCTGAACGTTTAAATCTAATTGGTCTTTGAGGGAGCAGGAGGAAAAAAACACGGAGCTGTAAGCTTAATTTGATATCGTCAGCTGATTCGGCTTAAGTGTGGTACAGCGTTTAAGAAATTGAATTTCAGATCATTCCTTCGAGGGGAGGTGTGGTTTAAAGGTGAAGTCACCTAGATTTGAACCGAGAAATTTTTTATTTTTTTTTAAACTTGGAAAAACGAGCCTTAATGAAGCCACAGGTTTGTTCACATCCCTTCTGACAAAACCCTCCATTACTGATTTTCCTAAATACCCGATGATCTAAATCAAAATTGTGTTTGTTAAAAAAAAAAAAAAAAAAGTTTGTAATTATTTTTTTCTGCTTGACCGACTATTATTTGGAGTTTTTTTTGCAAGATTGTTATATTTCTGTATGATTGTATTTTTTATCGGAATAACAAGAAATGTTCTTATCAGGCCTTCTGTGTTTCCATTTATTTCCCCGCCCGGCATCTTTTGTGGCGTGATGTTGGCGACGGTGTGATCTGTTTCTCCGTGACACCGATCAGTGGCCTGTACTACGAAGCTGGGTGACTGGCAAGTCAGGGTGACTTGTCGGATTGGAGGTAGCCTGTAAGTAAGGAATGTAAGTTAATGAATATGAAGTCCATTTAAACTGCGGTACCTTAAATCTGCCAAGTTACCCGAATAAGCCGGTAACCCCGCTTCGTAGTACAGGCCACAGATCTTCTTAGATCTGTTTCTTACCTTGGCAGCCCATAATAATCATACCAGTTTGCGCTCATTACAAAGAAAGCTTAAGGTGATGATGCAGCGGGAAAATTTTCGAGCAATATTGCCGGGCAACCGGCAACCGAACTGGCCAACTGACAGGCAAAGGGCAACCCATCTGCATCTGGACGATTGTGAAAAGTTGCCCACTGCCAGTCAGAGTCTTTCAAATACGACCTTGTTGCCCGGTATCAATGGGAGAGTGTCTAACGTCGGTCAGCAACATTGCTCGTCATTCTTAGAGATACCTGCACGTTACACCCATAATCACTTTATCCAGAATGTCTTCCTATCCCCAACAGGACGCTGCCAGAGGGCACATAAAGATTGTTGCGAGGAGCATGATTTAGCTGATCTGTTGGTTGTGTGGCAGGGAAAACCTGATGGAGGCTAATTAGCAAACATCTACAGCATACGGTGAGCAGACAAGCGTCATGCTAAGCAGGTACCATGCAGGTTTGGCCAGAGACAGTCCTGTAAATAAACCATAGCGAGGGCTTCAACTTAGAGGTCCCGCATTCTTATTCACATCTTTCACTCTTCCACACTTCAAAAGACCAGCGAAACATCAGGCGTAATGTTCACTGGTCACAATGACAGGTTTTGCTCATGGGAGTTTTACTTACACGAAAAATGTGCAACTCACTAGTCAGATTATAGAAGAGGTGCTTAGACCCACCTCATCTGCAATCTTTTTATCTCTCTGAACCAATCGTTTTTTTTGTTCTGCCCATGAGTGCCCCTTTAATGGACAAGTGTTTTTGAAAATTTAAGGATGATCAAAAGAGCAAATCTGTCTACTTCAGGAAATACAAATGTAGTGGTACTTAATGCATTAATTAACTAGTATCTGACTTACTTAATGGATTAGTTAACCAGTATCTAAGTTTTAGTTAATGATTAATTAATCGTGACTTCATGTATTTCATGCAGGAACTATATTTGTTTTAACTAAAATAGTTCCTGCATGGAACGCATGAACCATCATGATGGATTAATGATGACCAATCATGGGATCAATATGTAATTAACACTTAGCTATTGGCTAATTAATGTATTAAGTACTCATGTACTACTACATTATTTGTGCCCCCTCAAGTAAAATGTGACTGAAATGTACATAGTGTTACGTTTCATAGTTGAAACACCCACAAGTCACTCAACTGACATTTTCATAAAATTACGTCACGATAAATTCATCTCTCCAGTGGAAAAGCATTATATTTCTACAGATAACATGTGACACACTGCCTGCCTGCCCGCTCTTTAATCCACACGGATAACCTAAATAGCCCAGCTCGTATTGCTGGATCAGTGCCTGTTTTATGTATAAATAAAGGTATTTAGCTGTCCTTGTTGTGTCGATGAACAAGCCAGTTGTCTATGTTTCCGCCGCGGCCAATGCATGTTTTTCAGGAATGCAGGTGACTTTCGCCACACGTTATTATCCCCAAACACCTCCGTGGTCATGTAGCACGACCCTCTTCCAACCCTGTCCGGTGCAGTGTCTGTCATGGCCGCCAGGTAGTTCAGCCATAACAGCGAATCTTTCACATTTACACAAAAAGACAAAGGGGGTGGGGGGGGGCTCCAGCATGACACGCAGGAATCTGATAAAAATATCAGTGCCGAAAATACAAAAGGTGAAAAAACCTACTCTAAATCTGTAATCCATAATTACATTGTGTCGAATTTTGGGCAATTTTCCCGAACCCAGAAAATCATCACCTAGCTAGGTGGGTGGGTTCGTGCAATTAAAGGGGCCTGCTTAATTGCTAGCTTGTTCCCCCGACTGTGCGTCGCCATGGCGACCAGCAGACGGCAGGAGCCCACAAACTTGCCACGAGGGCCTCCGCTCAGCTTCCGGGTAACAAGTTCAAGGAGTGACCCCAGCAGATGTCTCCAGTGCCGGAGGAGGGAGGGGTGGCCACCAGCCCCTGCCCTTCCTCCTGTATCCCCATGCTCCTCCTCGTCTGCATTACCAGCAGGTCAGTCGACTGCCTGCATTTCCTCATGCACCTTGCTCATTCACCCCCCCCCCCTCAAAAAAAAAACAGCCAGCTGCTAAATGTAGCCTTTGCTGAAGATTACGGGATATTTTCGGATCTGCATTCGGAATGTGTTTACCTACATTTATTTTTTCCCCCCTCCGGTAGGTGTCCAGTAATTTTCCTATAAGTGCCTGTTTCCTGCTCTTTACCATGCCCGTCCCAATTACGGGGATCCGGGATCGGAATCGACCGGCCTTTAAAGGTCAACGCGGCCCACGTGTGCTCAGACGCCGCCTGCACCTGGGGACAAAACAGAGCCGTATTGGTTTGTGTCAAGGATCGAAAACCTCTCCCAATTTGTCACGTCTTCCCTCCAGTGCATTTATCACCATGACAACTGCCTCCTCTTCACTCGTTATGCCCAGTGGAGACGTGTTTTCTCGCTCCCTCTCTTCTCTACC
Organism: Brevimyrus niger; assembly: GCA_015164015.2. Lineage (NCBI taxonomy): Eukaryota > Metazoa > Chordata > Actinopteri > Osteoglossiformes > Mormyridae > Brevimyrus > Brevimyrus niger. The sequence continues at coordinate 11,335,780 of JAABNY020000082.1, forward strand.
ATGCATATTCTAATTTCACAGTTTGTGACCATTTCCATTCCGCTGTTACGCCGCCATCTATTCTAATTTGTGGTGTCCCTGCGATGTTCGTGGTCCAGGGGCCCTGACTGTAGATACCTCCCGCGTTGCTTCTTTCACGGGTGACGTCACGCTCCGACATGGACCCTAACGAGGGGTCTCTTGCAGACCTGAGCAGATGCCGCATGCCCCCAATATAACTCCCGCCCCACAAATTGTACCTCCTAATTCCTGCCCACGGGCCGCCCGCGCACCCCCACCCCCCCCCCCCCGCCCCGCGGCCCCCCCGCGCCTCGGCCGC
>JAABNY020000082.1:11361534-11375044 GCA_015164015.2 Brevimyrus niger
ACTAAACGAGTATCTGATGTGGATGAGTCACGTACGGCCAATACCGACCTGTGAAGACCGACCTGTGAAGACCGACCGGTGAAGACCGACCTGTGAAGACCGACCTGTGAAGACCGACCGGTCAAGACCGACCTGTGAAGTAGGTCTGGACTGGCACATCTGTAGTTTTTATGGGCAAAATACCTGCGTAATGTGTTGTCATCCACTGATATCGCTAACAATGGCTAACTGGGCAAGAACTGGGGCCTCTTTCAGAGAGCAGGATTTCTTGCTTAGCTGGATGACCTGTCAAATTTAAAGATGGTCTGGGCTAAATGTCAGTGAATGAGGATAAAGGCCATTTGAACTGGGGCGAATTCTATCCGAGAAGTTATCTGGCTAAACAACCGGTCCACTGTATTGCTAAATGGCTTTTCCAGACTTCAGGTGAATCTCAACATGCGTACGGGACCGTTCTCATGTTCCCGTTTCACGTCATCTTCCGTTGCCGAAGACCGTATCCAATACTAAGAACAGAAGTACAGTGGATGGTAAAAATCCCAGGATGTTGGTCGTGCTTCGCCCCAAATGTCAAGGATACATCCATCGATTGTATCCTCACCAAACCAGAGCAATCCCATGATTCATTGCACCCCACGTTCATTCTTGGAAGGCAGGTTGGCAAGACCATTCTTGCCAAGACCACAAGTATTGAGTATTCTTGTTCTTGGCACTGAGAAGCAGCCAGGGATACACTGACTGCATCTTTGCCGAACGAGACCAATCCCAAGATTCATTTCGCCTCAAGTTCATTCTTGGGAGGTAAATTAGCAAGACCGGTCTTGCCAAGATCACAAATACGATCTTTGTGTTCCTGGTATTGAGATTTACCCTCGCTGTCCTGGAACCTGGTTCTCTCTGGTGTGACATCATTCCCAGCACTGACCTCTGACCTCTGAGGGAAACGGAGTGCGGCATACAACACAGGGATTCTACACAGCCCCGGCTCGGAAAACAGGAATACGGAGCAAAGTGGCTTGGACTGAGCCACGCAAGGATGTTCCAGGCAAAAAGCAACAGGGGGTGCTCATGCTCATGCACAGGATAGGGGGAGGGGAGACGGAGGAGGGTAAACTGGAGAGGCGGATAAGAGAAGGAGGAGTGGCTTCGAAAGGATGCGTGAAGGAGGTCAGGATCGCATTGCGTGGCTCCGTTGAGCATTCGTGTTTTTTTTCCCCCCATTTACAGAGCCGGGTTGCATAGAAAGAACTTTTATTTTTGTTAGTTTGCTAGTTTGTTTTCTGCACAAACACAGAACGGACAGCTAGCAGACTGTGGGAATAAATTTGCAAAATTTGACAGAATAGTATATTGGATTGGAATCATATCCCCGACCCATGAGGCTGAGACGTCTCTCTGCAGGAAACAGGTAACTGATGGGACTTGGGGCTGTTGACTGGAGCAATGGCAACAGGAAGTGCGACAGCTGTGCTCGGTGTAAATGGGATTGACAGCTAACTGCCACTGGCTCAGAGCGAAATCTCAGGCAAAGGCAGGACCACACGCCTGATTGCCGATCCGGAGCAGGTGTGACGGCCATATGCAGGCAGCTTGGAGTCAGGGGCAGCGCTAGAGATGTCGGGCCCCATGAAGGCATAACATGCTGGGCCCCCGACCCACACCAATCCAATTACTACAGTTTTTTTTAGTGTGCCTGTGTGGTTCCCCTTTACAGTGTCCCCGATTTCAAGAAATACAGGTCAGAGGACACTCTACGCGGGATGCCAGTCCATCACAGGGCAGGGGGACACCCTGAACGGGGTGTCAGTCCATCACAGGGCAGGGGGACACCCTGAACGGGGTGTCAGTCCATCACAGGGCAGGGGGACACCCTGGAAGGGATGCCAGTCCGTCACACTCACACACACTCACACAATTTGGAGACACCAATAATGGATAAAACCAAAGTAAGAGGGAGGACACACACACACACACACACACACACACACACAGATCCTGAGCATCACAATGGGGTTTTCGGATGTTTTACTTTAATAACGTTCTCATGTGTGGCTCATTTGTATTGGCTGCTGACGTAGTCATTTTGTCACATGAAACAGTCTATTGCTCCTCATTGACACTGTGTCAGAAAGCGATGTGATTTTCCCATAATGAGTTCACTCCACCCTCTCTAATGCAAATTAAATTATACTAGGTTATGATATGTTAATTGGCTTTGCCCTAATTAACCTGAATCCAGCTGCCCTTGAGAGGCGGGTCTGAATTATGTCAGAACAATTATAAAACTACAAATTGTGCCTTGATGTGACGTCCAACAACACGGCTTTTCCCGGCTGAGATCAGCTTTGGGAAGACAGACCTTTTTGCATTTTAATCAAATTAAATCTGAGGAAGAAGTGGACGGGCGTCTCTCACGCCTAAAATTCCAAGTGGTTCCGAGAAAGGCTGAGATGTAAGCCGGCCGTTGTCATATACCTCCACTCACTTAAAACACGCACACAAGCTAAACACCCAGTGTACACACACACCTCACCTCCATACTGCAGGGTCGGGCTTCCAAGCCAAGCCAAAGGTCACATAAGGAAGCCTCCAGCTTTCGGAAGGATTTTGTGCTCATAATGAACATCCTGGCCAATGTCCAGGATCGATATCATAAGGACCATTAGCTATTCAGGCTTTAATGCCCCTCTTTGCATCCCTTCTGAACTGAGGTGGCGTTCCATAGCAAGGCCATTACGCTGCTCTCGTTTACTGACCACAGTGATTACTGGTTCTTCCGCACGGCTTCTCACTCAAGCTAATATCCCGCTTACAGTCACCCTGGCCTCCGCCTGCCGAGTACAGAGGCTGCGTCAGAGACTCATCAGACACAGCGAGCTATTTCCTGCTCTCGCATATACACGGCGTTACATGGGCGTGCTTTTATATCCCGGGGCTCTCGGAAAGGGATGTAGTGAAGCAGCTCCGCTCGTGTTTCTCTGCAGGGTGAGCGGCTCCTGCTTTCCTGCTGGGTAATTTCTGAAGCAGGCGACAGCCTTTGATGCCGTTGTTTTGCATATTGTCGCCGGAGCACTTCACCGGATCGCGTGCTTGGCAGCCTCATAGTACCTCGCTACATTTAGTTATTTATAAATACAAAAATAACACTGAAAGACTCTGCCATACACTGTATAGTGTTGTTGTTTTTTTTTACACTTGTTATTTCAGTAGCAATCGTTTTGATTTAGGGGGTGTCAGTCATTCTGCAGCGGCTCGATTGACACTAAGCTGCTCGCTGCTTTTTTTAATCGACGTGTGGGTTGGCATTTTCGTTTTTTCCTGGGACAATATGGCATGTTTGAGGGTACAAAACAGCAGAGAATTCGTCTGCTCCGTCCTCAAGGCGCACCGGATTGTTAACATGACACAAAAAGATAGCAGGGATCTTAGGGAATTATATAATATAAAGGTTGTCTGTGAACACACAGTCTCCTTGGTAGGAGAAATTGCTGTAGTTTGTGTTCCGGTGATGCCAAGGACATCTTTGTATACACTTTTGAACTAACACTGTATCCATGGCAACCATTATATGAGAGTTTCGATGACAACTGAATGAAAATGAAAGGAAAGTTATATAGCAAGCTATTACTTAAAATTGCCCACACAAGCATAAACAAAAAAACATGCATAAACACATCGGATAATTTAAAACTTTTAACCAGAGCCATTATGCTAAAATTTTATGAAACAGGGGTTATTACAGAGACGGCTGTTTATGTCACTCTGAGTTTCAGGATGCTTCCAACAACTGTTCTCCAGCTGCACAGTTTTTTATTACATGTGAGGAGGACGACATCGCCGCCCCCCTCCGCCCTTTTTAGTCTGGGGGAGGAGGGCGGGGCGGGGCGGTGCTATCAAGGGTCACGCCAGGAGGACGGATGTGGGGCGCTGTGTCAGCCAAACTACAAATGAGTCGACTTTTTCGATCGTTCTGGTGAATAATCGGTTATTCGGTTATTTGTCGTTTACTTAGTGCCTCATTAACCGCGAACGGCTCCGTCTTCCGTCTTCTGCAGCCTGCCTGGCATCAGGCAAACCAGGTGGTCCATTCAGACGCTTCATTTGCTTTACTCCATATACGTTATTGATGATTAAGACTATTTACCTAATTCGTTAAAAGAACGGAGAAAAGCGAATGTTTTATTTATTTATTTGTCTATTTTGGAGGGTGGGGGTTCAATCTCTCAGAATGAGTTTACTTGCCTATAACCATGCCGCCTTTATGCTGCCATAAGTCCTGACGTCAATTATTTTAACTACGTGGGAACGCAGCTCGTGGGAATATTTCCACTCCACTGTAATGAGTTGTGTGCACAGTATTTGGTCGCAGGGGCCCATAAACACGACACTTATTACAATCGCCATAACCGCAAACATTCTGCCTAATTCAGATTTGCACTCTGGGTAATTCTATATTAACAAAGTAAAAAGGCTGATTCGTGAAACGTTGCACTAAAAATGCAAATAAAAAAGCAATCTACAGCAAAACAACCATTCTGTATAATAAGCATCATCGAAGATCGCGGCTGTACTTTAAATTCCAGCAGCGTAATTCATGAATACAATATTTTTGTTATTCTAGCCTCCCTGTTTTATGGACAGATATCCAGCAGCTGAACAATCTTCAATAAATCGCCAAGACCGTAAGTCCGTTGTACCGGGATTTTCAGAAGAAAGTGTAAAGGGACGCGGCCTTCCGAAGATGAAATAAACAGGAATGTAAACTGACGGCTTCTAAAGATGCGACTTAAGGGATAGCATCCATGCTACTCCTGAAAGGTACATAGACTGAAATAAAACTTCCGGATTTTAGAAGGAAATACAAAGTTGGAATACAGAAACTCCCAGTAGGTGGGAGTATTTCAACTCATTGCCTACTAGTCTTAGTCTAATGGAGGGGTAGCCAATCTTATCCGCAAAGGGCCGGTGTGTGTGCGGGTTTTCGCTGCAACTCCCTAATTTGATCACTAGTTAGAGGACTGATTGGCTGAAAGAGTCCTCACACCTGGGTTTGAACAGCTGACCTACAGGTTATCCCAAAAACCTGCATACACACCGGCCCTTTGCGGATAATATTGGCTACCCCAGGTCTAATGACTAATAACTAATGACAAAGCCAAAGCAAAATAAAAAAATAAAATAAATAAATACATATGTTAAATGTCAAATAGACTTATGCAATTATATTGCACTTACTACGTGGTTTAAGATTTTAATTCACACTATAATAGTATAACACAATAAAATATTCTAGTACCACTTAAATATTATTTTATATACAGAGTTCGGTTCTCGAATTTAATCCGTTCCGGACTCCGGATCGAATCCTAAAAAGTTCGAGTTCTGATCAAAATTTTCCCATAAGAAATAATGGAAAACCAATTAATAGGTTCCCGGCCCCCCACAATTATACCTAATTATGTTTTTTTAAGCATTTAAACACAAAATGAACAGGATAAAACAAGAAGAGAATATTTTTCTTAATGGCTTCCAAAACGATAAAGATCTTATTACATCATTACCCCTGTCTTGCCTCCGATCGTCCGCTCCTTCCGTGTGCCACGCCCCCTCCTTAACCTCGTGTGGGATCCCCATGTGATCAGCTGTTTCTGGTTGTTGCCATTAGTCCTCTTTATTCCTTCGTTTCCGTTTGTTTCCTCAGTCCGGTCATTGGGTGCGTTTGGACTTACAGCGCTGGCCTAAAGCAACGCCTTCTGATCCTGACGCAATGCATTACGGTTAGATGCATTGCGACCTCTCACCTGGCTGCACAAACTGGAACCGCCTTCGTGATGACACACCTTTGCCCTTATTGGCTGAAGAGTTTAATTACACGCATGACGTTGGTATCCCTGGCAGTTCCGATGCTTAATTTGCTTTCTCCCGAATATCACGTAAAGCAGTGAGAACTGGTTGTCAATTAATTTACTTGGTAAGTTAGTGATTTATTTATTATAAGTTACTGTAATGTTGTCTGTGAAGAAGGCATTCAAGTAAAAATTGCATTCTAGCATTACTTATTTCCTAGCACGTACAATTTGTTGTATATTAGGTCAGTGTTCACGGTTCGACTTCTGATATTCAGATTGTGTTCTGGGTCAAACTGGTTTGTTCGACTTTCAAGAAATTCGAGTTCTAGTGAGTTCGAGAGCCGAGGTACCGCTGTATAACAGTTTCATAAATGATTCGATGGTAATTAATTATCCCGGAACATATTTCTGTGAGAAGGCTTTCAAGGACAAGGGTGTGCGCGTGCGTGTGAGTGAGTGAGCAAGAGAGAAAGAGATCCATAAAAATGTATCTCCTTCTGGCAGGTAAGCAAATCATCTGCCTCTTTTCCAAGACACTCAAAGTCTCCCTCCTCGTCCAAATGCACTATACCCACTCTGTTTTATTTTCAGAACCAACTTTGTTACCATGGAAGCACCAGAAAAGGAATTCCAATAAAGCTCAGCATTCATCCAATTTCTTAAACTTGCCACATAACAGAACTATAGATTAACTGCACCCTTTAATTAAATAGTGAAGTATTTATAATAATAATAATAATAATTATTATTATTATTATTATTATTGTTGTTGTTGTTGTTATTGTTGTTAACTGCTTAACTACTTAACTGCATTTAATTCTTTTGAATTCTGTGTATGACTTTGGGGCTGAATTCCACCAGTGCTGACCTGGTAGATTCTTTCACTTCCCACTGGGATGAGCTTTGTCACACTGCAGATGAGACACTTCACATGGTGACTTTAAATTATTTTAGCGACTTCAAGGGAATCCTAAACCAGAATATTCATAACAAGCTTATTGTCAGATGTAGAGAATGATAACTCACCTTGATGGTGTAAATGTATGCCGGTGCCTTACTGTCACTTATTGATGATCCCGCACGGAATGTTTTTTTGCGGAGTGGCATTTCATTGGTCTGCTGGATTCTAGGATTATGTCATGGAGAGCGGGTAGGTGAAATTCGGGACGGCTCCGGAACAGACGCAAAACCAGGCACTTACGTTTCATCAAGAGTACATGTAGAGATTCACACTCCAGCGCTGCTTATTTTAACGTGATATTTCCCCCAGGAAATCGTGACATCTTGCTTTAAGGCCGCGGGGCCAAGGTCGGCATGTGTAAATGACGTCAAGACCAAATAACCAACTTGGACCCTTTGTGACTAAGCTTGAGCCACCAGGGACTGAAGCTTTGAAAAAGTGTCATGTATTGGTGTGTTTTTTTCTTTTCTTTTTACGAGCCTCCTTGATTGAGGTGACCAAAAGCATAATAAACCAAGTGCTGTCAAAGACAAGCTATAAGCATTGGGGGCGGGGCGGGGGGGGAGGGGTTCTGATTAGATACCACTGTGGCATATGTGTAACAAAATGTATCACCATACTGTGTTTGGTGAGGTTCTGGCAGCGCCACTGGAAATCCGGAGTCCACCAGGTCAAGCCGATGCTTGTCACGTCCCCTGTCGCTGATGCATTGTGGGTAATTGATTGATACAGCCTCAATAAGGCTTCCGATTTGGGATTCAAATGAGGATGGGGGCAGCTTCCCGATCTTCTTATTCCAGAAGCACAGGTGTGCTGTGATGCCGCTTGACATTTTTGGAGACATTACTGGTGGCTCCATCCCGCATTTTTATGACCCGCCTGGTGGCATTCTGTCACCATGTGACCTTCCGCTCCAAAACGGTTTTTTTTTTTTTTGGTGTAGTTGTTTTTATCCCTGACCAATTAGAGTCTCTCATCAAGTCGTAGGAAGGCTGCAGTTATTTGTTTTTTTCCTTGGAAAATAATTAATAGTTGTTTGTATTTTTCACGCCAGTCGCTGGCCTCACGCACAGATAAATTGTAATCGTTATATGTCGTGGCGTGAACACGTAGCGAACCGACAGGTGACAGGGCGGCGAAAGCTGAGCAGAGCAGAGTAACGATGCCCAGAAGCGCAATTTCTATTCACCTCCCCACTTATTTATAATGAAGATAGTGGCGCGGTCCTGACATAGGGAGCACCCTGATTGCAATATATTTGCTGAGATTCAGGTGGACGACAATAAATATGGATGACTGTTATGTGAGGAAATTTAATTTTAGGGTGTTTTCACTAAATGGCCAAATATGAAAATCCCGAATGAATAATTCACACCAATAAGGATACTTGATGGGGTATGGCACCAGACCCATTGATTTCATTGACCATTTGTAATCCGTGGAACGCGTTTACAAGCACTGTCGCGAGAGTACAATCTGCTGGAAACAAATATCGAATTTCCAGATTTCTCTGATGATCCCCTCCAGTTTTTTTCCGCTGTTGTCTGTGTTGCCTTTCAGCAGAACAGTTTCAAGGTTAATTCGGTTAAGGTTAATTTGACAAATTGCATTTACTTTTATCTGGTGAATGCTACATCAGTGGTCCATTAGTTCATAGCGAATCCACCTTGCCATGTGACAGTTAACTCCAGAAATCTTTGTTCTGTTGTTCTACGATCTGTTTGCTAAAGTTTTAAAGTGTTCAAAGGAGGTAACGATTAAAGACAACGCCTAGATGGGATTCAGAGGGAGTCCGTGGGCTGTGTACAAAAAAAACACTTTTTAAATAATGAATGGTCCTCTGTAAATCAGGGGGGTATTTATCTTTATGGTGCACGAAAAAAAAATCTGCGGGAGTTCCCGTAACCGGTCTGAAATTTGCAGTCGTGTTTCTTAACTATGTTCCTCTTTCAGGCTACGTTACTCGTACTAATTCAGGATAATATAGATGCGTGAATTGCTTGTCGTGTTATCGAGTGTATGTTCCATTATGAATGTGGTCCATCCCCTGATTCAGTTCCAGGCAGATTTCTGTTTTCCCGTCGCGTCTGTTTCAATAGTTCTAAAGAAGTTAACGTCCCCTCCCCTTGGCTATTTGTCATAAATGGCCCTCGAAGTTACGCCGGGAGGTAACGGGGAAGAAGATCCACCCTGATAAGTGTCAAGGTGATCCTGGCTTCTATGCATCAAACCAAGCCTTTACCGGCTGGCGAGATGCTGTCCCAGTTCTCGGTCAATCCAGCCGGCACTCGGGCTCAGAAATACCTGCGTCCATGCATCATTAGCAGTCCTACTGTCTAACTGTTGTCGAGAGAGAAAAATGAACACATTTACTTTTTTTCCACAATGCTATAAGGGACCATGAATAATCAGTAAGTGATTGTAGGATAGCGCAAATACATTAGGGTCTATATGCGTCCCTCATTCAGATGAAGAGTCTTGGCGTTTTCATTTAGGATCGCATAAACGTAATTCAACTATCAGCAAAGATGCCTGGTCTCATTATTCAAATGCGTTTGAACTTTATTGCTCATTAATTTAAGTAAAGATCGCAAAAAAAACTTCTTCTGCTTTTCTGCGTGAATGCATTTGTTAATAAATATTCATTTGTTGTCTCCAGGAAAATTATAATGATTTAATTACATTTCATTTGAAGGAAAGATTTATTAATACACCCAGTTTACTCCCGGGTGCTTTTGATCAATGAAATCTTCCGTATCAGAGTGAGCCCGTGTCTGCTCTATCTAATGATAGTCCATTGGTTACCACAGAATGTTAAGTAGGACTTAAATATGAGGCTTGATACACAGTTGTTTGAGAATCACTCTGGAAATTACATATACTTTATATACAATGTGTTCTTCTTGACGTGTAGGAAGCAACGGTAATGTGGTTAAAGGTTTAGCGTGAGTGTGCTTTCAAATTAAGATTAAACAAAAATGTACGTCAAAATAGTACTACAAGGATAAACTGCAGTCATGAATAAGTCAAATTACATCAGTCTGGTGTTTAATTTTAAACCAAAGGCGGAATAAATGAAATGGTAATTGCTATTGATTAGCTGCTGTGAATATGACCCCAAAGGCTGGTCCTGGAACCTTAACACAACCAAAAAATATTGGATTTGCTCATTTGCTTTTCTCCCAGGCACAGGAGACCAATAAAATGAGAACATACTCGTGAACAAAATCACGTAATGAAAATCAGAGATGACAGGCAGACGGGGGTAGAAAAACTTGAGTTCGGCGAGGGCTGTCCGAGCTTTTAGACCTACACGAAGCCAGGTTCGGTATCTGTGCTCAAATACCATCCATGGCACCCGTCGTGCCAGGAGATCACGGCAGGAGATCTGCCTGTTAGCGGTTCCGGTGCCGGTACGGCTTGTATTGCTATGACGACTGATTCTGGCCAATTGATCCTGTACATACCGACGACTTGATTTAGTCAACATATGTGACATCAATAGTTTGATTTATTGAATACTGACGACATAAATTGGCTTATTCGGCCAATACTTATGGCATCAGCGGTCCTGGTGGTGAACACGCACGTATTTTAATGAGATCAATACTAATTGCATCGTTTGCTCAGTTTCAGCTTCCAGTATAAATTGGGACGTATCCGCAGATGAAGAATAATGATGATAATGACAACGACCTTAAAACAAAGGACGTGAAATGCTTTGGAAAGCAGAGGACTACGCGGATTCCGTAGGCGGGCGGTGGGGGAGAGCAGGCCGCGTCTACACCGGGGTCTGCAGACTTGGGGCTACGGATGCGTCCCCGTTACAGCTACATTCATTAATATTGAAAAAGAAATCACGATTTTTTTTTTGGGAACACGTTTTTTTTTTAATCTAAATGCTCAACCTTTAAAAATAAAATTAATATCGGGGGGGGGGTCACGTGCCATCTCAGATATTTTCTCGTCTCAATGACCGAAGTCTTCCCCCTTCGCCGGCAGCCTATGGTCTTGTTGGGTTGATGAACAGAAGTGACTCCCCAAACACTGACATCGGGAATGCAGATAGCAATTAATGAGCCTCGCAGATGAATCGCATGTCACGCGCGTACGAATTCCATGTCAGCGTGATTTGCCCGTAACATTTATTCACTGCGAATATGGATGGTTTTTAACAAATGAAACAGTTTACATAGCCCCTCAGTATGTCGTGTTTTGGAATTTAATTAGCGCCGAATATAACGCGTATGAAAATCGTTTGTATTACATTATTTTTTAATGTAATCAACTGCATAAAGAGTGGCACGTTAACAAAAATGTTCGCAATTTATGACGTTGTGTACCATCCCTTTACGTTAACTAACCTTTCTCAACCTATCAGTATAGACCAGATATCTCGGAATCATTCTTGTGATTATATATGCTGGATTTTATTGCAACCCTCTACTTTGCCTTTTTGGGTCCGATCATAAATACACAGGCTATATGCATACATAAGTCTACATACATACATATATGTACATATGTATACATACATAGGCCTACATACATACATATTCATAGCGCGCTTGTTCATTTCCATATTAGTAGTTTTTAAATAAACGTTAGTTTACGGCACGGATAGCATTAATATTTACATTGAATATGTGATATGCAAAAACAAATGCAGAAAATGTCCGTGTAATTGCGGAAATTTGTCTACATCCACTATAGTCTCCGTGAATCGAGTTTGCAGCCTTTAACTTCTTTAACTTTGCTGCCCCCTATTGGTTAATAAAATCATTACTAAGCGTTTTCTGACGGACTTCGATTTAGGACATTTGTAAATTTGCTTGAGTGTTGTCCGAACGGATTGAAAGATTGGGATACAACTGCAATACTACTACGAATAATAATAATAATAATAATAATAATGAAAAACTAAATTCAAGGATAATAAAGTTAACTTACTTGAGTAGTTAACACTGTCTAACCCACAAGTTCTGTTGGTCCCCACCCAGTATATTTAAATGCTGTCCACATTACTTCTAGTATTTTGTCAGTTACTACAGCAGAATATAACATTAACGACATTTCAGACGCATTGTTTTTCATACCATTTACTTAATAATTTACTGCATATTTCCCTGTTGTAAAATTATGTTGGCTTATATAATGCAGAAAACGTTTTTTTTCTACTATGATTACGCTCTGGTTGTTGTTTTTTTATTATTTTTCTTCCTATCTATAGTTGTTCCTAGAGTAAGAAAATTCTTCCAGGGCGACTGTTATAGCGCGTTATCATTCTGCCCTAACTTATCTGAATTCCGTTTGGTCACGCCAACTCTGGACTCTAACCAACCACCGACACTGTTCTTCACTTCCCTGGCCAATAGGAGATAAGCATACTAAGGGGTTCTTTCTTGACAACGAGAAAAACTACAGCCAACATGCAATGACTTTGGCTTTCACCTATCAGTAACAAATGCATATTTTATTATCCCTCATAAAATGCTTGTAGTTTTTAAATACTCCGTTATTCTTATGGTTTCTGTTACAGTATATTAAACATTTCGTAATCATGTTTAGACAAACTAGCGACATTATTAAAAGACTTAGAATTTTAAGGTAAGTACTTAACTGTAATTGTTTCTGGACGTTTCTTTTCGCGTGAAAAAACGACTTTTGTTATATTAGAAAAATACAGTCTACCAAAACGTTTTGAAATATTGCCATGCATAACTTGTTTTTTTCCAGAGCAGCTCACTGTCTTCATTTTGTGTTAGTCATCTGGAAAACGAATAAATGGTGAATGTTTCCATTTAAAATATTTCAGTCGACATTATGCTTGGAGGTACGGGAGCTCAGCTGCCACTCAGAGAGCATTGCTGTATAAACCAGGGCAGCAAATCCACGGCTTCACTGTTACACAGGTAAGGCTGCAAAAAGGGGCAGGAAAAACGTAAATTGACGAGCATGTCTGCCTTATTACAAATGGAAGCTTATCATGCCTGCTATAGCATCTGGGCCCCTCTTCCATAACCATGTGCATGTTTTATATTTCACCGTGGTCAGAGTGTCCTTCGGGCTGTAATGGTAGACTGACGGTGATGTTGCCTGTCGCCACCGCAGGTGACGGCCGTTCCAGACTTGTGCCTGACGGCCGTGAAGCTGGCCCACAATAACACCGGAGCCCAGTACCTTCACGTAGCCCGGGATGACTCCAACAATCTCTTCAGGTACTGCTCCCGTTATCTGGAAATGGGCAGGGCATTATGGTTTTACTAATTTCTGAGTTTGCAGTCCAGAGATGTATTATTGTCTTAGTCGAGCTGATTCGTGTGACAGAGGATCCACTCAGATTGTATCAATGGGGTACGCACTTGTTGCATGATGAATGCAGTCTCAAAAACTGGGAGTAACTGTACACTTAAGGAGTCTGGACGGACCTTCCCTCCCTTGGTTAAATGTATCTTCCGTCCCGTGACAGTGTTCAGTTCCGCACCACTCCAATGGACAGTACCGGGGTCCCTCACATCCTGGAGCACACGGTTCTCTGTGGGTCCATGAAGTATCCCTGCCGCGACCCCTTCTTCAAGATGCTCAACCGCTCCCTGTCCACATTCATGAACGCCTTCACAGGTACCCCCCCCGCCCCCCCCCCCTCCTAGCCCGCTGCCGCCCCCTCTCCACACCTGCGCCACCCGACAACTCGCGCGCC
>JAABNY020000082.1:11433138-11445126 GCA_015164015.2 Brevimyrus niger
TTTTGAGGACGGGCGAAAGCTGTTTGACCCAGGGGTATTTCTGTGGCTCCACACTTGGTATAGAGACCAAACCTCCCCCCACCCCCCCCCCCCCCCCCCCGCCTCCTAAACACACACGATACTCCCACAATATTGGTAGGGGCATGTCTCTACCGTCCTGTCCACACGCAAATCTATGCCCACGCTCTTTCCAGCTGCACATGACGCAGATTCATTACTTTAGCTGGATGCACAGTTATGGGCAGAGAATAAGGACTGTTCTCGTGGCTTACACACTAATGCATAGCCGTAATTGCAACGATTACAATTAGGATGTTTACGCGGATGTTCAGTTGACTGATGACAAAGATAATAAGAGGTAATTGCAAATGAAAGAGATTTAAGGAAACTTCAAGAAAACATGAAACTATTGGCTACAACTACAAAAAGAGTTTTTGAATATTCAACATACTTTCATGAAGTGGGTTTCAAAACTGTGGGTTTACTGGAAAAAATGGACCGACAGTGATTAATAATAAAACATTGAGTCGCTAAGGCAAATAAAGTGATATGCTTATCTGCGTATCACAGACTGCACACGCGTGATCGCACAGAGAATCACACGCGTGATCGCACAGAGAATCACAGATGGGTTGCGAAGTATCGGCCTATATTTTGTGCATCTCACATACTTCTTGTTTTTTTTTTGTTTCCGGAGAGTGTCAGTATTGCACCTGACAGAGCTCACGAGAGCGGCCGACGAAGAAGGGCTAGCACAGCTCCCGAGAAGCCCTATGAAATATGTGGCTAATTAGCACGTGCGTATCTCTCTCCAATTTCACAGGTCAAAAACAAGACACCATGCGCAGCATAACAAGGATAACGGGGTACAGTACAAAACTAGAGACGAAAAGAGCGAACGAGGATCTGTCAGCAGCACGGACAGCAGCCCGCAATGGCTATATGAATTCATATGTTACATCGGGCTCAACGTAACATATTATTTAGATATTTTTCTGGAACACTTAGTCATAAACATGTTCTTATTTGCTTTGTATAACACTCCGTTTTTCAAAGAGCTGAGGTCCACCAATCTTTCGTTTTGTGTCAGTGAGACCTTAAATGACTGTGGCAGCCCGGCGCATAACCGGTATAGCGAACCTTACTTATCCTGGCAGGGGGTGGGTGAAGGTGCGTGGCCGTGAGGCAGAGCTAAAATGTGTTGCCCTTAGAATGAGGGCACACACTCAGACCCCTCCTGTAGCTCGGTGCTTGTGGTCCTCCTGTAGACTGGTGCTCGTGGGCCTCCTGTAGCCTGGTGCTCGTGGTCCTCCTGTAGACTGGTGCTCGTGGGCCTCCTGTAGACTGGTGCTCGTGGTCCTCCTGTAGCCTGGTGCTCGTGGTCCTCCTGTAGACTGGTGCTCGTGGGCCTCCTGTAGCCTGGTGCTCGTGGTCCTCCTGTAGACTGGTGCTCGTGGTTACTGCAGGTGGTGAAAAGCAAAGTTAACAACAGAAAAAACAATCAAGCTTGTGGAAACAAGACTGTCTAAACAAGAAATCAGATAAAGTTACATATTTGTAAAAACTGCAGAATGTAGCTGCGAACTGCTGCATAAATAGCTTACAGGTCTACAAAACTGCCAATTGCTTCTAAATGCTGACAATCCAGTGTAAGTAATACTTGGAGGACTTTAAGGTTAAATGCATCAATGCATCCAACAGAAAAACTGGACCCAGTCTGCCCCCCCCCCTTCCCAGTTGAAAAGGTCTAGAACCACCACTGTCACTAGTTTAAATCCTGTGGCCGACATAGTGGTTTCTCCCCCCAGTTGCTCCAGAGAATGGGCCTGACTTTGCCTTCTCAACATGGGCGTAAATTACGAGGGGGATGGGGGGGTTGTACCTCCCCCCCCTCCCCCGATAAATCAACACCAGCTAATACAACTCCAACAATAATCATGTTTTCCCCGTAATGGGTGGAGACCTCAACACCCCTAATGTTCCAGCCAAAGTTATGCTCCTGCATGCTTCTAAATGTACATCGCCTTGGAAAAAAACGTTAGCTAAATAAATAAATGCAAATCACGGAAAATGATGCCTTATTGTTGCCGCCTTAAGGAGCCGGTTAACAGTGGTACTCAAGTTAGCGGTCCGTCTTTGTATCCCATCCTACGTAGGCCTATTTCCTGGTAGTCAGCACATAAAGGGTTGTGGCTATTGGTTTACCAGCTATAGTGTATTCCACAGTTACAAATGTTCATTATTCTCTGTTTTAGTGCAATATGTCTCCCTACATAACGGAGCAACAACCTTACTCATGAATAATCCATTAAAACTTATTTTTCTTTTTTGTAATTTAAAGTTATTGTAATATTGTTATTTTATGGCAGGGAGAGTGTAATGTTGGATAACTTACTTTTACAGTGGGTCGGTGTGACAAGTACGTTTCATATCATGGATCGATTACATCTTACATTATACTGTAATAGCCTACATGAATACAAGACATTTCATTTAAGAAACATAATAGCAGATGTAATATTTTTTTTTTTATCCGTTCAGTTTCGCGTATTTTCAGCCTCCGTCCAGGAGCTGAGTTTGCAAAGTGACGGTGGGAATCGGAGGGCGGGATGGGTGTGTGTGTGTGTGTGTGTGTGTGTGTGTGTGTGTGTGTGTGTGTGTGTCGAGGGGTTTGGCACGTGTGAGGGAGGGTGATGGCTCGGGTTGGTAGTGCCGGTGCTGATGTCACAACTTGGAGCTCGTCGTGATCGGGTCTAATTAGAATGAGCGGCGACTGGGAGATCGGCTCCCTGCATGCCGGCGCTGAGGGAGCTCCGTGCGTCAAAAGAGATCCAAAGGCGAAAGGAAGGTCCGGGTAGGATCGCCGCGGAGAGAAGGTGCCCGGCGGAGCGCTGACGCTCGCCACACAGGCTCCCAGGCAAGACAGACGCAGCCACGCAACTCTTCGTAAGGAAAGGGGGGAAAGCGGATCATCCGAATTCAAACGGTGCCGCTTGCATGGCATCCACTCTGGGAAACGGCACTCGCAGCCCGGGACATCCGGGCGCCCAGCTGAAACGGAGGCTGAAACGCAGAAGGAGAAGACGCTCTAAGAGAAAAGGTAACTTTTAGGCTAAAAACGAAATGTCGGCCGTAACGGTGCAAGACTTAAAGTGATCTTCCGATATTCTTATTGACATTGAGAAATGTGTTAGCTGGAAATCTGCTTATAGACAAGTGGAATTAACCTATTGCTACTGTATACTTTGGGAGTTTTTCCTAACTTATCTTTTGAAGTGTGGACTTAAATGATTTTTAATTAAACGATGTGAGGAATCAGGTGCGTTACAGCTGCTCTTGGAACCTGAATCCGAAGCGCTTTGCTGGATCGACGCATCTGTTCTGCACATTGTTCACATACATACTGGGCTTTTTATACCATTTTGCGAATCAACGTGGTGAAATACGGCCACTTTGTGTTTTTGTGGTACAGTCAAGAATGGAAAGCTCTATCTAGAATCGTTTAATTGTATTTAAGAAATGACTGCGCGCAAGTAATGCGAGACAGTAGTTGATTGTTCTCCGTCATGTACTTCGCATTGTTCTACCGTGTATTGTAAACTTTTCATTTCGGAAAGACTCCGAAACGTATGAGATAAATGACTTCTGAATATTAATATCTGCATTTCGGTTCACATCTCCTTTATTCTTGTCAATTTTGGTTTTTATATTGTGGTGTCATATGAACGGGTTTGTAAGTATCAGTCTTCATTCGCTTCCTCTTGTGCCCCACTGATAGTAGTTCTTCAATTACCCAGCGCTTATTGATTTGCTTGGAAAGGAATTTCTTTTCCTCTTTTTAAAGGAATTGAAATTAGTTGCGCGAGAATGTTATTTGTGGAGCCGAGAGCAATATCGAGGTAAAGCAAAACCAATATTGTTTAATCGTATGGTTATTTAACTTTAATGCAGCGAACGGACGGAGCATGCAGTCTCGGTAAAATATTCCTTGGCTAAACGGTATAGGTGCGTAACCGGGCGCTCAAATCTCACTCCTCTTCAAATATTTGTTTGTAATGGAGATTTGTATTAATTCAGTTACAAGCGGCAGCTAATTAGGTATACACGCATTTTGTATCCACTTTTACAAATTCACCACCTCTGCATTTCCGTGGTCTTGAAAACTGGTGAAATTAAGGTCGCGCAACAGAATGTCATTTGTTGTTGCTGGGGCTCCCCGTGCACAAGAAACAGCGCGCGCACGGATGGAAAACACCCAAAGGGCCGAATAAAATTATTCTTATTAATAATAATAATAATTTTATTATTATTAATAATAATCATTTTTATTATTAATAATAATAATAATATTAATAATAATAATAATAATAATAATAGCCGTTAAAGGACACTGAATAAGATATTGGCAAAACATTTTGAGTAAAAGAGACGATGAAGTGTCCGCATAGTATTAAGTCTGGATGTGTGAAAAAGCGGCGTTTACGCGCAGTTTCTTGGGCAATTTATCGGTGCATTCTGGTGTATTTCGGGAGCAACAAAGTTGATTCGGGCAAAGTTTTTGAAAGGGAAAGGAATTAACTTATTTTGTGAAACGATATTCGGAAAGTCGTATTCAGATAAGTGCAAGGGGCGGTTATGGCGGGCAACCAGGAGCGAAATATCCCAGGCCCGCCGAGTTTGAGCCGTATAAAACACCTTCGTATCTCACACAGGTAAAATGTAGCACTCAGCTTGAATACTACATGCGCGGCTCTGGGGCATGTATTCAGAGCTTTTCTGTGCATCTCCCCGGCTTGCAGATGGTAATACTGACTTTTCCTTTTCATGGACGAACACTAACCAGGCAGAAACAAATGCTATCAATTGTTACGGAACACGGGGAACATGGACCGAAGAAACAGGCAAACAAGCAGGACCAAACGACAACACAACGTCAATGGCCAGAATTGGGAAACATACTCCCGAACTTCAACACATCAGACTAATTAACAACAATGAGAAACAGCCGGTAACACGGGGATTCCACACAAGGTGACGTGGCACACGGGAGGATCGGGCGAGCAGGGCATGATAATTCAATAACTCAAGGTAATTTTAGATTTCGCTTTCCTCTTGATATGGGTAAATCCATTATTCTTATCAAACACGATCATTCCGAATACTGCGTCTTCCGACAAATAGGAGTATTTGTGACCGTGCTTTTCAAAGTGTGAGTGTTAAAGTTCAACGCTGGATGTTACAGTAACACTCTCAGCGCTAAATTAAGGTATTAATCCTTTGAGAACAGGGCAGATTAGTGCATTCGAGGTTTTCAACAACTGCACGATGATTTTCCCATTGATTTCATTCGATTTACGTGAAGGCCCATTCTTAATTGTCACGTAAAAAATGAGAAGGCATAAAATCTGGGACAGAGCTCATAAACTATATATGCCTACATCTTTGCAGCCTCTGTTTTCTCCTAGCATAAACATCAGCTCCTAAAAGGTCACGGTGCGACGGGAGAGTCGCCGATGAGGAGGCGGAAAAGCCCGAGGGCGGCGCGTGTTAACTGGCACTGATTTATGTGGTGAATTTCAGACATCGTCAGCGTCCCCCAGAGGCCGTTTACTGCAAGCATGTTTCCAATAGCA
This sequence comes from Brevimyrus niger, assembly GCA_015164015.2. Taxonomy (NCBI): domain Eukaryota; kingdom Metazoa; phylum Chordata; class Actinopteri; order Osteoglossiformes; family Mormyridae; genus Brevimyrus; species Brevimyrus niger. The sequence continues at coordinate 11,438,772 of JAABNY020000082.1, forward strand.
CAAGCCCATTTTTTTGTGCAGCTTTAGAATGTGAGACTATATGGCGGACAGTAAACATAATTGCAGGTTTAATGCAAACCCCGGGGCTGATTGGGCCAGTTAGCAATTATAAGGGGTATAATTCGGAAGACGCATAGGTCTAACCATACCATGTCATCGGAAGGACAAAGAACGTATTTTAAGGACAAAGATTTGGCACAAATATTAATCTATTCTTCATAATTCCATAATAGATTAACTAAGGTTTGCGTAAGTGAATATGTGCTGTAAAATACTATAGGTTATATGTTTTGCCTTTTTAAAAAACAGGAGATATGTTATCACGCGTTATTCATCTGCTCTCCCAAATTTGGAGTGGAAAATCATTTTTTTGTGCATTAAATATCGACACCATATAATTAGTCAGCTTGCTTTAAATTACGAGCCAAACTGATACACGCTTATTCTCCAGAGTTTCAGCCCAGACTGGTTTGCTGAAGCTTTGCTGTTTTCAGAACCCAACTAGGCGTCCGCCGAGCCCCGCCTGCATCCCTTGGGCGCGCGGAGTATCACTCAGAGCCTGACAGCTTTGACAGCAGCGAGGAGCCGTTCTTCATTATCGTGATTATTATTACTACTGCCACCGAGGAAATAGATGTTCTACAGATCAGTTATGCTAATTTAGGTCAACAGCCCCCAAGGGGATCCAAGTCAAAATTGCTTCTGTTGGCTCTATAGCCATCATTCAGGAAAAACGGACGAAAACGAATGACTTTTGAAAGGTTTTTATTTTTGGAATTCCGCAGTTAACAAATACATTAATGAGAATACTATTAGGAACGGACGTTGGGCGAGAAAAGATAGAGGAAAAAAAACTTGAACCCATGATTTTATATTTCCTTTTCTCTACTTTGGGGGATGATTAATTAAATAATTTTTCGGTATTAGCTATTTCACAGATCGTTCATGTTGTGTTTTCAAACACCAGCTGGCGTTATTGTGGATTTTCAGGAGAGAGACATTTACAAACGAGAGACGCCTTTACCGTGGTGCGCCAGAGAAGGAGACCTCAGCTCACGGTCTGTTTAATCCCCCTTTTAACGTTCACACAGGCAATGCATCTAAGGGATGGCGGGGGGGGGGGGGTCGCAGTGAGTCTCCCGAGTGCCACATAATTTATGTAGCAATTACGCTAACGGGGATTCGTGGGACTCCCAGGAAGCTGGAGGTCCGGGGAATCGCGTTGCCAAGCGGTCGTGCGGTATAGCCCAGAATCGCGGTATCATCGTGCTGCAGCGAACGGCATCACACTCCCCACCCACCCCAAATGTGCTAAAGGGCGAACGGGAAATTCAGCCCAACCTTTAGTTTTCCTCACTTGATCGTCTGCTCTTGCCTGATAGCAGCGCTTGCGGCTGAAATCATAAATCGCTCTTCCATTCATGCCGGGAGACGTTTGTGAACAGCTATAACTCAGATATGCAAAAAAAAAAAGAAGAAGAAAAAGGTTGGTATGAGGGAAGGGATGGGCAGCAGTCAGGTGGGAGATAAGCTCTTATATTTACCAGTAATTAACTGAGAATTGTTTAAAGTTGGGGAAGGGTTCAGAAGCGATGGGCGTGTCCCAGCTTCTCAGACAATAAAGGCGCCCAATAAAATTGCTTGGTTCCAAAGAGCAAGGGGTTTGACAGGCACGCTGCAGAACTTTTAGGGCAAGTGAGACGGTGAAGAATAAGGACGCCCGAGGTGAAGTTGCGGCCGAGTCCAAGGAGACTCCGCAGTCGCACCATGAGGGAGGTACTTAACCTTGAACTGCTCCTGTAAAATGTCCGGCCATAAAAACGAGTAAAAAATAAAATAAAAAAATGTAATTCACATAGGAGCAACCTGCCAACTGGAGAAGTAAAAATACTCTGAGTTTGAGTCGTGTTGTGCTAGAGTATATGTTCTATATAAATGTGGCCTTAGGTTGTGTGGCTGGTGGGTGAGTGTTGGGGGCTTGGCTGCAGGTCTTTGCCTATATGCTCTGATTGTCCTCGTCAGCTCAAAGATGCCCCATCAGGCACTAATATGAAGGGGGGGGGGCTGAGGGTGCCTGAGCAGCTGCTCTTTTACCGTACAACTGAAATCCCCCCTCCCTTTTGAGGTTCTGAATGCCCCTTTTCAACAACTGATGCCCCTTTTCAGACAAACCCCCCCCCCAAAAAAAAAAAAAAAATACTTACCTAGAGCCTAACACTCGAAACATTTCTGCACGGCCCAGACGCCTGTAGTGTGTGATTATATATGATTGGGGTCCGTTTTACTGGTTGACCCACCCCCTTGTGCTCTGTGCCACCTGGGCCAAAATCCATCACCTTCCAACCCTATTCTGGATAAACAGTTGGAATATGGATCGTAAAAAAGTCTATTTCAGCTGTTTCTATGTAATAACTTCCAAACAGCCACTTAAACCCCCGAAAATACTGATATGTAGTTATTGCTGAAGTTGATATACAGTTTACCTTCCGTTCTGACAACCAGCCCAGGAAGGTTTCTGCTAAAAACGACTAATTGAAGTTAAAGGTTGACAGGGAGTCTCGCTTGCCGGGACCTCTGAATGGCCCCATGCTGCATTGAGACTGGGAATGCCAGTTTCTGGTTTATTTTCTTCACAACCAGAAAAATTGTAGCCGCAGGGGCGATATGGTTATTAATACGGAGTGTTGACTGTCCTCCCAGGGCAGGGCGCTGCTGAAATACCATGAAATGACACTTTATAAATTAGCATAACTTCTAATTATCTTGTAATGGCTCCTCTTGGCTGTTGGAGACTCTGCACTTGAATTCCCGCGTAAAGTTCAGTGGGGGAAAAACAAATTTCATGACTCAAATGCCTCAGACACGCAGATGTTCTGCTTGTCCTGCTCCATGTCTCGTAAAGGTCCAAGTCTCACCCAGAGAAACTAAGGGGAATTCAAACCGAATGAAATGAGAAATTATGCGAAATATGTAAATATCAACTTTCATAGAGTTCTGAGTACTTCATTAACCCAACAGGAAATGTCGAGATTATATGTAATTACTCCTAATTATTCAATCAGTAGCACTTAATTGGTTTCTGGTGTGAGAAAGGTTTTCCAGGGAAGATTCCTTGTCATCAGTTTCTTTGGAGAAACCCATTTAAAAAATATGATTCATGTAATCCTTAGTATCCAGTCTTCCTTTGTATTTGTGGTGCCTTCCAAAAAATTCTCTTAGCCTGAAATACTTGGAAAGCGTTCCCCAACCTGAGCCCATGTCACCTGTAATGTGACATCATGGTAATAACCTTACGGCAGGCGGAGAGAGTTAAAAGCATTTTCAGCATTTTAATGAAGTGGCACTTCAAAAAAACCTTGAACTTAAATTGCAGTGTCTGGTCGTTTGTGTTGGCACAGATCAGGTGTGTGTGTGTGTGTGTGTGTGTGTGTGTGTGTGTGTGCGTGTGCGTGTGCACCCTCTTGCATAGTCTCACGCTGCAATAAAAACACAGATCTTTCAAAAGATGCCATTAAGTCCACATCTCTGATCCCCCTTCTGGATTGTCTCCCGTTTTGCTTCTCGAGCGAGTGCCGGCTAGGCTCACTGACAGCCGTCCGAGGGTCCGTACGCATTTCTCGGGATAATTGAGTTTCCTCTTAGAGAGTGGTCTATTGTGAACTGAATTGAAGGCCATTACTGACAGGCGTGCGTGCGATGCAACCCACGCTTTATCCAACTATCATATTTAAATCGACAAGGAGTTCTGTTGCCGTGACCCAGAGGTCCCAATTAAGGAGTCTGACACTTCTGGGCACTGTGGACTTTATTATAATTTAATCCCTTTTGCCCTAAGAAAAAAAAATAAATAAAAACCCAGGTGCCTCTCAGCAAATCGGAGCCATTTAAAAACAGCCGGACTTCCCTGGTTCGCTTGAAACGCTCTGCAGGTAGCAGATGCAACAATTTTTAATTGTGATCTGATTTTCCTTTCAGTGCTTTTGTTCCCTTTAATGACCTGCTTCTCCGTCTTCAGCAGACATTCCTGAGCCTTGGGTATCTGCCACGAGGATCCTGGATTCAGGGGGAAACATTCATACTGGAGTGTAAGACCAGATACCCATAATGACCCGTATAAACTGCGCCCCGGTCCCTCTTGGGGGGGTAGGCCTGGGGATGGTCATTTGAACCCAGGCCCGGCACACATCCAGTTTTATCGCTAATCCTGCTTTTAGTACAGAACACAATGACCGTAATGCAGCTGAGACACACAGGCACACCGGTACGCTACATCTGTACCGGACCCAGACGGAACGGATCGCTCACAACCAGGTGTGGCGCATAAAACATATGGTAAGATGTGGGACTGTCTTCTTATTTGTGCAGCGAGAATAAATAAAGACTGCTGTGCTTCATACTAAATAAATCTATGAGTGTTATGTGTCATCACGCCCAAAACAACCCGAAATAAGCCACAAAATAGAGGCATTAATCACGAACTCAGTTTTGCAGAACAATGGGGGAGGGGGGACAATCACATTCAGACACAGCATGAGGCGACCAGGCCAAGTGTGAGTACGCGTGAGGAAGCTCTTAAACATCGACACAGGCGATCACATGACCACCGAAGTGTGACATGCCCCGCCTCTGAGCTCCTCTTCCAGCTATACCATGGTGCTTTTCCACTGGCCTACAGGAACCAGGCCGGACCGGAGCTGCACCGCAAGAAGACACTAGTTCCAGCACGGTTCCAGCTCCTTCGGTTTTCCACTGCAGTAGGGTCGGCTCCATAGAAGTATTGCCAGGTCTGATGAGTGACAGTGGAATAAAAACGAAGAGAGGGCGTACTACTCTCACATCTAGCGCATCTGTGAACGCTAGCAGAATTAGCAAATTCCAAGTTATTGGACGTCGACACATGGGGATGTGCAACACGGATAATAATGGATAATTCCATTTCCTCCTTGTCTCTGTGCGTTTCGCCCGTGTCGTCATGCGATGGTGACGCAACCAGCTTGGTTTAGTCACACTCTTGGCCCTTGCTGGTAAGCAGGGCCTATGACTCGGCTCTTGGCGGTAGTGGAAAAGCACCGTGAGGGATTAAGTTCCGAATAAGTTCGGAGCATATTACTGTAGAGATGCTCCTCGGCCCACAGAAGTATTTGAATCTCGGCTAATCCTCTACAAACGGCAGTTATTTTCCTGTCCGGCATAATTGTCCTGGGCGTGCAATAGATGGAGATTAACGGAGATCGATGGGAAGTGTTTAAACACTCAGCGAAACGCCGAAGGCGGTAAACGCAGGCAGCGTTTGAAAAATAATATCTGCAGACCAATAATCACTCGGCAGCCAGTAGAGTGCGTAGCGGATGCCTTTCATTTCCAGTTATTTGCGGTCTGAAAAAATTTATTGACTGCTAAAAATGTCCTTTGCAGGCCCGTGGAGGTTCTCAGATCGCTATGGCTGGAGAGACGGCGAGAGCATCAGATGGAAGCAAACAACTGGTGTCGTTTGTCAGTGGGGGGGCCGTTTGTGGGGTGGTGGGTTCGGATAGTGCTGGGAGCCTCGTGCCTCCGTGGAGGGGGGTTTGAATCCAGTAGGGGTGGGGGTTTCTGCTTTCTCTCTCTCTACCTGCATTGGTTTCCGTCTGCTTGTGGTCAACAGGGGGCCTCCACCTCTTGGGGGGGGGCATACACAAATGCATGGTTTGAGTGAGTCGGTGTATTTGGCTGTGCCCCTTGATGGGCTGGCTGAATTTGCCCCCCTCCCGGCCTCGGCTTTCTGGATTAGGCTTCTGCGATCCCGTGGTGGAGTGAGGTACGTCAATGTCGGAGCTCGCCGCCTGTCCACGTGCAGATGAACGCCCCCCCCTCGAGGTAAACGAGCAGGCGGCCTTTGATCGCACCCTGGTGTCTCGCGCCTTGTTTACACCTTCCGCCAGGAGCTCTGAAGCGAGGAACGCATTTCACGCTGTCAACGCCGCAATTAGCAATTTTCTAATTAGGCAGACAATCGAGTAGACAAACAGCCTCTTTTTTAAAAAAAAAAAAAAAAAACAGGATGCACTTGTGCTGAGTGTAGTCCCCTTAGCAAGTATGCTAAAATCTTTTCAAGGCAATTGCTCCCCATTCACGGCGCAGTTTTGTCCTTGAAAAGAAATATAATGAAAATATAATCATTGTGTGTTTCCATAGTGTTCACATTTGACGAAATGCTGCTAAGCTTTGGTGTCTAAGTTAAAATGCAAACTTCCGTATAGTTAGAGGCGGACATTTCAGGTCCAGAAAGTAAAAATCCGAACCAGGATTTTGTTTCAACCAACCAGTTGAGTACAATGTGATTGTGACTCTTTATAGTCAACTGGTTGGTTGAAAC
>JAABNY020000082.1:11471989-11486541 GCA_015164015.2 Brevimyrus niger
CACTGTTTGTTATTATATACACCCCCCCAACGATTTTTTTTTTTTTATTTTTTTATTTTTTACACACTTTTTTTTGTGTTTTTTTTTTTTTACTCCCGGGGGGGGGGGGGGGGACGACACATGCATTTTGCTTACCTTATGTGTTAACGCACGTAACTTAATATTTTGTCTACGTATAGCGTACCAACAAACTGCTTATGCAAAGGTGCAGAGGGTCAGCGCAGGACATATGTAATGCTGGTTTTGCAAAATTATTGCAATTTCGCTTCAGGCGACTGGGGGGGGGGGGGGGCGGTAGTGCCCCAAACTCTGCCCATGAGTGTTACATGCAGTTTTTCACAGTTTTTCGGTTAGAGTAACGGCTGACAAGAGCCCGTGGTTAGCTCCACGTCGAGGTTGCTGTCCGTGCCCCTCGCACTGTAATCATCACACTCCAAACCCTTCTCAAGCTGAATGCGATCCCACGAAGTTTCGCATACGCCTCACGGTCCTTCTTCTCTCCTATTGGCTTTAAGAAAAGATGGGCGGGGTTTTGGCTTTCAATCTGCTGAGGACGGAAACAGCGCGCGCAGAGGACGAGGACAGTTTGTGTAAGTTTCTGTCCCGCCATTTCACAGCGCGCCGAGGTAGCGAAGTGGCGCGCGACGCCTTTCACGAGCCTTCTTAATTTTTTTAATCTTATTAAAAACTGAGCTCGACGAAGTTCATTCGTGTGGAAAGTGTCCCAAGGCACTGTATTTGTATTGTATGTAATGTAATTACTGTTGCTTAAAGAAATTCCTTTTTTATTCAGTTTCAATTAAACCCAGTGAAAGCCCGTCACGGAGGCTGTGTAATTACTTTCACAAGCTGGTGAGGTTCACGGTCGATGTGCTTCATGTCGCTAATTTAATAGCGATTTTTAAAATCACGTGTGCTGTGTTTGTGTAGCTTTATGCGCTTCGGAAGAAATCTCTTAAGGAAATGTTGTAGTATATACATGTATTCTTCTTTGATTATCTACCTTTTTAGGTTATCCTTAATGTGTTACCTGTTGGATTTTCAGACATCCAACCTTAGGCCTATTGATTTCAGAAAAGCGGATGAGGGACAACCGAGAGGCCGGGTCCTGGCTAGTCTCCGATGATATTAGGGTAATAACGTTCACGGATACCCCCTGGGTGACTGCCCCTTTCTAAAATACCCCAACCTCGTCCTCTGGCAAAATTTATCTGGAAGTACCAGAATAGCTTTCATTTTTAAAATACCGTCAAAATATCGCATATCATAGTATGAGGTATGAACGGCATGACAGTATTAAAAAAAAAAACAAAACATGCTGCACAAGCCTTAATGCTGGCTGGGGGTGTTGCGATAAAATATGCCAGCAGGGGGGAGAGGGTACTGATGACAAGATCTGACAACTGGTTAGGCAGGGGTGCTGGTGGTAACGTTTGCCAACCTGGGGCTAGAGGGGTGGAGGTAAAATTTGAGGACCAGATGGGGTTGGGATGTGACAGTAAAACTTATTGTCGACTAACATTACTGCCGCTGCAAAGCAGAACAGATTTCTGGGGCCCTGAGCTTCATTGCTGGTGTCAATTTGCAGGAGACTCCCACTGCTTCCGAGAGGGATGGGATGTCTCCATAATCTCATTTTACTGACTTAGCACTTAGACGAGGGATGAATGGATAGATGGATAGATAATTGGACTGAAGAATTAGTAGTACCTTGATACTTATTAAGTACATTGCTACAGGTAACAGTCATTGTAGGACCTCCCAAAACCTGCAACATTTTGCATTCATTCTTAAATACTAAATTAGCTTTTTACACCTGCGTTCCCTTCGTATGGTCCTGGAAGAAATAGAAATGATGAGCTCCTTGCTTCTGAATTGTGTTCGTCAAAGCTATGACCTCGTCACCGACCGAAAGTAAACAGTGCAGATTACAAAACCAAGGGCAGTACAGATGAGGCTGACCTCGGGATCTCTGCTCTCCCATTAATGGAATGGATTCGTCACCTTTCCATCTATCCTTCGTAAGCGCTTATTTAGTACAAGGTCACGGCGAGCCTGAAGCTTATCCCAGGTGCAAAGTATGAGGCAAGGGACACCCTTGACAAGATGCCAGTACATCATTGGACATACTTTCGCAGACATATGCACATAATCATGGGCAATTTTAGACACTGAAGTCACCAAATTGTGTGATTATTATAATCCTGTTTTATTCCTGTTAATCCTAATAGGTACCAGCAGTGGGGAGGTGAAGGAGAACCGGGACACCAGAAACCTGGATGAGTGCCCCATTGGTCCAAGGTGCTGCCAGTCATTCTTCAGCCCTGACACTACCAGAGGCGGGACTTCCGGTTTGAAAAGGAAACAACCTCTTGAGGAAGGAAATGGCCGGCGCCTACGAAAGCCCGAGCCGGTCCGCGGGAAGCAGTCATGGTCCGTCCTGCCCAAGAATGCCTTGGTGCATCTGAATGAGCTCCGACCGGGCTTACAGTATCAGATGTTGGCCCAGACAGGTCCCCGGCATGCTCCTGTGTTCTCCGTCACCGTGGAGGTGAATGGGCTGGCGTTCAAGGGCACCGGGGCCACGAAGAAGGCAGCCAAAATGCGGGCAGCCGAGCTGGCGCTCGGGTCGTTCATTCAGTTCCCGAATGCCTCCCAGGCCCACCTGACGATGGCCAGTGCGGAGCAGTCCCCGGTGGACTTCACCTCAGACCGGGCTGCGGACTACTTGGGCATCCTGTTCAAGGAGTTTGAGCCGTCAGCTCACAGTGACAGGGCCCCCGAGCTTCAGAACCGGCAGGCAGCACCGCAGACGGGCTACAGGAGCCCGGTGGCACTGCTGAATGAGCTACGGCCGGGCCTGCGGTACCTGTGCCTCGCGGGCGGTGCCGAGGCTGGCCGGGTCCACCGCCGCTTTGTCATGGCGCTCAGGGTGGACGGTAGAACGTTTGAGGGCTCGGGCCGCAGCAAGAGGCTGGCAAGGAGCCAGGCGGCCCTGTCAGCCCTTCGGAGCATCTTTGGCTTGGGGCTGCCGCCCAGCTGGGGGGGCATCGGGGAGCCTGGCCGGAAGCACCCCCATTTACCCCAGGTGAGCCCAGGAAACAGGCTGGACTTCGAAGTTCAGAGGCAGAGCCAAATGAACGAGGACTCTCCTCCCAGAATCCTACTCTCAGTGCTGCCTTAGGGCTGCTTTCTACTTACTGCGTTCTTGGGCACTCATACCTCCTCTGCCACTGTACCTGGCCACTGCATACTTTGACACTCATACCTCCTCTGCCACTGCACCAGGCCACTGCATACTTTGACACTCATACCTCCTCTGCCACTGCACCTGGCCACTGCATACTTTGCCACTAATCTCCTCTGCCACTGCACCTGGCCACTGCATACTTTGCCACTCACCCCCTATGCCACTGCACCTGGCCACTGCATACTTTGCCACTCACCTCCTCTGCCGCTGCACCTGGCCACTGCATACTTTGGCACTCATACCTCCTCTGCCACTGCACCTGGCCACTGCATACTTTGGCACTCATACCTCCTCTGCCACTGCACCTGGCCACTGCATACTTTGACACTCATACCTCCTCTGCCACTGCATCTGGCCACTGCATACTTTGGCACTCATACCTCCTCTGCCACTGCACCTGGCCACTGCATACTTTGGCACTCATACCTCCTCTGCCACTGCACCTGGCCACTGCATACTTTGGCATAACAAAATGGAGCTTGCCAAAAGAAACTTGCACAAGACACATAAGGCAATGCTGAAAATGATTTGGATCACATGAAATACTCTTTCTTTACAAGGGAGAAACAAAAGGTATGGGCAAGTTACCCTTTAATGTCGGGTAACTATGAGCAAATGAGCAGGACAGTTATTCTTCACATAGTCTTCCTGCAGATCAATGCACTTCTTATATCATTCCGCTAACTTTTTTTCAGCTGCTCCCGAATCCTGGTCTGTACTGCTTCTACAACCTCTTCGTCAGAGGTGGACCTATGGCCACGTAGAGCCTTTTTAAAGTGGACCAAAGACGTGATAAGTCGCATGGTGCTAGATCAAGGTTGTCAGGGTGACGTGGAGGATGTTCCGTGTTGCATGAAAAGAGGGTCTGCGCGGTTGCCGGTACATCTCTGAAGATGGGGTTAAGATGGTGGACCTGGATTCTGGAGCAGCTCAAAAGCTGCTCCTCCCAAGGAATGAAGAGGTTGGTGGACGATGCACCGACCTGCAGGGAGTCTACGTGAAAAAGTGATGTAACTTATGTTTATTTGCTCACAGGTACCGGTATTGAAGACTAAGCTGCCTTTAATTTTTGATCCTCCTTCAGATTAAAAGTTATTCTTGGCAAAATAAACTGGGGTCTACATGTCTTGGCTTAGGTATGCTGCGCATCTTTGTCACTGCAACCAGCCTCACTCACGATTTCTGCCTCTGACCATGGAATCCCACATTTCTCACAGTAGCTTTTAAACCTTCCTTTGCCGTTAATGAATTCAAGTATTTACGAATTTTCACATTTGTGGGAATCAGCTGTCCCTAACCCTTGCGAATACGAAGGCATGACTCTACAATCTCTGGTCTGGTCTATTCTATGACTTCCTGCTAGAGTTTTTTTTATTTTTATTAATGAACGATTGAGGTGTTCCGCAGAATGGACTGTCTGTGTTGTTTCAATTTCTGAGCAGCTGGCTCTCGGATGTGGTTTTTGCACCTGACTTCTGTGACAGTTACGATGCGACAGCTGTATATGCCGAGGTGTGTCCACATCCACACTATAGGTTCAAACCAGCTTTAAGGAAGTTTCGGGCGTAGCTGGAGGGGTGGGGGGAGCAGCTGGTCAAACTGTTTAACCCCTCCCGAGACCAGTGACCAGTTAGTCACAAACCCAGTTAGCCCCAACCCCACTGATCCCAATTTTAGGGTACAAGGATGAATAACAATGTCAGTCTGCTATTTTGTTATTAGAAATGCTGCAGTGTGTAGACTTCATGCGATGTGTCAGAGATGAACGTGATATGTAAAAAAATTCAAGAAAAGCCTATCATTTTTGGGAAAGTGTTTTATTAATAGAAAAAATTACCGTTCCATTGCACTAACCAAGATGGAGAAGCCCTCAGATCAGATCTATGTTGGCACGTTTATGAAAGAGCGCCGCAGTTTGGCTGCGCTAAAGCGCCTCCCTCCTTGTGCGACTCTGCAGTCTATTAACATTCATCCACAGGGGGAGCACAGGACCGACAGCCCTGCAAACTAATGCCACCCTCCAATGAGAAGCATGCAGGGAAATAAACTAGCTCCTAACATTCTGAAATGACTCTCAGACTCTCTGCTTTTTTTGGGAACTTCAGCAAGCCTTCACCTGAACTGCTAACTTTATGGCTCGCAAGCCGACGTCAGGCTTTTGGTGCATTAAATCGAAAAACCGAGTTCATTTTTATACCTGTAAATGCAGCAATGGGGGTTTGCCGCCACTCAAGCCATGCATTTGCGTGGGGCCTCCTGTTGGCCACGGACAGCTACTGCGCCACCTGAAAATTAAATAAATGCAATCCTCATCTAGGAGATTCCGAAGCAGCCGACTCACTAGCTATTTATTTAGCTATTTATTTAGCTAACATATGGGAGGAGTTGGGTGCAATTATGATTGGGGCCCCATAAAAATCAAATGTGCCTCATAGTAAATGTAGACTTTTAAGCGGAAAAGTTTCCCGGTCATTCTTATGTACGCCCTAAGACAGGGCTATTGAAATTGCAGTCCTTAAGGGCTGAGCCCTGCAAATAATTACCAGATGTATGTAATTACCAGATATGGTTTTCATTCACCTGTGAGCCAGGTGTGAAGCCTTTGTGCCGAATCAGAATCAGTAATTATTAAACTAATTAGCTGGGAGATCTGAAAAGACGGCCTGGAGTTGGAATCGAGGACCACATCTGAAGTGATACTGGATTGCGTGAAACATGTCTACGTTACTGATTTTTGTGACAGAAGCCCGAAGATCTTGCCCTGTTTCATTCCCAAATCTTCCGTTCACTAATCATTTTGAGACTAGTTGTCTTCTCTGGTTGGCCCAGGGGTTCCTTCTAAAAGAATTTCAAAAGCCAAGCAGAATAGCGGCTGATGACTGGGTGCTGACCAGGGTTTGATGAGCCCCGAAAGGGGTTGCTGGGGTCGTGGGGGACTAGTCCTCCACCTCCGATTGTCTTTTTCGTGTCCTCCAGACCTTCAAACTGAAGACAGTAAAAAAGTAAGATACCATGAAATAACAGAAAGAAACAAATGAATTTCAGACAGGAGGGATTGTACCTGTATTGTGAAATAGGAGATCCAGTCTGCGATGGCGTAAAATTGGTGGGAAACTGGCGACGAGGATGTAAAAGATATCCCCTCATATCTGTTCCGTCTGCTGAACAGCTCGGATCGGCTTTAAGTCACAGCAGAGATATGCTCAGATTTAAGGCAGAGACAGGAAGTCAGACCAAAGCGAATTCTGTATTAAAGGTTCATACAGAGACTTACTGCTGCGAGGATGACAGTCTTTGATGGATTTTGATACATTTTAAAACCACTTGTGCCACAATTATTGTGTAAAATGATGTGTACATGACATTAAATATACAGGCAGTGATTGAATAAGCTTCATATAGTGTTGAAGTGTAAAGTGTTATAAAGGTCTTTGTACTGTAATACAAATGAGTCTTTCTGCAGCATAAGAACCGTGTGATACGTTTTGTTCTAAGAAAAGCTGAGACAACAGCCCAGAGCGAATACTGATGAGGTCATGGTAACAGGAGCCAATCAGAGCGCACCTTCAGAGAGCATGCATTGGAATAGAGGCCGCATTTAACAATCGTCACATATGAGCAAAGGAGACAAAATGACCAAGAGAAGTTATTTGTATTTATTATTATTATTACACATAGTCCCCAGGTTACAAAGGAGGTTTGTTCCCTATGACGCTGTTAAAGTTAAATTTGTAGGTAAGTCGGAATAATAATAATACAGTAGGGCCTACATATCTGTATTAGTAGTAGTAACAATAATAATATAATAATAAGGGTGGCATGGTGATGCAGTGGGTAGTACTGTTACACCTCTGGGGCCAAGTCTCCACCATGTCTCCATATGTGTGGAGTTTGCAGGTTCTCGTGACGTCGTGGGGTTTCCTCCAGGAGCCGATTTACCCCCCCCCCATAGTCCAGGAACATGCTGAGGTTAACTGGAGTTACCAAATTGCCCGTAGGTGTGCACATGGTTTTTGGTGGGGGCATCTCGTAGTGGGGAAAAATATGAGCAAATGAATTATAATAAGGTGAATGATGCGGTGCGGGCGGTTTAAATAAGGTAGGAGCGTGTCTTGTAAACATGAGAGCTGTGTGATTTATTGGAGGTGGAGCAGCAGAATGCTGAGTCAAAGACAGCGGGTGGGGAAGCTCAGGGTGCCCAGGCGGGCCTCCCCTTTAGCCTGGTGAAAGTACAGAATTCTAGCTCGTGTCATAGTATCAGTGGCATTTAACGTTAGTCTCTGTCTCTATTTATTATCTTTTGGTGGATTAGCGTTGCGCTAACCTGAAGCAGCTTGCGTAGCTAGTTTTTCTGTCAGTCTTTTATACAGCTAGATTTCCCTTACAGCTGATGAGAGCAGCCCAGCAGAGATGAACCGGCATACGGGCAGGTTCTCGTCCTCCGCGCTAAAAGCGGGGCGCCTTCATTAAAGGGTGTAGTGCAGAGAGAGAGAGAGAGTTTTCCACACACACAAAAAAAAGACATTTTCTTCCAAAAAGATTGCAGTTGAAGTAAGTGAGAGGCTGAAGACTGTGATGCATTATTCAGATGTCTAGACTGTGAGGTATGAATGTGATAAAAATGGAAGCAACAACATCCTTCGCTGGATGGAAACATTTTCTGTAGGTTTCTGTGTTGCAATTGTCTGTGTGGGTAAGTGCATATTTAAAATCTCCATCATCCATTCAAGCCCAAGAAAAAAATGTTCCCCAGTGTTTTTATTACAGAAGAACTGTCAGGGTATTGATAAAGGTAAAGCTCTAAAAGCTGTTATGAAGTGTGTTTTTTTGGGTGCAGATTAAGTATTTAAGATTAGAAGATGGAGGACGATGATTTTATTAGCGCCCTGAGGTAACAGATACTGGTCGTTTGGCTCCCTGACTTAAATGAGATCATACAGCTGCGAGAGGCAGGCCGTCTCTAATCCACACATCAAAGTCGCTTTAAATTCAATACAAATGGTTGTATTGAGTAGGGGGGGGGCTTTCCCTTCTCCCGAATGTCCGTACCCTCCCCATCCCACAAAGCCACGGACAGGTCATTGCTCATTTGATGCCGACCTAAACACGGTATCCTAAGCCTACAATCTAACCCCTCAATGCAACGTGTCGATTACAAACAAGGAGCACACCCCTGGACCAATCAGAGAAGGCAACTAGTGTTTATATCCTGGGACATCAAGGTTGTAGTACTTTATGTGGGTGATTTGGTGGAAAACTGGAACTCTGAGATACATGTGTTACGGACTTTGACATTGTGCTAGAATGACCGATTGTTTTTCATGTACAAAATAATTACACAAGAGCTTAGTTAGCTGTGTGACTATAAGGAACAATATATAAGGCTTTTCAGTCCCATCAAAAAGTTTGCCCAGAAGCTGTTTCAGCTTCTCTTTAAAGCCTTTATTTACTTTAAAGGAAATTTCCCACCTCCACCTAGTACCCCGCATTGCTTTTTAATAGATACTAGCAAATTACAGAATCAAATTAAGGCATTCATTAGCAGGGGAAAACCAACAAATTATTGTAAACCGAGAGGTGTGGACCTCTGATGAGCTTGCAAGTGGCTGGTTTCTTATTATGGAGCTCGGAGGTTGATTGTGAGGCTTTAGTTACGTTGAAATGGAGACCTCATGAAATGTAAATTCTGGGCACAGAGGCATGCTGCCTTTGGAAGTGTCCGAACGGACTGCCTTCCGTCTAGTAAATAAACGGCAAAGTCTGATGTTGGTTTTATCAAAGTAACATATGAGAATCACACCACGGTGAGGCTGCATGGAAAAACATGCATGCATTTCAAACGAGGACATTACATGACAACAGTCCTAGATAAACATGTGCCTCTGGTTTATCACTGTACCTGTGGCCTAGAATATAGCCTGTGACCTGAGTCTGGTCTGTAGGAATGCCGCCTTTGTCTAAAGTCTGACGTGTGTCTACGAGTGCCAGAAATGTCACTTGGGTCAGTAGATTGTAGGAAATTACCTGTGTAAGTGGTTTGTAGGATGTGACCTGTGTCAGAAGATTGGAGGATGTGGCCTGTGTCAGTCGTTTGTAGGATGTGACCTGTATCAGTGGATTGTAGGATGTGACCTGTGTCTGAAGATTGGAGGATGTGACCTGTGTCAGCGGTTTGCAGGATGTGACCTGTGTCAGTACTTTGTAGGATGTGACCTGTGTCAGTATTTTTTAGAAAGTTGCCCGTGCCGGTGGTTAATAGGATGTCATCATAGCTTCATGGAAACACGCAGGATAAACATGAAACCCCTACCTAACCCTAACCCTAACCCTACCTAGCCCTCTTGAATGCCCCTGAAATTTCAGGGAGCTCAGAGGCAGAGCGGAGAGACTGCGGTGACAGCGTGTGACACTCTGCCTCGGCCTGCGGCCCCTCAGCTATGCTCCACATGGCTCCACCTCCAGTTTTCTGCCCCGGTTAGCTGGGGCTGCTCCCAGGTGGATCTGACAAAGTCAGATGTGGCCGTTTTAGGTGCATCTATTTTTACCTGCACTCATGTCCTGTGGAGTTTTTCCTCTAAACAGGGCATTTAAAGGATTTTCTAACGTGAATGCTGAGGATGGACTAATTTATTGAGGCTGTTTTTTTTTTTTTTTTATCTTCTTCTTTACGGACATCAAGGTGACCCCCAATCTGCAAGCAAGCAATTCTTCTGACTTCTTTCAGGTGGATGCATGAGTGCGGTTTTTTCCTGTTATGGAGACACGCATATTGAGAAGAGGACTACCTTAAGCTGAAGTCCACAAGTGCATTGTCATGGACTTACACGTCAGGCCTTCAACTGATAAAAGCGTCCAGATATTCTGCAGCCTCTCAGCTGCTTATCCTGAATAGAGTCACAAGGAGGGCATGGGGTCTATCGTAGGCGGAAGAAGGCAGAAGGCAGGGTTAACAGCCTGGATCACAGGGCACAGTCACTATGGCCAACGTATAAGTACAGACTCCTCATTCGCCATGTCCTTGGGCAGCTTTAAAAAAACGCAATGCATTATGGGAAGAGTATTCAAGCTGCGTTATAAGGATATCACTTTCGTTTCATTTGAAACATTTAGCATTTTGTTAGTTTTTTCATATACATGTTGTATACTGAATGCTGGAACCCAGAATGAGCCATAAAGCCAAAAGGGTAATGTCAGAATCACCTCTGTGTAGGGTCACGCTTTGGACCAGATGGGGAGAAGACGCAGAGCACACATACGTGACTGTCCCAATAGGAAGCCCCCCCCCCCACCTCCAAAACAGCCCCACGGCGCATGACGTTCCCGTCCCGAGTTATGATTCATTACCTCTGCAACACTCTTTTTTTTTTTTTTTTTTTAGAGCAGCTTATTTTGTAGGTGTTTTTTCCCCCCTCAGGACCGTGTGATTTGAGCGTGCTCTTAAATGAATGTGCATCGCACTCACTTTTAAAAGCCTCTGTGTGTAAACGTCACACGGCAGCTGCTCCGGCGTCGGATCAAGGACCAGGAACCCCCTCGGGTAGGGACACCTAGTCATCGACCAGGAACCCCCTCGGGTAGGGACACCTAGTCATCGCCCCCCTGTTGTTTGCAAGGACGGCTAGGGGGCTGGGATTTAGGAGGCGAGGGGGATATTTGTCCCCGAGTAACGACCGGATGCAGCATTGGGATTGGAACTCATGCCATCCCGAGATTTTTAGCACACAGGCTAATGTCTGATTAGCTCTCGTCGAACCATGCTTAGGTTGTCGCTGTGTTCTGTGCGTATAAGGGGTCAAAAATGAAGAGGTTTCCTCTTGGTGTTATCAAAGGGCTATGTGAGTGATTTACTGTGACATCTAGGCATATCAGCAAAATTCAAAAATGTGACAGTGGGGGTGTAGATGTTTCTAGGTGGGTGACGGGTCCATTCATCTGTCTCCAATTACCTTTAATACAAACCTGATTGCTGTTTTGTCTCTTAGCCGGAATACACACCAAGACCTTGACACCCTGTACTCAAACCTGCCCTCTTCATCTTCCTGTGCTCACATCCTCTGCCGCCTTCTGATGTCTTTCTTTCGCACTGTTTTCTTAAACCCAGCCGCACTCACAGATCCCATCCCTGTGGCTCCTTTTTGGGTCTTAGCCAGAATAGCTTCCCGATTAAGCTCCGTTAAGCTGGGAGAACAATGGCCGACGGCGCGGCTTGCCGGTGGATCGCCTCGGAGCGCCAAGCCGGCCCTCGGGGAATCCCCGGCGTGTGTCGGCCGCCACGCGGAGTGCCTGATTGATTTTCCCACCGAGCACACTCTCGCTCGCCTCCCGCCATCACGCGGCACTCCCGGATCTGTCCTCGGCCCGCAACACACGCCCCGTAATCGAGTGCCGGTGACGGCGCCGGGCGGAAAGAGCGATGCGCTCTGGCGAGGCGCGATGAATCATGGACGGGCGGTTGGGTGTCGCCGTTCTTCATCACTGCGTCCCAGGAATCTGTGCATGTGATGTGCAAGATTTAATCGTTAACAGCTTGTCAGCTTGCGGGGCAAGATCACATTTATAAGTGATACAAACCGTTAATCCTGACATCTCATTTGCATTAAGTTCTGTCAACAGAGCAAAAATAACATGGATAGTCATACATTTGGCGTAAAATTTCTGCAGTCTGCACTCACTTTTAGGATGGGGCCCCCGTGGGTTCTCAAACCTCCAGGTTTTGGGTTCGATTCCCTGTCTGTGGATGTTGTACGTTCTCCCTGGATTTGCACCAGTTTCCTCAGGCTACTCCATCTTTCTCCAGCTATCCAAAAACATGCAGTTAGATTAATTGGACTGGCATCCCATGCAGGGTGTCCCCCGCCTCATGTCCTGTGCTTCCTGGGCGAGGCTCCAGGCTCACCGTGACCCTCTCCTAGATAAGCGCTTCACTGCATGTCTTGCCATAATTTTTTTTGCAGCTGCTACTCTCCTTTATCATCTGCCTAAAGCCCATCATTCCAAGTGCAGTAATAATGCTCATCTGCGTGAGAGGAAAGCAGTACGGCAGAACGACCGCACTCCAGCCAATAGAAAAAAAGAAATCTCTAGGGTTATGAAAACAGGAAGTGATGTCAGATGTAAAATGCAATACAGTAAAATACATTCAGTACATTATTCCAACAAGTGAGTCATCTTTCAGTCAAATAACTAAAGAAGTTGGACTAATAAAGTAAAATGTGGCTCCATTGCTCCGCGCCTTGCAGATCTTCAGAAATAAACATGCGGTCAGCACTGTTAATGAAGCATTAGTCTCATCACCTGCGGCACGGCATTCTGGGAGGAGAGGGAGGATAGGTCCCACTCCGGTCCCGTTGCATAGCCAGATGCCCTGTCCACTGCGGCTCCGGGAGTAACGCGCTACGGCCAGACTAAGGCAGTGGGTCTAGTGCTTCAGATGGTTTTTAGAGATGTATCATGGCTGAAGAGACAGCTGTTGCCTGGGAAGACTTTGAGAATATGATTCATACCACTGCCCAGGTCCAGTGGGGTATAAAATTACTGTCTGAGAGCTGCACACTTTCTAGAGGTGGATGGAGATAGCAAAACCTAAACCCTGAAAGAATGTGTGTTTACATTTATTTTTATTTTGTGGAGTCTTTTGTCCAAAGTGATGTATATGTGAGGCAAATAGCACATTACAAACATACATCCTGTCACAGGGTCTACTAGAGATAAGTTTCTACTGAATGCTCAGCTACATGTGTATATTTATTTAATACGCATAACATGGCAATTTATGTGCTACCGGAAATTACTGTAGCACACAGTAAAAAGAAACTAATAATAATTGTGTATAGTAAATCTTGATGTACGCCGTATGAGCGGTAAATAAGTGGCTCTTCAGTTTTACGTCGCTGTTGCTCTCCAAACCCAGCAAGGCCTTTATCGAGCCGACCATTCTGCAGTGGAAATGGAGCCGGAGCCGGAGCCGGCCCCTGTAACTCGCCTCTCTTCATGGTGCGGCTCAGGCACGGCTCAGTTCCTGTATGCCGGTGGAAAAGCACCATCACCGCTCGCATGGATCACATGCATGTGTCTCGCAGTGTCTGAGACATCATTAGGGCCCCCTGATCAGAGGTTAAGCAAGAGAACCACGTGGCTTTGTTATTTCGTGAGAGGGTATGATGGATCATCCCACTGTCATAATGAGACTCTGTACCTGCAATAGCACTTAGCTCTTCTGCAGCTCCCTAATTAGTCCACAGTCCAAAATCCCTACAGCAGTTCACATGTCAAGAAGACAGAGTTATCCTGGCCTAACTAATTATTTACTTGGAGGAATGATTAAGTATTTTCAGCAACAGCTAATAAATAACTGACCAAACTCCTGATTTTCGATCCACTGGGTGAATCGGACGAGGGTGGGGGGGACGTGGTCTCCTGTGCGTGGACGATCTATCCTGTCAGATCTTCGCTCGTTCTGATCAGCCATAGCTCTGCTGGCCATTTCACTCTGCGAACGTGAGAAACGGCGGGACCGACCGCTTTCCAGCCCTTCGCCCTGCCAGGGGGAGGGGGCGGCGGGGGGAAGAGATCAGAGACTCATTCCCTGAAGGGGCACTATTAAGAACGCGGAGAATTAATCGTTGAACGGCCCTACAAAGGGACGTGTGACCTGGCCTGGTTTTCATGCCAGCCCTGCAGAGCTGGGGAGCTGCGATAACGCTGTAGACAGAGGCTCACGACTGCATTTCCGGAGCTTTCCGAGGAGCGGTTAACTCGAGGCCCCAAATGCCACATTACTCGCTAGGAACAATAAATACTGTTAATTGGAAGTAAATCTTGCCATGCGCCATTTTATCCGCTGCCTGCAGGAGGGGCTGTTATGTGCTTTTATACGTTCCACCATGGTGTGAAGATTGTCTGCGTATCTACAATGGCTCCTCATTTTCGTCTATATAATGGCAGAAATCTTCATTTAATTCTGCAATGAGCCCTACCTAAAGCACAGCGTTATGGAAGCAGTTAATTAATATTAAATAAGAGAATGAAAATGAAATTCAGTGGGTAATAGCAGAGCGTATTGTTAAATAAATCCTGGGTTCAATTGTGTATCAAGTTTAAGGAATTCCTCTCAAAATGTGAATATACCTTGCACTGTTCCACTAATGAAAAACATGCAGTTGGAGGAAGGATTTAACCGAAGCATTAATTCAGGTGTGGCTGTGTCCTGCTGGAAGATAGCCCCTTGTGTCCTGCTGGAAGATAGCCCCTTGTGTCCTGCTGGAAGATAGCCCCTTGTGTCCTGCTGGAAGATAGCCCCTTG